>CM031240.1:86356045-86956045 GCA_018340775.1 Taxus wallichiana var. yunnanensis
GATAAGGAGGTCCAAAGCACCGAACTTAGGGTGCTAACGATTCTTCTACCGCCATTACTCTCCAAAGTTGTTCTACCCACATCTCGGCTTGAGTCAAGACTGCATTGAGACCTTGAGTGTCATGAGCTCCTGTCTCTTGGTCCCCTTGCTTCTCCCCTGCAGATTCTTCTTCCTCTTTTGCTTGGAGTGCGACCTGCGGGTTGACAAAAGGAAGAGGAAATCCTCCTCTCAAAGCTTGGGACCAAATTTTGATGTCAGCTTGACCTTGTTAGGCACCACTCCTTCTCGTGCCAAGAAAGCCGAACTACTTCGAGATTGTGTGGATGCTCAAGGTCAGCGAATTCCTGGAGATTGCTAAGCCTATGAGACAAATCGAGAATCAGACTGCTTGACATCCGACTTGGAGCTTTCAAGATCCATGGGAGAGTCTACTCCTGAAGGTGAGATTCATAACCTCCGGGAAAGCTTGATCACAAGGGCCATTGGAAGGGTAGAGAAGGGCGTGAGCAGATTTTGAGCAGCTAGAAGAACAAGCCCAAGTTCTCACGAAGTTTTATCAAGTCACTTTTGTCTAAGGACAAAGTTTTGGACCCTACCCTTGTTGCTCTACCGCCTCTGTAATTCTAAGCCAAGATGAAGTGCAAAGTATTAAAGATATGCACAAGTATTCTATCTATGGTAGAGCTATCGAAGCCATGGTAGATGACATGCTTGTCATTGGGACTAAACTTCATCGATGAAGCTTTTAAGCTACATGGAAAGGTAGATAATTTACAATGTGTTTGTCCTCTACTATTGGGGTAATGGATAAAGAGCTTAAGCTCTGGAGTAGTTGCATTGTAGACCTTCGCCTCATGGGCCAGACAGATGAGAACATCTTACTGGCGAACAAGATTTTCGATGATGCTAAGGACAATCTGTCAAAATCTTGGGTCTACAGCGTGGAGTGGAAAATCAAAGTCCTGGAGGAAGCTGTAGGAGAAATGAAGAATAGCTGGCAGAAGGGAGAAGCTTTCAAGACACTGGCAGCTGCTGCGTTCAAAGATATGCATTGTCATCTTCAGGATGAAAACTCTGGCGTTCCCTTGTCCTTGCAAGAAATCAAAGCTCAGTTCAGAGCTTTTGTCAAAGATAATCTTTTCAAGGAAGACTCCATCTCTAAGGACAAGATAAAGGAAATTTGTTCTCTTCAGTCTGCCATTGAAGAAGCAAACAAAGACTATCATACTCACGTCGAGTTTGATAAAGAGATGGAGAAATGTCTGGGATTTTGGACTCGATCCACCGCAACCAACACGCGGTCCTCGTGGCGAGATATAGCCGAGTCATTGAAGAAGTTCGGGTAGCGGATTCTCAAGACAAAAGAGTAGGTCCCTCCCGTGAGCTTGACCACCTGTCTCCTTCTCCTTCCTTTCCTCTTCTTTCCTTTCTTTTCGTATTCTTTGTAATTAGTTAAGGTATTGCAATGGCGGTACTTAACTATTCTTTAGCTAAAAGAAACAGTTACTGAAGAGTAAGCTCGACTTTAATCTATATAATGGCCTTTCACGCCATTTTCCGGAGGAGGAAGAACTTGGATATTTTCTTGAAAGTGTAAATAGATCTTAAAGAAATCAATACAAAAGGGCTTTTGCAGTTTCTTTGTCTATCTGATTCTTGTTGTCTCTGTGTTTTCCTTTAATATTGTGAAGATCATTTTGTTCCTAACTCGTTTAGTCTCTCTGATTGCATACTGTTCAGTTTTGCAAGTACAGTGATCTTGTACAACCAAGAAGGAACTTTGTGTCCTTGATTAACAAATCTGAAGAAGGTTATTTACGGAACTTTGTGTCTTTAAATTTAATCCCATTCAGCTAATGCAAATGATCTTGTCTTAAATCCTTTGAAGCTTCGCATACACGAAGAATTATTCTGCTATCTATAATTCTGAATGTTGCTATTCTGCTCATCTTCTTATTCCCCTTCCTCAGTCCTGGCGCAGAATCGCGATCCTTAAAGTCCTATTTGATGACCAACACTACCCAGAGCCAAACTTGATCCAATCCATGTTCCACAGATCGAGGATATTTATATCGACCTGTATCATGAGGTTGAGCTCAGAAGGAAAGACCATTCCCACTTAGCCTTGGCTGAAATCATCCAGTACGGCGTAGCCATCATCCCAAAAGGTTATCAAACTACTGATCAAGAGGTTGATCAGGTATATCTTGACACGGGTGGGGACGACTGGCCTTTCACTATAATTGACAGAACCAAAGCGCCTCAGACAATAGAAGAAAGGGTCAAAGAAACTCTGTGGAGAACAGAGCACTGGTGCAGAATGAATGGCCTCATCTACCTCGGAGTTGATTTCACCACATCTCCATTAGGAAACACACCTTCTAGGATGAAACATCTACCAAGGAGAAAAGGTAAAGATAAGGAGGGCGAGTCAAGCTTTGCCCAAGAAGAGACTCCTGAGAGTCCCCCTTCCGCCACACAAGAACAAGTTATAACTCTGGCTTCTCCAAAGAAAGAAGTGGCTGAGGATGTTTTGATGGGCACATCCACTCAGGATGTTGCCACTACTGCAACTATTGAGGTCCCTTCTATCTCTTCTCCCTCTCCTCCTTCCCCTCCTCAAGTGACCCAAGCAACCATTCCTTTGGTCGTATCCTCTCCCCCGTCTTCTGTTGTTCCCCCTTCCTCATCGTCCATCTTCTCTTCTCTCGCGGAGCTGTCCCCCACCATTTCTTCCCTCATCTCTCAGCTCCCTTCCATTCCCATGTCTACCTCCCCTGTAGTATCTCTTCCCTCGTGAGCACTTCCTCGGCCTCCCTCTCGATGCCGCCTCCAAGTGTCTCCACGCATTTTCCTTCTACTACTGCAGCTACTCCCTTTTCTATTTCCGGCCCCTCTCCCATAAGTCTAGCATGGATCTCTCAGCACCTGAGCCAACAAAAGAGGAAATTTCCCATCACACCGATGGACTTTTCCGTTATCCCATCAAAGGGGACCAAGAAGCAAAAGCCTATAACCCGCTTCTCTCAGAGTGCGTCAGGAGAGAGAGTAATGGAGATAGCATACCCCAATCCTTTAAAGGATAAAAAGGATCTATCTTCAATAGATTATATAGTGACCCAAGTCACAATGGGGACATCTTCAAAAGTCTTCAAGGAGAGGCCCTATCTGTAGTTGATGCCCTTTGCAAGAAGCTCCAGGAAGCAAAGGAGGAAAAGAGGCTGTTAAAGGAACAAAATAAACATCTCCTCCACACCTTGCAGAAGATGGACAGTGCACCTCCTACGACTGCCACTAAAACTCTTGAGCCTTTGAGCCAGGGTAATATTAATGAATATGCCAAAATTGGCGAGCAGGGTATGGCCATTTCTGCTTGGAGGAACCAAATCCTCAAAGAAAGTGAGGGAGTGATCGCCAAGTTCACCGGATTATATCAGAATATCAATCGGACAAACAAAGAGCTCCAGGTGATAGTAGGACCCATCTCGAAGAGCTGGACCATGCCAGGATGTAGCATGAGACCTTTCAGAAAATGCTCGATTGTTCAGTCAAAGATCTGGTCAAGTTCGGCGTCTTTGGACACCCCAGAGCCCTCAACAAAATCCTTTCTACTCTGGATTATCGGGTTGATCAACTGGAGTTCGTCCTAGAGAAGATTGACAAGATAAAGGAGGAAGCCCTAGATGCAATGCATCAAATGGAGCAAATTGTCCTGAGAATGTCTCCAGGGCTTGCTCACTCCTTCTTTCACCTTAAGAAAGGTAGAGGAAACTATTCGGATCTTCAAGGAGATTGTTTCACAAGGGCTGGGACCAGAGGTCACTTTCGACGCCGAATCCATCAACAACCTACTAGCCTATCGTGACTTCATTGGGTACCTGATAGAGGTAGAAAATGATTATTCCAAACTCCTGAAAAGCTCACAGATGAGCGGGAGACTTGCGAGGCTATCAGTGATCGACACAAGGATCCTTCCTAGGATCAACTTCAACCCATGATCAGCAAGTTCATGGAATACCGTTCTCAGTTCCACATCTCGTCGCTTTGAGCAAAGAAAAAGCGCAGGATACCCCCTTTCAGCCGCGGGACGACGATGAATAGTTTCCTTCTTCCTGACTTTCTCCTTGTAATTATCTAAAGTGTGTTGACACAAATGATGACATCATCCATGTTGCACCATGGGATGATGTCATCCACAAAGTGTCAAAAGTCAACAAATGACTTTGGAATCTCTTGTAAGATATTTTTGTAATTAGGTGGTTGGTTTGTTTTTTCCTTCTTTTCTTCTCTCCTTCTATATATACTTGAATACTTGTTGTATTCAGGTGTGGATACTTTTCAGATGAGAAATAGAAGTAAGAAGAAAAGACTTTGAGCTTTTTGTAACAGAAACAAACATTAATACAATATTTAGACTTTGTGCTGAATACATGTGTTTTACATCAGACCTTTCTTATGTTAGATCTGTATGTTTGTTCTGTTGAATCTACCTCTGCTTTATTGTCATTTATTCATCAGTATTGCTTTGTTCATCTATGCGAGTAGGTTCGGCTCTGTTTACTACCACCCCAAAACATAGACCCTCTGACCTTTCTACTTTGGAATTCATTTCTTTTCTTCCTTCGAGATATGTCTTCCTTCCTTTCCTTCCTTCATTCCTTTCTGTTCTTCGTGAAACACCTCTATTGGGATGAGATCCCAACCCCTGAAGGCAGAATATTGTGAGACTTGCACAAGATTCCTGCTGGTAGAATAACAATAAACCAATTTCTCTTTGCTGACTCAAAGAGGGGTTATGCCCTGCACATTGTTGGCTCGTCTATCCATAGATCTGCCCAAGCGAAATATTTTCAAACCAACACTATCCCAACCATTACATAATATTTTTAAGTATGTGAGCTACCTTCCTTAATTAGAGTAATACTTATTATTTCAGCCCAATTCATGCCAAGAAAGTCTTTCTATAACTATTAACAGAATTCACACAACTTTCATTCATTAGGGAGGAGTTATACATTTACTGAGTCCAAACAATTCATATATCATAAATTTCCAAACAACATCACAGATATCACAAAATGTCAAAACATCATCACCTATTCTTTTCCCATTACAACTTTATTTTTCATCAAGTACATATTAGTAATGAAACCCCCTTTCTTTTATCAAAGTAAAGATTATGTATTCAAAATAAAAAAATCTAACTTAAAATAAGTCTTTATCCTTTCATCTTTTCTATAGTCCATCTGCAAAATGGCTATCATAAGTTAGTTCATTAAACTAAGCATGATAAGCAAAAAATGATTAAAACAATGTGCTTTTAGATAACTATTTCATAACAAGAACCCTGTTGTTATGAAACAAGTCTAAACAACCAAAAATAGAAAGAATCAACCAAAAAGGAGATTAAAATTCCAATTAAAAGAGAGAAAGAGATATACTTCAAATCAAAACAAGGTTAGGTCATGAAATAATTTAACTTTATCCTTCCTTCCTATTTTCCTTTTATTAAAAGAAATTTAAATAGTAAGTTAAGAGAAATAAACATTCATCCGATCCTCATTATTACTTTCTTATATTTCATTTTAAGTTCCTCACTCAGTTAAACCTATTTATGAGAAGAATGTAACTACCTAAACTATATTTTAGACATAACTCAACAAAGTGAAACATTTATAAACATTACTTTTGTCCAAATATTTCATTAACCTACATTCATCCTAAAGTCCGAGATGCCATCAATGGAATTTAAAAATCATAAGGATTAAGTTAGGATAGTCCAAATCATCATAACATTTAATGTGTCCCTGATTGTAGTATCTTAATACTCAAGCTCGAATTAAGAACCAATTTAAGTTAAAAGCCAAAACAAGCTACATCATACCTCATTAAAAGTAAGGTTCCTTTTAACAAGAAAATGAGTTAACTCTCAAATCCAAAAAGATACACCATTGCTATCATTACTCCAATTGAGTAGAATGGTTAGGTTTATAATTTAGACCAAACTCAATAATCCATCCAAATATTTTCAAATTCAGCTATACTACCTAAGAACATTTTGTATTTAGTCTTATCAAACTCAAGAAGTTGCATAAATTTAACATACTAGAGAAGGGAAAACAACTTTACCAAGTTTCTTAAGCTGTAAGAAGATTAAAGAAAGGAGAGAGAGAGGTTGCAAACTTCACAAATCTTTGTATGATTAAAAGAGAAAATTAAGTAACCAAGAACCTATAATGACAAAGGTCAGTTTACTAACGACTCAAACCAAAAACCAAACAGATATTTACCCAGGGTTCAAATTATATGAACACAAAAAATCCAGGAGAAAGGAAGAGAAATGAAGAGAAACATCATTCCATTACCTTTCATCATTCAAGGAGATGGGTTTGATATCCTCAATTCCCACTAAGATAACAAGTAATTCATTTCCCAAAAGAATCAGAGAGGAAAGAAAGAGATGACCGAGAAGGATAAGTCTGAAAAAGACTTCCTATAACTCAAATACTTAAAGGAAAATAAGTATGCATTATGATATTACCAAGGCAGAGATCCAGTATTCCATTTTCACAAAGATTTTTTTCCTTAGTTCAAAAAAACTTGAAACCAAGTTTATTGGCCCAAGGGGTATAAGAATAATTCCAATACAAAAACATCATATGATGGTCGACAAAGTAGTCAAGAAGTTTAGGGTAACAACAATAAACAAGATACAATTAACCAATACTCAAGAGAGTTTTCCCCTCTTAGCACCAAGTGCCAAAAATTCATTGGTTACCTAAAGACCTATAAGAGTAGAAACAATATATCATATCCTCTTACTTGCTTCAAAAATCAGACTTCCATAAAAAAATTATTCATTTCAAGAGGTTAACACAAGAGGCCCTTTGTAGATCTTAAAATAATAACTAAAAGAATTCATGCAATTCCTAATAGACGTACATTCGATTACTAAGAAAAATCCACAATAAATTTTTCCTTCAGAATAATAATAGGGTAAAAAATTCTGCAATAGGAAGAATACATGTAATAAATAGAACCAAAAATCACGAGAGAATGATAAGATTCAAGATAAGATCTTCATTTTGAAGTCTTCTATTAGTAACCAAAAGGAAACATTAAAGAAAAAGCCACCAAATCTATTTTCTCAAAGAATTTATGTAATATCCTAGTGACAACTAGACATTCTAATAGTTCCCTAACCACATTTTACCAACGGTAAAGCCACAAAATCGATTAGAACCATATTTCCCATATTTGAGAAAACCAAAATACCAACAAGGTTCAAATACTTTCAACTATTATCCCCTACATATTTTTGACTTTGATTTCAAGCCTATGTAGGAATATTTAAAGCAAAACCTAGCTATCCAAACATGAAAACCGAAAACCCAGAACACACTTTCCATAATCCAAACAAGGTCGATAAAGTATTCCATTAAAAAAACACAAAATCTAGAAGAAAAATAATCTCATCAACAAAACAAATCCAGATTATTCCCTAAGAGAAGAGTTATTTTTATGAGCATTTAAGTGAAAGCATAAAACTTAATGGATAGATCCTATCATGCCTGATAGCACTTCACCTTTTATGATTCACGAAATATAAAAGTAGAGCTTTAATACTTCTTTTGAAATGCAAGTAACACACAAAAATTCCACTAACTCATCCTTATAGATTCTCAGTGCCAAATCCTCTCCTCCACACCATGCAAGGTAGAAAAAATCATGCACAACTAACTTACACATAAGAATAGGCTGGAGGTATGAAGAATAAAACAACCACATGTAGAGCTCAAGCTACAAAACCAAAAACCCTATATCTTCTTCCGAGGTGGTTTCTCCAATTTCAAAAATATTAAATGTAGAGTAGGATTGTCATTCCTCCCTATCTTCCCCACTTGCCACCTCGATTCAGTGAAGAATTATTTTTAAAAATACATGCATCCAAACTTTGGCGAAGATGCCAAATAAATGCCTTTACCAAATTTGGCTATTAAAAGAGATAAGGACTTAATAACTTACCATTAAGTCCTAGGATTCGTTGTCTCCCACTTACCCCTTCCCCATGTCATTCCATAGGCCCCTTTAGGTTAGCCACTCCCTTAAGTTTGGTTCAAAATTACTTTAGGAACCAACATAGGTCCATAGGTATAAGTATTTAGTCTTAGGTCCATTAATCATCAAAATAACAATAAACTTAACAACTTAGGTTAGGTTACTCTATTTAGGATAAGGTTCCAAATTTAAGGAACATGGTGTAAATAGGTCCCAAGTTCCCTATTGAAATTTAAATCATACCTTAAATATAAAAGGCGAACCATATTGTTAACCTCATTCCAATTCAAAGCAGAGATATCCAAGGAGAGGATCATTCATAGCCTTTACACATTTAAGGTCCAAAAGTCTTTTGTCTATCAAAATTGGGCATCATGACAAAAATATTGAAAATTTATAAGCATACCTTGGATCAATGAATTTGATCCAAGGTGTTGCTAATCTGAATCTTATAAATTATGAAAACGAAACTCAATTTATCAATCCCAAACAACAAATTATTCTACACAAATAGAGATGGGTTACATCATTATAAATTAAGAAAAACATGCCGATAATGTACCTATTTCCATAGATAATATATTACCTCTGCAAACATGATTTCATAAGTCATAAGAATACACTTTGTCTTAAGAGAAAATCACATGTCAATGTTTGAAACTTCTTTAACGAGAATTAATTATAGATACCAGTCATGTTAGAGGTGTTAAATGGAGAAGCAAACCTCATTTTATTAAGAGGATAGGTACAAATCTGCCTCGGTATAGTGGAGAAGAAGACCCTACGATATTCCTGTGCGCCATGGAGGAAACCTGGAAAACCAATTTGAAAGAAGAAATATGTTATCATATACCCTACTCGGGAAAACAATGCCTTTGGTGGGTGGCTCACATGTATAATCTTGTAGAATGGAATGAAGTCAAGATTGCTCTAACAACTTGGTTTTCTAGGAGCAATGCACCTACTTAAATCTTGTGCATATCATGGTAATCAGCCATTCAACACCATGTTCAACATTGTGAGAGGCTCTAGAAAGAGGAATATGAAGTACCACATTCACTATGGGTGTACAAACTTTATTCCACTTTACAAGGCTACACACACACACTTGGTATGTATATGCGGAGCTACATAGAAAGACTGGAAATTGGTAGGATGTGATTACGGGAATGGTCCATACTTTTGACTACTTCTCTACTAAAACTCCAAGAGAAAAGGCATTAAGGGTTATAAATACCTTAACTATGGGAGATAGTGCAAAGGTGGAAGAACTCATTCAGGAGTTAATTGATGAGATAGAATTAGGAGCGGGATTTGGTAAAGAAGAAGAGACAGATCTTTGTTTTATTTAAGTGCACTTTCTTTGAGAAAGAAAAAGAAAGATGATATACATAGTGGATGATGAGGAAGTAGAAGATCTAGATAAATATCATTCGGTGGGTACACGTGAGGTGTTATAAAGTGCAAATAAGAATGCATGCACCTAGAATGAACCCATGAAGAAAAGAAAGTGAATATTGGTACGGATGCTAAACCTAAGGAGGTAATAATTGGGAATTATTGGTCTGAATTTGAAGTGGAAAAAATCATTGAGTTACTACATGATTTCCTAGACTTATTT
This sequence comes from Taxus wallichiana var. yunnanensis, assembly GCA_018340775.1. Classification (NCBI taxonomy): domain Eukaryota; kingdom Viridiplantae; phylum Streptophyta; class Pinopsida; order Cupressales; family Taxaceae; genus Taxus; species Taxus wallichiana. Next base: position 86,365,725 of record CM031240.1, read on the forward strand.
CCTAGGGGATACCATGAATTACAATGGGTGCATGAATCATTAGGAGAGATGAAGATTAAGCTTAAGGAAGGTGTGCGCTAAGCTAGAAAAGATCCTATAGAATGAACCCTAATCTCCGCGCGTAAAAGTTAAGGAAGAAATTGACAAGATGTTGAAATTTGGCATCATCAAACCCCTAGAATAAGCATAGTGGGTTGGCCCCATGGTCATCAAGTATAAAGAAATATGGTCGGATTAAGATTTGTGTGGATTATAGGGAACCGAATGTTGCATGTGTAATTGATCCCTTTCCTACACCTTTCACGGAGGAGATATAAGAAGGTGTTGCGGGGTGTGAAATATATTCTTTTATAGATGGATTCTCTTGGTATCATCGAGTTAAGATTGCAATGGAGGATCAAGAGAAAATAGATTTCACCACAAAATGGGAAAGTTTTACATATAATATGATGCCCTTTGAGTGCAGAAAAATGCGCTCTTATATTTCCAAGCATAGTTGTTCAAGCATTCCAGGATTTTATTCACAACTTATTACATGTTTACTTTAATGATTGGATAGTGTATGGACTGTTAAGGATCATTGTGACAATTTATGCTTAGTGTTTGAAAGATGTAGACAATTAAGAATCTCTTTAAACATTAAGAAGTGCGTGTTTGCTACACCTTTTTACATTTAGGGTACATCATCTGCTGAGGAGGGTTTGTTAGTGCATCCATCTAAGGTTTTAAAATAACTTAACCGAGTTTATTGGACCAATGGGTCCAAGAATCATGCCAACATAAAAACATCATATCATGGTCGACAGAGAGCGGTCAAGAAGTTCGGGTAACAATGATAAACAAGCTATAATTAACCAATACTCAAGAGATTTTTCCCCTCTTAGCACCAAGTGCCACAAAGTTATTATTTACCTAAAGACCCGAGAAGGGTAGAAACAATATATCATATCCTCTTACTTGCTTCCAAAAATAAGAATTCCATAAAAATAATTATTCATTTCAAGAGGTTACCACAAGAGACCCTTTACATATATTCAAATAATAACCAAAATAATTCATGCAAGTCCTAAAATGTACATTCGATGACCAAGAAAAACCCACAATAAATTTATCCTTCTACAACAACAACAAGTTCATAAAGTTTGCAATAGGAAGAATACATGCAATAACCAAAACTAAAAAATCATAGACAATGATAAGAGTCAAGACACACTCTTCATTTTGAATTCTTCTATCAATAACCAAAAGGAAACGTTAAAGAAAAATCCATCAAATCTATCTTCTCAAATGAGTTATGCAATATCCTAGTGACAACCAAACATTCCAATAGTTCCCTAACCACATTTTATCGAAAATGAAGCCCAAAATCGATTAGAACTAGATTTCCCAGATTTGAGCAAACAAAAATACCAACAAGGTTAAAATACTTTCAACTATGATCCCTATAATTTTTCAACTTTGTTTCAAGCATATGATTTAAAGAAGATTTAAAGAAAAAAACCTAGAACAAACTTTCCATAATCTAAACAAGGTCAATAAATTATTCCATTAAAACAACAAAAATCTAGAAGCAAAAGAATTTCATCAACAGAACAAATCCATATTATTTCCTAAGAGCAGAGTTATTTTTATGACCATTTAAGTAAAAGCATAAAATTTAATGGATAGAGCCTATCTTGCTTGATAGCTCTTCACCTTCTTTGATTCATAGAAATATCCAAGAAGAGCTTTAATCCTTATTTCAAAATGCAAGCAACACACAAAACTTCCACTAACTCATCCTTATAGCTTCTTAGTGCCAACTCCTCCCCTCCACGCCATGCAAGGTAGGAAAATTATGCACGACTAACTTGCATGCAAGAATCAAACTAGAGGTTTGAAGAATAAAACAACCACATGCAGAGCTCAAGCTCCAAAACTGAATGAATCAACAAAACCAAAACCTCTATCTTCTTCCTAGGATGTTTTACCAATTCCAAAACTATTAAATGTAGAGTAGGACTATCAGTCCTCCCTATCTTCCTGCCACCACCACCTCTAATTCTAGAAAAGACTTATTTCAAAAAATACATGCATCCAAAACTTTGGCAAAGATGCCAACTCACTCATCTAATGTTTCCCAATGCCTTTTCCAAATTTGGTTGTTAAAAGAGATAAGGACTTAATAACTCACCATTAATTCCTAGGATTTGCTACCTCCCACTTACCCCTTCCCCATGTCATTCCATAGGCCCCTTTAGGTTAGCCACTCCCTTAAGTTTGGTTCAACATTAATTTAGGAACCAACATAGGTCCATAGGTATAAGTCTTTAGTCTTAGGTCCATTAATCATCAAAATAACAATAAACTTAGTAACTTAGGTTAGGTTACTCCTTTTAGGATAAGGTTCCAAATTTAAGGAACATGGTGTAAATAGGTCACAAGTTCCCTATTGAAATTTACATCATACCTTAAATAGAAAAGAGGAACCAGATTGTTAACCCCATTCAATTAGAAGTAGAAATCCAAGGAGAGGATCATTCATGGCCTTCACACATTCAAGGTCCGGAAGTCTTCTATCTATCCAAATTGGACATCATGACAACAAGATTGAAAATTTATAAGCATACCTTGGATACATTATTTTGATCAAAGGTGTTGTTCTGAATCTTATAAATTATGAAAACTAAAACTCAATTTCTCAATCCCAAGCAGTAAATTATTCTACACAAACAAATATGGGTTACATCATTATAAATTAAGCAAAACATGCCAGTAATGTACCTATTTCCGTAGATAACATATTACCTACTATAAACATGATTTCATAAGTCATAAGAGTACACCATCTTAAGACAAAATCACATATCAACATTTGAACCTTATTTAATAGAAGTCATCATAGATACCAGTCATGTTAGAGGTGTTACATACTTCCCTCTAAAATCATCATCGTCCCGATGATTAACTTAGTCCAAAATTTCAAACAAGAAATATAATTCTAATTATAGTTATTTTATTCATAAGTTCATATCAGAACTAGATTGAGAATTCCAAATTTTCCATAATTTATTCAACATTAAATAGTTGTTTCTATACTAATGAATTTAATATCTTCCCAAAATTGGCAAGATTTATTGATATAATCATAACAATATCTTCAAGTATTATAAATCAACAGAATCAACTCTATTTAAATAAATGTGGAAAAGTAATTTTCATGTCCTCGAGGTTTTCCCATGTTGCAACTTTCTTCATTAAAATAGTCCCATTGGACCTTGCATTGGCTAATTTCTGATTTCTTAAGTGCAATTGGTGAGTTTCCAGCACTCTAATGGGTTTAACCACGATTATTCTGGGTCTTGGACCTATAAGGAATTCCAATTTAACACATGTGATAAATCTGAAATGTATTTATTAAGTAGAGAAATATGGAAAACATCATGCATTTGTGATAAAGTAGGTGGTAAAGCTAAATGATAAGCTACAAGATTGATTACTTCAATAATTTCAAAGGGTCCCACATAATGAGGTGATAATTTGGTAGCCTTGTCAAAGGTTATAGAACTCTTTTTCAGCTTAACCCATAAAAAGAATTTTTCACCAAGTTCAAATTTCTTATCAACCCTTTTTAGATCTGCATAATTTTTTTCCTATCGGATGCTTCTTTCAAATGCTCATGAATCATTTTAACTTGTTGTTCCATTTTAGTAAGGATCTCAAGTCCAATTACCTCTCTATCCTCTAGGCTATCCCAGCTGACCAAAGTTTTACATTTCCTTCCGTATAATGCTTGAAAGGTGCCATTTTTAGAGAGGTGTGATACATGTTATTATAAGAAAATTTGACTAATGGAAGGTACTCTTCCCATTTATACTACTAATCCATGTAGTACATTTGTAACATATCTTCCAAAACTTGATTAACTCTTTTGTTTTCCCATCCATTTCTGGATGGTATGCTGAACTAAAATTTAATTTAGTTCCTAAGGATGCATTAAGCATTTTACCAAAATCTAGATGTCATTCTAGGGTCTCTATTATATGATCAATTCAGGTACACCATGTAATCTAAAAATTTCATGCACAAATATTTTTGCTAAAACAGGGAATCATCCTTAAGATTACCAACAATAAAATGTGCTACCTTTGTTAGTTTATCAACAACAACTAAAATAACATCATGCTTATTTCTTGACATTGGCAGCCCTTGTACAAAATCCATGCTAATTACTTTCCATTTATACTGCGGTATGCTATGAGGGTACAATAAACTAGATGGATGCATATGTTTAGCCTTAACATGTTGAAATTCTAAGTAGTGTGTCACAAAATCAATTACATCCCTTTTCATTCCTTTCCAAAAATATTGTTGTCTTAAATCAACAAGCATTTTTGTAATACTGGATGTCCTGAATAAGGTGAATTATGAAATTCAATTAACAACTTCTTTCTTAACTCATTTCCTAAGGTATATACACTTGATTATTATATCTCAAGATTCCTTTGTCATCAAAGTGAAAACCTTTATATCTTGAGTCATTTGGATCCACAATAAAGTGTTGTTTTTACTTGCTGAAAGTATGAATCAGATTCCATAATTCTTTTTACTTCATCCTTAAACTAAGTCCTCAAGGTTATAAGTGCAGAAATATGTTTCCTATGACTTAGTGCATCTTCCACTCTATTTTCTTTTCCCTTTATGTAACTTATGTCAAAATCATAATGAGATAGAAACTCTAACCACCTTCATTGTCTTGCATTCAGATTTGGCTAAGTGAAAATATACTTCAGCCCAAGATGGTTAGTCTTTAATTCAAAAGGTCTCCCTAAAAGATAATGCCTCCATACTTGAAGTGCATGAACAATGGAAACAAGCTCTAGGTCATGGGGAGACATAATTCAGTTCATGTAACTTGATTTTCTACTCTCATATGTTATAACATGCTCCATTTTGTAACAAGATACCTCCAAGCCCTTCCCTAGAAGCATCTGTTACTATAGTAAAGTCCCCATTTGGATCAGGTATAGCCAAAATAGGTGCAAATGTTAATTGATCCTTAAGAGTTTTAAACGTAGATTCACATTTTCCACTCCACTCAAATTTCTTATCTTTCTTTTGCAATGAAGTTATCGTGCAACAACCTTTGAAAATTCCTTAACAAATTTTCTATAATAACTAGCAAGACCCATGAATCTTTTGACTTCATGTACATTCTTAGGTGCTAGGCGATCAATTATAGCGACAATATTTGATGGATCAAAACTATTCCATATTTACTTATAACATGTCCTAGATAGTGTACTTTTGTCTCATAGAAAGAACATTTGGACAACTTGCCATACAATATTTTTTTTCTTAAGATTTTGAGAACTATCTTCAAATTCTCATGATGCTCATCGATGATTTTAGAATATATGAGAATATCATCCAAGAATACAAGAACAAATTTTCCAAGTATTCTTGAAAGATATTATTCATTAAATTCATAAAAGTTGTAGGTGCATTTGTCAAACCAAAAGGTAAAACTGTGAATTCATAATTCTGTACCTTGTCCTAAAGGTTGTTTTATGAATATATTCATCTTTGATTCTTAATTGATGATATCCAGATCGAATATCTATCTTAGAATATACTGATGCACCACGCATTTGATCAAATAGATCATCAATTCTAGGAAGTGGATATTTATTTTTAATTGTTGCTTTGTTTAACATCCTATAATCAATACACAGCCTAAGTGTTCCATCTTTATTTTTCACAAAAATTATTGGTGCTCCCCAAGGTGAGACACTTGGTCTTATTAAACCTTTAGAAAATAATTCTTGTAACTGTTCCTTAAGCTCTACCAGTTCAATGGTAGTCATTCAATATGGTGCCTTGGAAATAGGTTCAGTTTCTGGCTTGATCTCAATCATGAAATCAAATTCCCATTTGGGTGGAAGACCGGGTAGTTCTTCCAGAAACACATCACTAAAATTTTGTAATATGGATATTTTTCCAAGAAATCACTATCCCCTTCAATTGTTTTCAGAATTTTTACTACATACAAGGTGCAACCTTTGTTTTTGGCCTTTTTAAGCTTGCATAGATGACAATTTTCTAACTCGAAATCTCACATTTTATCCTTTAGATGTTTGCTATTTTTCTACTGCAGATCATCAAGACAACTAATATGTTTTTCAAAATAATCAACCTTTGCTTTATGTTTGGCAAGCTAGTTAATACCTATAATTACATCATAAGACCCTAAAGGAGCAACATAAAGATCAACTTCTATAGAAAACTAGGCAAGTCTAGGACTGCTCCAAAAAGACACTTACTAACTGTGTGGACAACATTATTCCCATAATGTACAACCCAAGATTTATCCATTTTTCCATCTTTTCTTTTTATTTTTGAAGCTAATTTAGTAGAAATAAAGCATTCAATATAGCCATTATAAAAAATTATAGTAACATGTATACCAAATAACTTACCTGGAACTTCTATAGGTGTAACTTACTTTTCAACTTGTTTATCAGCTACTACAACATGTATCTTATGCTACTGATTTCTTTCATCCTTCTTTAGAGGGAAATGATTTGCATAATGATCCTTGCTAAAATTGTAGCAGCCTCCTATAGGTCCTCATTTAGGTTCAAACTTATTTCCAGCCTTAAAGTTATTGTTTTGTCCCCCATAGGACTTCTGTCCATTGTTATTGTTCTTAAAAAATTGTTTCAAACATTACTAATAGGTTTATTTGCTGTTGTTTTCTGTTATTATTCACAAAAAAATTATTTTTAGTACCAAACTTCTTCCATCCCCCCTTTTTGGGTGCAAGAGATGAAGAAGAATTAGGAATTTTCTTCATGATTTCCTCCTTATGGGCATAGATTGCTTTTAATTTCTGTTCCTACCTAATGGATTTTTCTACACACCCCTTCCATGGTGGTTGGGATGTGAACATATAATTCTTCCCCTATGATAGGATTTAATCCCATAATGAATTTCCGTATCCTGAACTTCTCATCAGTTTGATACTTAAGGTATGTACTTGAAGAGTTTAGTGAACCTCTCCCAGTACTCTGTTACAGATTAACTTTCCTTGAGTTAAGTTCTGAAATTTAGTCATCTTTTGATCATAATAAAGTTTGGAAGCCATTGTTGCCTAAAATAGTTTTTAAATTGATCCCATGTGATGCTTGACTCATCAATATTTAATTCATCCTTACGGCTGTCCCACCAGGAAGATGCCTCATGGGAAGATGATAAGATCCCCATATTGCCTTTGTTTCCTTTGAGAATTTCCTTATTGCAAAGTACTTCTCCATTTCACTGAGAAAGTTCTCAACTCCATCCCCCAAGGTGGTGCCATCAAACTTAGGTGGACTTATCCTTTTTATATCATTTTTGAGTTCATGCTAACCTTGCCTTTTTATTTTCAGGTTGATTGGGTACATAAGCATTAACATTTGTATCATTATTATTATCAACTCCTTAATTCCCAATATTGACATTATCCTCAAGAGGTGGCTGATTGTTATTACTAGCATCTTCTTCCTCCTCATTACCCATTACTTGTTGTTTAAGTACAACCAGATGGTCTCTTGTGTCCAATAGGGAGAAATGATCTCATCCAAGTTTTTAGGTAGTAGCCTGCCTCTCCACCTGGTGGTGGGTTTTTTACAGCATCTCCCCTTGTTCTAACCATTTTTTTGTTACAAGAAAAGTTAAGTTTTTATCATATTTATGGACTCAATAGGTCCAAGAGCTACAACCTTTAACTTTGATACCAAGATGTAACATTCCCATTTTAAGACTTTAGAAACAAGGAATTTTTTTACACAATGTTCTATTTGTTCTAAATCATAATTTAGAACACATTCAAATATCAAACTATCCCATAATAGAAAACCATATGCAACTATAATGACTCGGTGAAACACCGATCTCTCATTTCATGACTCGGTGTACAATCTGATCTCTCATGTTATTCAGTAATGTGTATATGAAGTATACTTAGTTTCTTTACCCTATTAGGGGTACTCAAGTGTTATATTTAAGATCCTATCTAAATATATGTTATTGATATTCATCTGAAATATTACTTCTTAAACTAAGTGACATAGGAAAAAACTAGCAGCTTGTGATACTTTGGCCAAATATTTACACATGTTTATCATGTTTGCATTCCTAGATGACATACTCATCAAATGGAATAAGTCCTTCACTACACTTGATCTATTATCTAGATTGGTCTTTATTGATCTCTATTAGTCCACGTGATTCAAATTATAACCCTAGATAAGGTTAGAAATATCCCTAGTGTGGGGGTCTTCCCATGGTGACTAAGGGTACATAGACATACTCAATCAACTTAATTCGATTAGGTGTGTCTAGTTATCCTAATTCATCAAGAGTTGACTCGACACTAGGTCATGTCCCTATCCCTGCACAGGGTAGAATAATGAACAATTCAAGAACTTATGTTAGTCTAGTTGAACAAACTTTGAAGGGTATTGAGACATGTCAACTGCAACGTAGTAACCTCGTAATGACTCATGTAGTTACGAAGGTACTTCATTGTAGTTGGCATGTGTCAACATCCAACTGAGTATCCTCAACTAGATAAACATAACTTAAAGTGAAGTTGATGTTATATTAAATTATTCATTAAAATTTAATGTCAAAATCCTTAATGATTCAAGCAGGTTCTTTAGCCTATCAGGTTACAAGTTATAACTATATCTGAGGTAGGTAGGTAAGATAAAATATTCTTCCCAACCTATTTATTTTCTTGCATTAGTTTACCATTTATCCGATACCACTTGCAACCGAAAGGGACATTAAGTCTCTTTTAGATATAAAGGTGATTGAGCTAATTAATTTCTAGTTATAGATTGAGGAAATCTGCATAAGGAATCACATTTACACCCATTCACCTTTTTGTTCATTGACATCTAAGTAAGTTCATAACTTAATCTTAATGTATACCCTCAAGGGATTTTCCCCTTTTCCTATTTCATGGGCTAATGCCTAATAAGGAAAAATATAATTCATATGTCCCTAAATAAATTCAAATTACATATGTAGAATTATAAACATGGTTAAAACACATACACCCATGTAAATTAATTACAAACCCTTTTGCAATGATAGAGTGTCATGAGATTATTAACTTTATAAGTTGCATCTCATCTAGAGAAAATTATTCAACCAACAACTTAGACTCCTATCCCAGCCATTGCATAATATTTTTAAGTATGTGAGCTACCTTCCTTAATTAGAATAATACTTATCATTTCAGCCCAATTCATGCCAAGAAAGTCTTTCTACAAGTATTAACAAAATTCACAAAAATTTCATTCATCAAGGAGGAGTTATACATTTACTAAGTCAAAAAAATTCATATATCATAAATTTCCAAACAACATCACCTATTATTTTCAAATAACATTCACAACTCATTACAACTTTTTTTCATCAAGTACATCTTAGTAATGAAACCCCCTTTCTTTTATCAAAGTAAAGGTTGAGTCTTCAAAATAAAACAAATGTAACTAAAAATAAGTCTTTCTCCTTTCACCTTTTTATAGTCCATCTACAAAATGGCTAGCATGGATCAGTTCATTGAAATGAACATGATAAACACTAAATTATTAAAAAAATTCTTTTAGCTAACTATTTCATAAAAAGAAACCTGTTATTATGAAACAATCCAGAAAGTAAAAATGGAAAGAATCAACTAAAAAGGATATTACAATTCCAATTAAAAGAGAGAGAAAGAGATATAATTCAAATACAAAAACAAGGTTAGGCCATGAAATAATTTAACTTTATCCTTCCTTCCTATTTTCCTTTTATCAAAATAATTTAAATAGTAAGTTAAGAGAAATGAACATTCATTTGATCCTCACTATTACTTTCTTATATTTCATTTTAAGTTCCTCACTCAGTTAAACCTATTTATGAGAAGAATGTAACTACCTAAACTATATTTTAGACATAACTCAACAGTGGAACATTTATAAACATTATTTTCCATCCAAATATTTCACTAACCTACATTCATCCTAAAGTCTGAGATTCATCAATCAAATTTAAAAATCATAAAGGATTAAGTTAGGATAGTCCAAATCATCATAACATTTAATGTGTCCTTGATTGTAGTATCCTAATACTCAAGCTTAGAATTAGGAACCAATTTCAAGTTAAAATCCAAAACAAGCTACATCAGACCTCATCAAAAGTAAGGTTCCTTTTAACAAGAAAATGAGTTAACACTCAAATCCCAAAAAGATACACCATTGCTATCATTACTCCAAGTGAGTAGAATGGTTAAGTTTATAATTTAGACCAAACTCAATAATCCATCTAAATATTTTCAAATTCAGCTATACTACCCTAAGAACATTTGCGTATTGAGTCTTATAAAAATTCAAGAAGTTGCATAAATTTAATAGATCGTAGAGAAGGGAAAACAACTTTACCAAGTTTATTAAGCTGTAAGAAGATTAAAGGAAGGAGAGAGAGAGGTTGCAAACTTCATAACTCTTTGTATGATTAAAAGAGAAAATTAAGTAACCAAGAACCTATAATGAAAAAGGTTAGTTTACTAACGACTCAAACCAAAAACCAAATAGAGATTTACCTAGGGTTCGAATTATATGAACACCAAAAATCTAGGAGAAAGAAAAGAGAAAAAAGAAAACATCATTCCATTACCTTTCATCATTCAAGGAGATGGGTTTGATAGCCTCAATTCCCACTAAGATAAAAATTAATTCATTTCCTAAAAAGACTTAGAGAGGAAAGAAAGATATGAACAAAAGGATAAGTCTCAAACAGGACTTCCTATAGCTCAAATCCTTAAAGAAAAAAAAAAGTATACATTAGAATATTACTATTGACACCTGTAGTTTGATCAAAGCACTATTATCTCTAATATTACACTAACTATTCTCTTCCTTGCCAATTGATGACACATCATCAGTTAGATCTATCTAACTCCCCTTTTACGACACTCTTTTGGTCTTATTCCTCTTATAAGTCAATTAAATAGGCTATTATAGCCTCTTCTTGGCTAGAATCCTCTTCTTTACCACCTCTATTAGCTTCTTAGACTATCAATCCATTTCATTGGATTGATTAGGCCTTTTAGAACCCTTCCAGAACCCTAATTTCTCTCTAAACAAGATTAATTAGTCTAACCTAAGTTAATTACCCTAAAACATGATCAACTTCTTCTAAACTTAGTCAAATCTTGCTTTGACTTGCTAATTAACATGTTGAATCCCTTTTAGTCCCACATGCACCAAAATTCCTTCCATTTCCCAAATGGAAAACTATAAATAGCCCACCCCCTCTCATTTCTAAGAACACTTCTTGTCTCTAACATAAACTATAGTATTCTTGCTAGGATTAGGAGTTATATTTCTTCTTATTGAGCTATCTTGCTTTGTCTTTTGCATTTCACCACATAACATGTAGTAAATGGGAAGAACCATTGGCCTTGAAGCCATTAATGGTGAGATCCAATTCTCTTAAAGCATAAAATGATTGCTTAGATCCTTATTAGGCTCATTTGATTAAGATTTCAAGAATATACATTAATTACATTTGCTAAGTTTGCTTGTTTTCTTTAAACTAATGCATGTAAAGAAGGAATCCTTGTTGATTTCTTAACTAAAGGTTCATTGATCAGTTTTGTATAAAGATTTGGGGTTATTGAGTGTTCTTACCCCATTCCATAGCTTTTTAACCTTTCTTTAAACATAATTACCAAGAAAGGAGCCAATGTTCCATGTTCACAAAGAATTTTTTTCTTAGTTCTAAAAGAATTGAAATCGAGTTTATTGGACCAAAGGGTCTAAGAAGCATGCCAATACAAAAACATCATATCATGGTCGATGAAAGAGTAGTCAAGAAGTTTAGGGCAACAACGATAAACAAGCTACGGATACTCAAGAGAGTTTTCCCTCTTCGAAGACCGAGTGCCACAATTTCATTAGTTACCTAAAGACCCGAGAAGAGTAGAAATATTCTATCATATCCTATTTTTGCTTCCAAAATCAGATTTCCATAAAAAAATTATTCATTTCAAGAGGTTGACACAAGAGGCCCTTTGCAGATCTTAAAATAATAAGCGAAAGAATTCATGCAAGTCCTAAATGCAGACATACATTCGATTACCAAGAAAAACCCACAATAAATTTATCCTTCTACAACAACAATAATAGGGTGAGAGAAAGTCTACAACAGAAGAATACACGTAATAACTAGAACCAAAAATCATGAAAAGTGATAAGATTTAAGACAAGCTCTTCATTTTTAAGTATTCTATTAGTAAACAAAAGGAAACATTAAATAAAAAGCCACCGAATTTATCTTCTAAAAGAAGTTACGCAAGATCCTAGTAATAACCTAGACATTCCAATTATTCCCTAACTTTGCATTTTACCGATGGTGAAGCCAAAAATTGATTAGAACTAGATTTACTAGATTTGAGCAAACCAAAATACCAAAAAGGTTCAAATACTTTCAACTATGATCCCTACAGATTTTCAGCTTTGTTTTCAAGCCTATGTAGGAAGAGTTAAAGCAAAACCCAACTATCCAAACATGAAAACCGAAAACCCCAAACACACTTTCCATAATCCAAACAAGGTCAATAAATTATGCCATTAAAATAACGCAAAATCCATAAGTATAAGAATATCATCAATGAAATAATCCAGATTATTATTCCCTAAGAGAAAAGTTGTTTTTATGAGCATTTAAGTAAAAGCATAAAACTTAATGGATAGAGCCTATCATGCTTGATAGCACTTCACCTTCTTTGATTCATAGAAATATCCAAGCAGAGCTTTAATCCTTCTTTAAAAATGAAAGCAACACATAAAACTTCCACTAAACCATCCATATAGCTTCTAGTAACAACTCCTCCCCTCCACACCATGCAAGGCATAAAAACTCATGCATAGCTAAATTACATGCAAGAATCGAACTAGAGGTTCAAAGAACAAAACAACCACATGCAGAGCTCAAGCTATTAAACAAAATGAATCAAAAAAACCAAAACCCTCTATCTTCTTCCTAGGAGGATTCTATAATTTTAGAAATATTAAATACATAGTAGGACTATTAGTTCTCCTATCTTCCCGCCCGCCACCTCCATTCTCGCAAAGACTTATTTCAAAAAAATACATGCATCAAAACTTTGGTGAAGATGCCAAATCACTCATCTACTATTTCCCAATGCCTTTTCCAAATTTGGATATTAAAATAGATAAGGACTTAATTACTCACCATTAATTCCTAGGATTCGTTGTCTCCCACTTACCCCTTCCCCATGTCATTCCATACGGCCCTTTAGGTTAGCCACTCCCTTAAGTTTGGTTCAAAATTAATTTAGGAACCAACATAGGTCCATAGGTATACTTATTTAGTCTTAGGTCCATTAATCATAAAAATAACAATAAAATTAGTAACTTAGGTTAGGTTACTCCTTTTAGGATAAGGTTCCAAATTTAAGGAACATGGTGTAAATAGGTCACAAGTTCCCTATTGAAATTTACATCATACCTTAAATAGAAAAGAGGAACCAGATTGTTAACCCCATTCCAATTTGAAGCAAAGATCCAAGGAGAGGATCATTCATGGCCTTCACACATTCAAGGTCCAGAAGTCTTCCATCTATCCAAATTGGACATCATGACAACAAGATTGAAAATTTATAAGCATACCTTGGATCAATGAATTTGATCCAAGGTGTTGCTGTTCTGAATCTTATAAATTATGAAAACTGAAACTCAATTTCTCAATCCCAAGCAGTAAATTATTCTACACAAACAGAGATGGGTTACATCATTATAAATTAAGAAAAACATGCTAGTAATGTACCTATTTCCATAGATAACATATTACCTACTGCAAACATGATTTCACAAGTTATAAAAATACACCGGCTTAAGAAAAATCACTGTCAATGTTTAAAACTTATTTAATTGAAGTCATCATAGATACCAGTCATGTTAGAGGTATTACATGGAGAAGAAAACCTCATTTTATTAGGAGGATAGGTAACTACTGTACCTTGGTATACTAGAGAAGGAGACCCTATCATAATCCCGCATGCCATGGAGGAACACTGGACAAACAAATATGAAAGAATAAATATGTTAGCATATACCTTGCTCGGGACAACAATGTGTTGGTGGGTGGCTCACAAGTATAATCTTGTAGAATGGAATGAACAGGATTTCTCTAATAACTTGGTTTTCAGGAGTAATGCACCTACTAAAATATGTGCATATCATGATAATCAACTTGTTCAACACCACGTTCAACAATGTGAGAGGCTCTGGACAAATGGACAAGAATCTTTACCACATTCACTATGGGTGTACAAACATTATTCCACTTTACAAGCTGCGCATGCACTTGGTATGTATATGCAGAGCTACGTAGAGACTTGAAATTGGTAGGATTTGATTATAGGAATAGTCCTTAATTTTGACTACTTCTCTACTAAACCTCCAGTAGAAAAGGAATTAATGGTTATAAAGTGCTTAATTATGGGAGAAAGTGCAAAGGTAGAATAACTCATTCGGGAGTTAATTGGTGAGACAGACTCAAGAGCATGCTTTGGTAAAGAGAAGAGACGAGATGCCATGCTACTTAAGCACACTTTCTTTGAGAAAGAAAAATGAAAGATGGTCTACATAGTAGATGATGAGTAAGTAGAATATTTGGATATAAATCATTGAGTGGGTACACGTGAGGTGTTAGATACAGTGTAGATAAGAATGGGCGTGCCTATTATGAACCCGAGGAAGACAAATTAAGAGAATATTAGTATGAGATGCTAAACCTAAGGAGGTAATAATTAGGGATTATCGGTTTGAATCTGAAGTGGCAAAAATCATTGAGTTACGATGTGATTTTAAGGACTTATTTCCTGGGGCTTGTTGGTGAGGAAATTTGTCTAGAGGACAAATTTGTAGATTCCTTGCCAACGCTCTGGGAATCTAAGTCCCTCTACTTAGCCGGTGCAACTGTCATCAGTGTATGTATGTGTGAGAAAGTGGGGATTTCTATGGTGGCATTTCAACCAGGGGATCCAATAGGGAACTCCACTAACCTTGCGAGAAAATGCTTATAGTTATCTGTAAGGGGGAATTTTCTATGAAGGTGGGAAAGGGAGTGAGAAAAGAGGTAGGAGAAGTAATGTTGCAGGTAGAAAATCAGATTCCTACATGCACTAGTTAGAAACTTCATCACATGCACTAAATTTAGAGGAAACAACCCTGCAAATGGAAACAAGATTGAATAGAATTTGATGAACAAAAAGTATCATGAAACCCTTAGTCAAAGAAATATAGAAACTCCTTCTTCTTGTATTGATGCTTAAACAAAAGTTGTACATAGTGGAGAAATGGAGGAAATTGAGAAAAAGAGGGGAAGGGAAGAAAATGGATATCTTCTTTGTTCTCTCAAAGTAAAATATACTCTTGATTTTACAAGATCAATTACCAAAACTGTATAATGGCGTGAAGAAGCCATTAAATCTCCTATAAGAAATGGTTATAACTTCTTTTTTAAGAAGAAATGAATTACAATTTCTTTTCAATCATTCACGTCTATTCAGATTATTGATTCGCAAAGAAACGCCAATGGTGGAAAAACTTGAATTTTCATAATGTTTTCGTTACACTCATTTTGTATCTTTGAATTTGAACCATTCATCTTACCTTTGAAACTTTAAACCAGATTCGTCACGTGGGTGATATTTCTTGGAGCGGGCGCGAAGGATGCCTTTTACATTTTATGAATTTATAGAGATTTGGCATTTTGTAAAATTTTGGCCCGCTCACCCACTTTTGATATGGTCTTGACATGTGGCCTCACTTGAGTGGAGACACATTCGTGGGCCACTTTTATAATTTTACCTTTTTTCAATGCGGGCTCAAAAACACAAATTGCTTCGCAGGCCCACCTCTTTGCTTTGACCTTCGATGTGGGATTAATATTTGACTTTATCTCTTATAACATGCTTGGGGATGTGGGTTACTTAATTCCCTTTATCCATTTTAGAAACAAGGCTCAAAAACACAAATGGCTCCGATGATCCGCCTCCCCACTTTGACTTTCCAATGGTGGGCCCAAGATTTGACTTTTTCCTTTAAGCCTAATTGGGGCTGCGGGTCACTTTTTAACTTTTCACCTTTTTTACAAAGAGGCTCAAAATATCAAATCTCCCTGATGGCCCACCTCCCTGCTTTGACTTTCCAACAGGGGGCTCAAGATTTTACTTTTTCTATTAACCCCGACGGGGGTTGTGGGTCACTTTTTAACTTCTCACCTTTTTTTACAAAGAGGCTCAAAATATCAAATGTCTCCCGATGGTCTACCTCCCATTAGATAAGTCCATGTACCCCATGGATGATGGAGCCAAAATTTGATGAGGAAGAAAATGCCCGTCATTCATGACTTGTGGAAAAAACATAGAGCAAAAGAAAACTCCACCATTTCATGCCGATTTTCAAATTTCTTTCATGAACCAAGGAATTGAAAAAAACAAGGTTTGACGATCCATGGCCATAGAAATATTGAAAATCTCATTCAAATGAGGAAAGCTATAAAATTTTCATGCGTTAGAGACAGGGAAAATGGAAAATTTATCAAAAGTATAGACTAGAGAGTTTAAACAACTCCAAAGCATGAATTTCTCTATCTTTTTAGGATTCCAACTTTACTTGAACAATTCTAGAGGGCGTGAGATCAAAATATTTGAATTTGAATTAGAAAATGAGGGGGGAATTTTTAGGCGAGTGAGCATAGTGAAGGCATGACATGGGAATCTAGAATCTCAATCTCTAGACCCTAAAATTCCTTGACTAGTGCCTTATCCATTGGGCCTTACAGAGAGTCATGAACAAATTTGAGAAAGAAATATCGAAGAAGGAAACACACAAGAAAACAATGGAAAGGAAACACATGACACACAACGAAAAGGGTAACACACTGGAAAGAATCACCTATACATGGTACAAGGTGAGGGACAACTTGCATTCACGATGATACAATTTCAAGTATTTCCCACTCGAGGAAATTCCAATGGTGTTCCATCAAAATATGAGAGGAGAAAAGTGTTCTCACCACAAAGCTTCATGAATCTGGAAGAATGGCCAAGCCATAATGAATCAAACTTTCCATGGTTGCCTCTTGGATCTCTTCTCTTGTCCTTTAGTAGGATGAAGTCTCCAACTTTAAATTCTCTCACCTTGGCCTTCTTATAAAAATATTCTTTACTTTCAATTGGTGCTCCTTAATGCGATCCACCACTTGGAATCTATTTTCTTCCAGGTTCTCAAGAAAGAGGATCCTCTTGACAATTGAATCCTTGTACTGACCATCTTCTATTGCCTATAGTAGCTTGAGAGCTCACATCTTGATCGTGAGAGGAATTTATACTTTGACTCCATAAAGTAGTTGAAATGGTGACATACCTATTGCCTTCTTGGGAGTGATCCTATCCACCCACAATGTGTCATAAAACTTTTTTTGCCAATTCCTTCAATTCTCCTTTACAAGCTTGCAAACAATGGTGACAATGTTCTTGTTGCTTGATTCAGATAGTCTGTTTCCTTGTGGATAGTAGTAAGAAGAATGAGATAGGGAGATTCCATAGCTATAAAAAAACTTGGTTAGCTCTCTTGAAGAGAAATAAGTATCATTATCTGCTATAATCTTCTGTGGCACTCCAAAACAAACTATGATATTTTCCTTGATGAAGTTGCATATTGTTTTAGTGTTGGCTTGTTTGGCCAGAATGGATTCCACCCATTTGGTGAAGTAGTCTATTTTTGTGAGTACATAGGTGTTCCCTACACTTGAGTGAGGGTTTAGAACACCAATGAAGTCCAGCCCCCACTATTGAAATGGTTCTTCAATAACCATAGGCTTGAGTGGTAATGCAGCAAGTTGTGGTCTTCTAATGAACTATTGGCATGCTTTGCATTTAGAAATCCAATCTCGAGTGTCTGCAAGGATGGTGGGCCAATAATAACTTCCTCAGAGGATCTTGTTAGTGGTGACCATTGCTGAAAAATTCCCACCACATGCTTGGTCATGGTATGCTTCAAGAAAATTTTCTTGTTGCTCTTTATCTACGCACATGAGGAAACAACCATCTAGGCCTCTTTTGTAAAGCGCATGATTACATATTACAAATTTATCCACCTTCAACTTGAGTGTTATCCTTTACTTATAATCAAGATGGGGAGGGAATTCTCCATAAGTCGGGTAATAGGAAATGTCAAGCATACCACTCATCGAGTAGTGGTGATAAAGAGAACCAGTGGGTTGTCTTCTAAACAAGTTGAGCACGCACATTTTTCTTCACCATATTGAACTTCAACCATTTCATCTTCGAAATCAATTTTCACAAGCCATTTCCCCTTACCAGATTGGAGGGTCAAATCTCCAAGTCATATTCTTGAGTCTTTACCATCCAATTTCCTCTTTTAGCTCTAGGATCTGTTGTGTCAAGATGGACTTGATTGCATTGCCGGGGACCATCACCACTATGTGGGAATTGAGGATGTAGAACTTGAAGTCTTTTACAACCTTGACCATTGCATAGGCATGCTTCTCTAATTGGCTATATTTTAGCTCATGATTTTTCAAAGGAAAACTCATGAAAGCAATATGTGCTTCCAAAACTTCATCATTTTTCAAAATGAGAATGGTAGAGAGTGTATGTTCTAATGCATAACAATACATGATGAATTCTTTGTTAAAATATGTAGATATAAGAGTGGAGCCTTAGAAATGGATTTATTGATCTCTTCGAATGCTTCCTTCCCTTCATTGTTCCATTTGAAGTTTTCTTGTGGTTTCATCATGGAAGTGATGTGCTTCGTCAACTCAGCAAACTCAAGCACAAAATGACGAAGAAAGTTCACCTTTCTAAAGAATGAATGAACTCCTTTCTTTCTTGTGGGTAGGGATAATGCTTGAATGGATCTAACCCTCTCAGGATCAATGTGTGCTCCATGTTTTTTCACAATGTGCCCCAATAACTTGCCTTCTGTGACTCTAAAAATGCACTTTTTGGATTTAGTGATATGTCATGTTTCCTACACCTTGCAAGTACTGTTCTAAGTGATAGATATGATCTCCCCTCTTCTTTGAAAATACTATGAGATCATAAAGATATATGACAATATAATGTTTCAGATCTTTGAAGGCCAAATCCATTGCCATTTGGAATGTAGCTCTTACATTGATTAGGCCAAAAGGCATTCTTGTAGGAAAAAGTGCCTCAAGGTATTGTAAAGGTTGTCTTGGTGTGGTCCTCCTCTGCCATTTGATTTTATTATATCCTAAGAATCCATCAAGTAATGAAAGCATTTCAGATCTAGTGATTTCTTGCAGGATATGGTCCATGATAGGAAGAGGATAATTATCCTTGAGTGATGCCTAGTCTAGGTTACGAAAATCTACACATATCCTTATTTCACCATTCTTCTTCCACACTCGCACAATGTTAGCCACCCATGTTGAATGGTGGATGGGAAAGATGATCCTTGCATTAGGCATCTTCATTACCTCCTCCTTAATGGTATCAACAATCTTTGGGTTGTACGACCTTTGTTTTTTCCTGAAGGGCTTAACACCTACGTTTCAAAGGAATTAAGTGATGCATTTCCTTTAGTTGGAAAGATTTGAGTTCATCATAAGAGTAGGCCAAGACATCTGAGTATTTATTGAGTAATGAAAAAAACCTTATTTTTTCTTCAGGTGAGTAACATTTTCCAATATTGACCACCCTTGGCTCCTCTCGGGGTACCAATTTTTTCTTTATCAAAATCAGTTGGGCACCGAGAAGATTGCTTTTATTTCTATTGAATGAATCTATCATGTTTGTCAAAGAGGTCTTCTAAAGAGACTAGGCCTTTGGGAATTTTGTTCCCTTTCAATTTGATTACTCCCTCATCACCAATCCCTTCAATTCCTTCTTTCTCTTCTTTGGGGACTTCTTCTCGGTGTGGATTTTCACCTCCTTCGAAGAAGAGATTATTGAAATTATCCCTTTTCTCTAAAAAGGCTAGAATTTGGTTATCATCATTAAAGACTTGCCAATGGTTTACATTGTCTAGTACACTAGGCATGAATACCATTTCAATGGTCACTTTGTATTTACCAAAAGAAGGATGAGGTGTCATTAGGGAAGCTGAAACTACAAGAGAATCAGCCTTTTCATTTTGTTCCCTTGGAATAGCTTCAATTGAAAATGCATCAAAAGATTTAATGTAGTCCCACACTCTGTTTATGTAATGTCGGTGTCTTGGATTCCTCACTGATATTTTGGTGAAACTACTTTTACTACAACCTCTGCATCACCTCGACATCTCAATTTCTTGATTCCCATGTCCTCTGCCACACTCATGCCTAAGAGTAATGCTTCATACTATCCAAGTGTTATTTGTATTATCAAATTGCAAATTGTAGGCAAATGGGTACAACTCATTGGAAGGAGAGTAAAATAATACACCAGCTCCTGAGCCCACTCTAGAATGACTACCATCAAATTCCACCATCCAAATTTTATCTTCCTCTTCCTCCATGAGGAGTGGCAAGTTCTCCTCTTTTTTGATGTGATGATGAGGAAGTAGTTTCCTAGCCCACAATCTTGAAAGATAATGTTTGCTTTGGATAATCAGAATTTCATACTATGAACTTCATATTTATTCTTGGAAGAAACTTCTTCATCTCACCTTTTTTGGGATAGTTACATATGACCAATCCATTTTTATCTCTCCACCTGAGGTCTGCTAGAAACTCCTACTCAATAGCATACCAAAGGATGTTGGGATGTCTACTACTAGTATGGTTAGGAGAACCTTCTTATCTGGAAAATTAGCTAGTGCTACCTATGCATCTTTGATTCTTCCTACCAATGGTAATTTTTGGATTCCATTGAGTAGTAGGTGCCATTTACCTAGGTCAAGGTGATGCCTAGAGAATTTATAACTTTGGCTAGCATCACATTTTCCGAGGCTCTGGAATCTATGATACAATTATTTAGCTAGAAGCATTTAATGAGGAGTGATAAATAGAAAGGTTCAACCCTGTTGATTTTGGAGGCACCGAGGCCAAAATATTTTGGGAAGGTGGTGTGGATGGTGTGGAAGTAAGCCTTTAGAATTAGGACTCAAGGATACAAGGTTACCACCACAAACTGTATTAATGAACCTGTTAAACTAGGCAGGGTGTGTTTGTAGGTATTCTATTTCTGAGAGTTGGACTTTGTTTTTATGTGCATGTTCCACAAAGTCAAATGGGGTTATGGTGAGTGAGGAAGGGGTTATGGAAATGGAGGAAGATTTACATGGTAGAGGCTTTGCTACTTTGGGTGTTGAATTCTCCTTTTTGGGTATAGAAATTGTCTTGGAAGGGGGTGAGGGTGTAGCTTTTGATTGAACCTTAGATGTTTTTACAGGAACAACATTTAAAGGAGAATTTTTCTTACCAAATTTTGAGCTGGGAGAAGAATTAGATAACTTCATTGGCCTAGTAGCATGATCCTGACCACCGGTGAGTCTAGTTTTTCTTTGGCCGACTCCATAGAAGGTGGTAATGGGGATCCTCTCACTTGATGATTTTATTTTGTGTGATCTCTAGAGGAGAATCTTCTTTATTCTTCTTATCCTTTATCACCACCATTGAGGATGAAGCACCTTTCTGGATTGTGCATGAGTGAAAACAAAACATGAGAAACTTGGAGCTTCTTCATCATCAACGTACTCAATTAGGCCATTATGCACATCAACCTCCTTGACCTCAAAATAGTTTTCATAGTCTTCCATATTTTCTTCTTCAGTTTCATCAATTTCTACTTCCTCCTCTAGCTCTTTGGTGTCACAAATGGCATTGAATGGTGGTGCTTCAAGAGCAAGCCGATGAGGAGGTGGAGCAATCCTTGGCCTATCTGGAGGGTTTGGTTTCCTTGAAGCATTCTCGCATTGTGATCTGAGATAGATGCTTCTTCAAGGAAACCAAGTCATTTTCCATTTTTTGGAACATCGGATCTGTGGTGAAAAGTTTGAATTCGACCCTTTTGCTTTTCATTGGGGCCTTTCATCTTTCCGAGAAAGGATTAGATCATCATCGGTTTCTATTACAAAGTCCTAAGCTTGGCTCAATGTTCTTGGTTGGGCTCTTATGAGGAAGAAACCTACTTATGATGGTAGAGCACTGATGAAAAACCTCTTCAAATTATTTTCAGGAGGCACCACATCTTCAGGGATCCTTCTTATCACTCTATCATATCTTGTTACAAAGTCCCTCATTGACTTAGAGGTTTCTTTCTTCATTTATACCAATTGGACAAATAGATCTTGATAATCTTCTGTGCTCTTGAACTTGTGTTTGAATTCACTTCTTATATTGTCCCAACAGGTGATGGACCTCAGGGGTAACATGTAGAACCATTCAGAAACCTTTTCTTGAAGTGAATCCACAAAGATTCAGACTGAAAAATCTTCATCCTTAACACCCAACACACCGCAAGTAGTGATAAATGCTGGTACATGCTCTTTAGGAATTGAGAACCATCCCTATGAATTTTGGAAAGTTTTTTCTTGAGCCTCTTAGTAGCTCATGGAGTAGTTGAGCAAGAGCTAGTGGACCGGTGTTTCCTCCCCATCATACATTAGGCCTACGGGCCTAACAATCACGTTCACACTCATGATCATGATGATGACCCCCATTCTATTTATATTTCTATCTTCCAACCTTTCTAAGGATGCGGATTTTTCTTGCTGCTCTTTTGTCTACCTCGGCTTGAAGTCTCTCGATTTCTTTGAGTTGAGCTCTTATTTCTTCTTCGACTCTTGCTTCTCTTTCTCTAGCTTCTTCTTCGGTCTCTACATCGGTGAAATATTCAAGGTTCTCGTTGATGTATGGAAATTCACCATCCAAAGGATTGGAAACACTCAAGTTCCCAACGTGACTGGTTGCTTGAGAAGGAAGCCTCTGGATTCCAAGTAGCTCTTGTCTCCTTTAAAGTTCCTCAAAAATGGGATCAGTTTGTCCTCCTTGTCTTTGTTTCCGGGTGTATCTTCTATCCACCAGCTTGAAAATATATGCTCTTATTTGTAGTGTTAGAATTTTTCTTTGCCTCTCCAATTTAGTAACGTGTTCTTCTTCAAGGTCCAGAATTCTTGTGGCAATGAAGTAGTGATTGGTACTTTGTCTATTATGCTAGATAACTTCACTCACATCTGAAGCAACGTCTTCTTGGATGTGGAAGAGAAATTTGGGTCTTTCAATAGGAGGGTTTTCCAGAATAGCCATGATTTGAATCCATGTGGCTCATATAGCCATTTAACTTCTAGAAATGTTTCTTTTTTTGAATTTTGAATTTTGAATTTTCTAAATTTTTTAAATATTTTTCTAACCTTCTAGTCATATTCATGTGCAGATGATGCTAAATCTACCCCACGGTGGGCACCAAAAACTGTTGGCGAGGAATTTTTTTGGGTGGAAAAATTTGTGCATTCCTCACCAACGCTCTGGGAATCTAAGTCCCTCTACTTAACCGGTGTAGCTGCCATGTATGCATGTGCAAGAAAGCATGTATTTCTATAGTGGTCTTTCAATTGGGGATCTAATAGGGACACTCCATTGAACCTGCAGAAAATTCTTGTAGTTATCTACAAGGGTGGAATTTTCTATGAAGGTGGGAAATGGAGTGAGAAAAGAGGTAGGATAACTAATGTTATAGGTAGAAAATCATATTCCTGCACGCACTAGTTAGAAACTTCATCACATGCACTAAATTTAGAGGAAATAACCCTAAAAATGGCAACAAGACTGAATAGAATTTGATGAACACAAAGTATCATGAAACCCCTCAATCAAATAAAGCTAGAAAATCCTTCTTCTCGTATTGATTCTTAAAAGAAGTTGTACATAGTGGAGAAATGGAGAAATGGAGGTGGGGGGAAATGGAAGAAAATGGCTATCTCCTTTTTCTCTCAAAGTAAAATATACTCTTGATTTTACAAGATCAATTACCAACACTTGTACAATGGCGTGAAGAATCCATTAAATCTCCTCTAAGAAATGGTTACAAATTTTTTTTCTTGGCGAAGAAACAACTTACAATTTCTTTTCAATCATTCACATCTATTTAGATTCTTGATTCACAAAGAAATGCCAATGGAAAAAAAACCAGACTTTTCATAATGCTACCTTTACACTCATTTTGTATCTTTGAATTTGAACTATTCATCTTGCCTTTAAAACTTTAAACCAGAGCCATCCATGTGGGAGATATTTACTAGAGTGGGTGTGAAGGATGCCTTTTGCATTTTGTGACTTTATAGAGATTTGGCATTTTGGAACATTTTGAACCACTCACCTACTTTTGATATGGTGTTGACACGTGGCCTCACTTAAGTGGAGACAGAGTCACGGGCCAATTTTATAATTTTACCTTTTTCAATATGGGATCAAAAACACAAATTACTCCACAGTCCGCCTCCCTACTTTGACCTTCGATGTAGGCTTAATATTTGAATTTATCCCTTATAGCATGATCGGGGATGTGGGTCACTTTATGCATTTTAACCCTTTTGGAAACAAGGCTCAAAAAACGCAAATGGCTCGACCATCCGCCTCCCCACATTGACTTTCCAACGGTGGGCCCAAGATTTGACTTTTCCTTTAAGCCCAATCGGGGCTACGGACCACTTTTTAACTTTTCACCTTTTTTACAAAGAGGCTCAAAATATCAAATATTCCCAATGGTCACCTCCCTGCTTTGAATTTCCAATGACAAAGCTCAAGATTTGACTTTTCCTTTAAGCCCGATCAGGGTCATGCGGGTCACTTTTTAACTTTTTGCCTTTTTATACAAAGAGGCTCAAAATATCAAATCTCCTGACGATATGTCTCCCATTAGATATGTCCATGTACCCATGGATGATGGAGCCAAAATTTTATGGGGAAGAAAACGTCCATCATTAATGACTTGTGGAAAAAACGTAGAGTAGAAGATAACTCCACCATTTCACATCAAATTTTTAAATTTCTTTCATGAACAAAGGAATTGAAAACAATACAAGGTTTGATAATCCATGGCCATATAAATATTTAAAATCTCATTCAAATGAGGGAAACAATAATTTTTTCACGCGTTTAGAGACGGGAAAATGGATAATTTATCAAAAAGTGTAGACTGGAGAGTTTAAACAACTCCAAAGCATGAATTTCTCTATCTTTTCGTGCTTCCAAATTTACTTGAACACTTTTAGAGGGCATGAGATCAAAATATTTGAATTTGAATTGGAAAATGAGGGGAGATTTTGAGGGCAAAAACATGGATACCATGAATTAAAATGGGTGCAAGAATCATTAGGAGAGATGAAGATTTAGCTTAAGGAAGGTGTGCGCCGGTCCAGGAAAGACCCTACGAATGAACCCTAACTGCGTGTAAAATTTAAGGAAGAAATTAACAAGATGTTGAAATCTAGCATCATCAAGGCCCTAGAAAAATTAGATTGGGTTAGCCCCATTGTCATTAGTATAAAGAAATATGGTCGATTAGGATTTGTGTGGATTACAGGAACCAGAATGTTACATGTGTAATTGATCCATTTCCTACACCTTTCACGAGAGGAGATATTATAAGGAATTTCACGGCACAAAATATATTCTTTTACGGATGGATTATCTTGGTATCATCATGTCGAGAATTGCAAAGGAGGATCAAGAGAAAACAAATTTCATACTTGAATGGGGAAGTTTTGAATATCTTGTGATGCCCTTTGGTCTAAAAATGCACCTTATTGTATTTCGAGCATAGGTTTTCAAGCATTCCAAGATTTTATTCACAACTTCTTACAGGTTTACTTGGATGATTGGATGGTGTATGGACTTGTTAAGGATCATTATGACAATTTATGCTTAATGTTTGAAATATGTAGACAATTAAGAATCTCTTTAAACATTAAGAAGTGCATGTTTGCTACACATTTTTGCACTTTGTTAGGGCACATCATATACAAGGAAGGTTTGTTAGTGGATCCAACTAAGGTTGTAGTTATTGTAGGCCTAAAAGAGCCTACTAGTCAGAGTGAGGTGCGTGGATTCTTGGGTCACACTGGGTATTATAGAAAATTTATCAAAGGATATGCTAAGATTTCCGCATCCTTGGAATATTTACTAAAGGAAAAAGGAACATTCTATTAGGGATAACCACAACAACGCACATTTGAGGCATTAAGGAAGAGACTTACTACAACACATATTCTACATTTTCCCTCATGGAACCACCCATTTCATGTACATGTGGATGCCTCTCACATGGCCGTTGGAATGGTGTGGTGTTAACTTAGCTTATAGAAGGTATTATAGATCATATTATTTTTTTGCTAGTAGAAATTTGACTCCTGCAGAGAAGAATTATACAACTACTGAGTGTGAATCCTTGTCAATGATCTACACATTGCATAAATTCAGATAATACCAGTAACAACACCATTTTTATTTTGTATCTATCACATGGCATTGAAATACTTGGTAAATAATCCCATTTTACTGAGGGTGCATATGTCAATGGGTGCTCTTATTATAATATTTTGATTTCATAGTTGTGGTAAAACTAGGTAAAAGTAATTTTGACCATTTATCAAGAATTTAATGGGGAGGATGCACTGAGAAATAAGATATAATGCTAGATACACAATTATACAAGAGTTACAACACGCACCTTCAAAATTTGATGATATTGATATCTTTTTACATACAGAATGACACAAAAAGGAATGAAAGCCTTAGAGAAGAAACAAC
Organism: Taxus wallichiana var. yunnanensis; assembly: GCA_018340775.1. Classification (NCBI taxonomy): domain Eukaryota; kingdom Viridiplantae; phylum Streptophyta; class Pinopsida; order Cupressales; family Taxaceae; genus Taxus; species Taxus wallichiana. The sequence continues at coordinate 86,392,554 of CM031240.1, forward strand.
TTGCAATTTGAATGGCACATTTTATGTTGATTAGTGGTGACCTATACAAGTTAGGCCGAGATAATGTATAATGCTAGTGTGTACTAGAGCGAGAGCATAAAAATATCATGGAAGAGGCTCAAGGTGGTATTAAATGTGGGAACTATGCGGGTGATGCCACTACGTGCACAAGATTATACTCACCGAATTATGGTGGGAGATCCTTTCTAAATCTTTTAAAGCATATTATAAGGTGTGTGATCATTGTCAATACCTTGGTAAACTTGTGAAAAGATGAAATTACTTTAAGACATGTTCCTATTGCAAAGCCGTTTGAGAAATGGGCTATAGAATTTGTGGGTCCTATTTCACCAGCCACGCGTAGAACTAGATCACGCTACATCATCACTTGCACATATTATCTTATAAGGTGGGAAGAAGCAACACCTACCAAGGATTGTACATCAGCTATAGTAGTTGTGTTCTTATGGGAACATGTTCTTATAAGGGATGTATGCACACTAAGCTTGAAAAGTGATAGGGGTACACATTTTTGAATGATACAATCAAGATACTATTGGATGAATTTATGATTGCACACCATAAGACTACACCCTATCATCCTAGGAAAATGGGACTATTGAGGCCTTCAACAATATTTTGAGCTAGACATTGACAAAAATTTGTGATGTTGGAAGGAAAGATTGGGATGATAAATTTTTTGCCGTGCTTTGGGCATATAGAACAACATACAAGAGGTTGAACAAGGCCACACCCTTTCAGTTGGTGTTTGGCATAGAAGTAGTTCTTCCTATGGAATTCATGTTACCTTCTTTTGCATATTGTGTGTCGTTGGAGGTCTAGTTGATGAGAAAGAATTAGAAGAAATAATTTATAAATTGATACAGTTGGATGAGGGGTGTCTGTAGCAAGTTGGATTCAGAAGTAGGAGAAGGATAGGTAGAAGGCATGCCATGATAGGAACATCAGGGACAAAAAGCTTCAAATGGGACAAATGGTGCTTCTTTATGATTCTAGGTTTCTATGCCATCTAGGAAAGCTTAAAGTGCATTGGTTGGGACCATATGTTATTAATCATATACTTGAATTAGGGTTTGTTAGTTAGAGATGCTTGATGGAATATGGTTACCTGGTTACTTCAACAGGAGTAGGATGAAGCCCTACTATAAATAAGTCTTCTTTGTGTTTGTAATAAGGTAGTGTTTCCATTTAGAATAGGTTTTCATTTATGTATTTCCTTCTTTGTCACTATGCTTTGTCAATTTAATTTAGTTTGCATGTTGGAAGCTAATTACCATCTGAAGTATTTTTATGCATAGAGGACTACACATACCATTGGTGTGGGGTGGTTATTCATAACTGGGTACACATGAGAACAAAATTGTTACATGTGCTATTTAAGTGTGGAAAGGAGTTGTTAGAAAGGAGATTGCTCTAAAAGATGACCATAGATGAAGATAAATGAGGAAATAGTATAAAAAAGGTAAGAAACGGTCGTGGAGACTACCAAGGAAGACATAATGGCGAGGTACTCGGGTGCATGGAAGCGCATTGAAAATAAGTCTGTAGCTAGAAGGTAGGAAGGCACACTATAAGGTTATAGCTAGGGCATGTAGATGTACCATGTGAATATTGTGAAAATATTCAATTAATGAGAGGATTTTTGATAGGTGAAGGATCAATAAATGTACTAACTTTTTGAAAATCTATATAAGGACATGATGCAAGTTCATTTTTACCTTTGCAATCACAAGTATTTGAGTGAGCTAAGTGAAATTGAGCCGGGTGAATCATGTTGAGGTGCAAAGCATTGTGAAACAAGATGTGGAGAGTAGACTATTGCATGGAAGAGGTTTGCGTCCCCATTGGTGAAGGGTTTCAGTGAAGTCGAAAAATTGAGAAGGAGCTAGGGTACATAGTTTCAAGCTAGGGCACAAATATTTGAGATAGGGTTTAAGTTTAATCATTAAAGACAATAAAAGGAAGGATTTTTATGATGGAACTAAAGAAAGCACCTGCAATAGGCACGAAAGGAAAGAAGAAGGTAGAAGTTGAAGTTTAAATTTCTCCCGAGAGAATTTTTTCAAAGATGTAGTACTCGAAAAGAGTAATAGTTAGACAAGAGTGGGATTCCCACATCCATAGATGAAAAATAAGTGACTACAACCACCGTACCACTGAAAATAAGGGAGAGTTGGATGATTTGTTGAATAAGAAGACTAATAGGTGCATGGTGGAGGATATGTGTTGGGTCCAAAATATCAGCTAAGTACAAGAAGACACATGTGCATGTGGGGCCTAGTTGAAGAAGGGCACGTGGGTTGAAAGCATGTAGGGAAAGGGTTGTGGTAGGGTTTTGTGGAACACACGGTGCACATGTGTAAGGAAAAATGGGTTTTGTACTTAACCGGACTCGGAATCCTAGGCAGCACACGAGAAAAGCATAACCCTTATGGATAAGGTGCCAACTTGGAGACTATGGATCAAAAAGGGAATATTCTAAGCATGCGATAGAAGGTTCTAGAAGACATCATTACAAGGAATGGAGATCTCAGATCTGGAAAGGCATGCTTCCATGGAGGACCACTTCAACACTTGGCAATCGATCCATTAACCACGGAAGGCATGACAAAGGTGCTAAGGTAATAAATACAATTTCTCGGGTAGAAGAAAAGTAAATAGTCAAGAGAGGCGAAGCCCTACAGAAAATAGAATGGAGAATGTTATGGGTTAGGGATTAGGAGAGATATGTGAGCATTTGACACATAAGGGGATGCATTCTCATTTTTCTTTGTAATATGATGATCATAATATCACTCGATGCATGATTTAACTCTTCATAATTATATGAGGATCTATTATGAATTCAAGGGATGTAATGTGGGTTATTAAATTTGATAGTATGAATATAATTCTCTATTATAATCATCGTGTTCAACACTTATGTATTTCCTTTATGATGAATCATCTCGCATGTGCTGATTTATATTTCTCTTACTTGCATACAATGAGAAGATAACTATTCCTATGTTCATAAGAATTTGGTTTAGATATTTTCTATCCAAGATATGATTATCTATTCTAAGATGATGCATTCTAAAAAAATCACATAAAGGAGAGACTGTGCACCCACACATGCCTTGGGTGAGTGCCCGAAGTATCTTGGGTGATAGGCCAACGCACATGGGATTTTCTTATTCTGTGAAGGGTATAAAAATGAATACAATATGCCGGTGTATGATGATGTTGAGGAAACATTATTGAAGTAGGTAAGAGTTTATCATTTTTATGAGCTCCCATATTTTGAAAAATATGAACCATTATACTAATGGCTTATGAACCGAGTCCACGAGGACTTCTTTTATTTCACCGAACGAAGGCTTAGGATCACGAAGCCTTAGTTTCGACACTAATAGGATTGAAGGGCACAGGGGTAGACCTTGTTAGTGATCTGACTAATAAAGCAGTGATCATAGAAACAAGAAAGGAGTTAGGGTATACCAAGGGTCCATGTAGAATGGACATTGATAAACTGAAGAAGTTTCCCATGGTACAGGAAGTCATGCATCTGCTAACCAAGTTGAATGACCAAGAGATATGGTCACATGTAAACACCATGTGGCTTCATATTGCAAAGAAAATATCTCAGGGAGTAGTATACAACTTAGTAGGCTATATTGTAGACACCATTATTGAGGAAGCGCGCACAAGAGAAAAGATAAGTTTTGGCACTATCCTACTTTCTCTTATGTTTTTAGGGACTTCCCGATGGGCTAAAGAATAAGATCCGGGAGTATCCCATGGAAAATAAGTCCCTTGCAGAGAGGTTTGAAAAATATTTAAGTGAAGGATCAATGAGTGATCCATTTAAGCACATGGTAGAAATGTGTTATGACCAACCGAGGAGGAGTGGTGCATTCCCAAGGAGCTACCTTCGGTAGTAGGCAAGGTAGTATAGTTCACAGTGTACCAACACTTCTACATCGCACGGTTTGCTATGAAGGATGGGACATGGAGCCCATGGTGCAAAATACCCTATGCCTTCACAATGCGCTACTTCAAGCCTCAGTTCATAGATTTATTGATGCATGCCATCTGAAATTCAACATAGACAAGGTAGAATATGACTACCACACCCTCAGGAAGACATATGTGTATCTAAGCCGGACTGCCTACATTGAGAGGCTCATTTCAAATGTCATAAGTATGAAGCTAGTAAGCTTGGCTATTAGGGATAGTGGAGCCACACTCGTATATCTTCAACTTAATCCTAAGCTAGAGAATAAAAAGTATGTGGAGAATGAGTTCATGCTCCTAGGGCCACCTAAGGGAAAACATACAATGGAGAATGTGCTAGCTCCAAATCCTGCAATGACTATAGAGATAGATGAGGAGGAAGAAGAACATGAAGATAGTGGAGGATTGTATCATAGAGGCCGGAGGACATAGAAGAGTGGATATCGAGCACGTGGATACTCCACCTTAGGCACAAGGAGTCAAGGACTTGGACATGGAAGTAGTCCATAAAGAGCACCACTTTAAGAGGGTATTTAGGAGAACAAAGAACCAAGGCACGAGAACTCCACAACTGTAAGAAGATCACCACGACTCTCCCCTTAGAAAGAGGCAATTAAAAAGAAGAGGAGAAAGCTAAAGATGAATGAGGAAGTGAATGAGTCCACGAGAGAGTGTACATGGGACCCTAGTGCAGCCAAAAGATATGGAGGAGCCTATAGATGAGGATATGAAGGATGAAGAGGAAGGTGTGAAGGAGGAAGAATAATTGGAGCATGAGAAAACTCAAGCTCATGACACTACTCAGGATGTCGAAGGGCCAACTCCAAACCTTGGTGAATAGAACAAAGAGAACAAGTGGAGAATACATTATGCCGAGTATCGGCTATCTTTTGAGAAATAAGAAAAACTATCCACACCCATTTTCAAAGCACAATGTACCTAAAGGAGTTATATGGGTGGGAGTTAATGGACCTAGACATGGCCACTACATGTGTAAGGAAATAGTTTTCCTAGTCCATGTAGACTCACATGGATGAGCCAAATTTTGATGTATGCGAGGAGTCTTGTGTGTCAAGAAGAGTGAAGAAGGCACCTCAGAGTAAGCACATGACTATAAAGCCCACTCTCATGTCTGATGAGTAGGTGAGAAATGCCTTAGTTAAGGTATCTACAAAGGTGGCATGGAGGAATATCAATAAGGCTACCACTATTAGAGTGCTACTTGAAGATAACAAGGAAAAAACTATAGAAATAACACGTCTGAAAGGAGAGAAGGATCTAGAGTAGAAAAATAATGAGGCCTTCATCAACATGGCAGAAGAAATTGGTGACTATGTCCTAAAAGCAAGACTACATCTGGAGTCTAAGGTACTTGAAAAGTTTCCTTTGGCTATGCATTATGTGCACACATTAGTTTATTTGGTGCTTGAGGATGGACTGATTCGAATTCCAATGCCAAAGGATCTGAAATGGAAGTAGAGAGAGAAAGGGCCTCTATGGTTAGGAATATTTCATCTTATGAGGCATTACTCCAAACTTTACAAGATGAGCTAAAGAAAATAGATCAAGCTCTAAACATATGTGTAGCACCAGAAGTAGTGATCAAGATCAAGACTATGATAGAAGATAATGAAGTCTGAAGGAAATTAAGGATGAGACTTTATGGCACGAAATATTGGCATTAGTAAAACAAAAGAGCGAAGCCCTTTGAAAGCAACAAAAACCCACATAAGGAGAGTTTGGATGATATTGGAAAGCTCATAGCACAAAAGATAGATCTTTAATAGGGAAGGATGTCTGCTATGGCCAATGTTGTCCTAGTATTGTAGAATGAAAAGGAAGAGATAGCCCATGATGAGTTAGAAGCCATCGCCATAGAAATTCTAGAGAAGACAAGAACCACGTTGGATGATTGAAAAAATTGGATCCACGAGATTAAAATAGAATATCCATAGTTGATCCTCCCAGTTGAAGTGGAGGGTGTTGTAGAATAGAAGTAAATTCTTAGTACAATGATTCTTTACATTCTTTCCACTCTTATTATTTATTTTTTGTGAAAATCGGGAGAAACCTTATTTCTAGGATGATAATGTACATTAGTGTGGGGAAATGTTGAGTAGATAGAGTATGAAACTAAAGAGAGGGAACACAAAAGATTCACGCACACGAACAAAAATCATTTAAAGGTGTGGAAGGATAGGGAAGGAAACATGTGCTAGGACAAGCTTATTCAGGACTTAGCCATTTATCATGGTTATAGGCTATTTTTTGAGATAGTGTGTGGAGAACACAATAGGAAGGTGACTTGCACGAAACACAAATGTTATTTTGGGGATGAGTGTCTTCTAAGCACCATGCATGAGTTCAAGATAATAATATGATTACTAGTCCAGTAAACTGTAGGAGATCTATTATTAGTGCACTTACATGTGTGCATATTATTGTAAAGGCACATGGATATTTTCAGCATGCGACCTATTTTTGGAAGTGCGTAATGGTGAAGGGAAAGTCCCCACCCATATAAGTATGTATTAGTTTGTGTAGTTAGGGAGACACACCGAGACACTGTGTATGAGTTATTGTAGAGTTATGTTGCTATATTTGATGCGCGCATAAACTTATGGTAATGTTATATGATGTAAGAAGCTTATATGTTTTGCAGTGTTTAATATAATGGAGTATATTGGGTGGATAAAGTGTTAACATGACTGTAATTGGTTCTTGTATGATCAATCTTGTCATAGTTATTGTTCAATTCATGATTCTTTAAGATCTAGATCTGGTTATGCACTATTGAATGGTTATGCTCTATGGAATGTTTGTGCTTATTATGGTTTTGAATATGCTCTATCTTCAACACGTTAACATCCTACACAAGCAACTCTAAAGAGGGGCCTAGTACCTTTGCGTGCTTTGGGTGAGCACTCATCTCATGCTAAGTGATGTGCCAATGCACCTAGGTTATTCGTGGTGGATTCTAAGCTGCATCATTCTCCATAGGTGGTTGTTCTAGGAGTATACATCAGCTCTAGAAGGAGGGAACATTGCAAACCGATCAATGTAATAATTTTGCAATATATGAGAAAGTTGATTAATGTGGGAAGATTTTTTAGGATGCTTTCTTTTCTTATTATTTATATGATTTTGCTTTTGGATATATATAAGGTTGATCAATTTAGAAATCATTTGCTACCAGGAGTATCCATCCTTTGAGGGAATGGTCCTTTTATTATTATTATTTTATATGGTAGGATAAGACATAGATGATAGATGTCCTTCGAGGGATCAATCTATTTTTTATTATTCACATTACATGAACACATGTCCTTTGAGGGATCAATCTATTTTTAGATAAGATAACATGATATATAACATCCAGAATTTTGACATGGGGAAGAGCTAGGTATAGCTAAGCGAGACCACTTATGAGGGGACGAGAAAATGTAAAAGAGACACCTATGGCCCCTTTTCGTGATTCACATAGATAAATTAGAGGGTGATGGATGTAATAATTACATAATTCTCACCAAGAAGGAGAACCTATAAATAAGGAAAATGCTATTGTGAGCCGTGGTGCCCATATTTAAGGTGAAGACTAGGAAAGAGACGAAATACCACATAATTCCAAATCATTACGATTATAGATGGAAGAGGCTAATGATAGAGGGATGATCTAAGGATATGACTAAATTATCACTAGTAGGTATGTAAACAATAGAATGGTTACAAGTGTAAAGATTTAATATGTAACCTTCCCATTTTAAGACACTAGAACAAGAAATTTTATTTTATTTTGATAACATTCTCTGTTCTAAATTACATAATTGAAACACATGATCATGTTTTTAATAATTGTTCTTTGTTCTAATTGACGTAATTTAGAACACACAATGCTATTGAAACCAATATTCTCTATTCACATATTCATAATATGGAACACACATCTAATGAAATTCAATCATATAATGAGATAACCATATATCTTTGCTGTAATGACTCGAAGAACTACCGATCTCTCATTTCATGGCTTGGAGTTTCTTCGATCTCTCATCTCATGAATCGGCTACTTACCGATATTTCATGTTAACCATGCATTGTCTACTAAGTATACTTGGTTTCCTTTACCATTTCGGTTATTGAAGTGTTCCATTTAAGAGGCCTATCTGAATATATGTTACCGATATTCATCTAAAATCCTGCTTCTTAAACCAGGTGATTAGAAAGTGAAATCAGCAGATTTCGATACTTTGGCCAAATATTTTCACATGCTTAGCATGATCATATTCCTAGATGTCATACTCGTCAATGGAATACGTCCTTCACCCCACTTCATCTATTATCTAGAATGGTCTTTTCTGACTTCTGTCAGTCCTCTTGTCCAAGGTTGAACTTTAACCCAAGATAGCAATATGAAAGAGTATAGAAAGGCACTCGAGGTGACTAAAGGTATGTAGACATACCTCGTCGACCCTAGTTGACTGCATGTGTCTAGATACCTTTAGTCTACTCGAGTCACTCCGTATACAAGGTCACATTCCTAGCTTGGTCTAAAGTAAAACTGAGGCCAAGTCCAAGCTTATGTAAACCTTGATGATTTGATTCGGAAGGGTGTTGTAACATGTCAGCTGCAACATTGTGTCATCATGAAGGCCTAGCCTTCATGAAGACACCTTATTACAGCTAGCATGTGCCAACATCCTATAGAATCCTCCCATCAAGGGTTACACATCCAGTTAAAATTTTGATTAGATTCTTATCTTAAATATTTAAGAATAAGTTTCAGCAACCTTGCTGATCCTCTAACCTCATAGTTCATTACAGTTGCATAATTAGGAATGACGTGAAATGTCTCGTAACTCAATATACATTCACTCCTCCTTACCGAAGGATTACATATTCCTTTCTTGGTTCATTAATTAAAGCTTTGGACTTCCAGTCCATTGCAGCTTAATGAAGTAAGATTAACTTACTAAGCTTATTCAAGTTTATCCACAACTGATTTTAAATTCAAGTTCCCCTTTTTTTTTTTTGACGTCATTTATATGAGATCTATCTCCCATATAGGTGTTTTCATTTATTTACAATTACCTTATTTCAGTCTAAGGTTTGTTAAGAGGAGATATGATTCCTCTTTCCGAATATCCTTTGGGTAAAACATCCCATGAATATTAATGAAATCTGATTCTGTAATTCAAGCTGTCCTTTCATTAAGATTCATTGTTTTAAAATTCCATTCCGAATTTCATTTATACAAGAGTTCATATATATGTCGTACTCTTTTACTAATGTCAATTTAAAGACCCATATAGACCTAAGTATCAATTAATTGTACATTCCAACTTAAGAGTTGTGATCAAGTAAATATTAGACATTATGTCCATTTAGTTCTAACAACCATCATCGAATAAATACAATTTCATCGAATAGGATTAACTACTAATTATACTTCAATAATTCAATAATGATACAACAATTAAAATAACACACCTTTCCCTTTTACTTGTTTCCCCAAGATTGAAATTTATACAATTTACAAGTCCACACAGGACTTCATTCATACCAATCAACAATAACAATTCATAAAGAAAGAAGAATACAACTTTTTCTTTTTCCCTTTCCCATGAGAAGGACAATAAAATCTCAGAAAAGATCCATCCCTTAGTTAAATAGAAGAAGCATCATAAAACAACATGTCTTCTTCTAACATTTACGTACTCCATCTGCAAGAATTTCTAGCACGGATCAGTTCGACGAATTGAGCATGTTAAACTCTTACTTAAAAAGAAGTGCTTTTGATTATCCGTTTCAGTAAAAGAACTCTACTTTTATGAAACGTTCCATAATTATAATGGACATCACATAAGAATTAAGTACCAAAAAGGATAACCAATCTAACAACCATGTCACAAGTAATCAACAGTATATTCAACAGTACCATTAATTAATAATTCCTCTAATATTTATTGCAAACAAGCAATGTTATACCTCCATTACTTAACCATTTCTTTCAAAAATGAATGCAGTTCATTTCGATTCCAATTAGTTAACCCAAGAATATTAACTCTAACTGTTCTCTAATAGGAGCATTTAAAAGAGGTAATAAAATTACTGTTTGGGCACAATCAATTCATTTCCATTCCATCTTATAAATGGAATTCTCATAGTAAGTTGACTAAAATTTTAAACAAAACTCTTTCCTTTTTACTACTCAATAAACATCATCCGAGTTCAAATGCAGGAGGAGAAGGTAGAAAATTATCACAAAATAGCTCTTATCACTTTTCTGGATTCTACAACAGCAAGGTAATTACCTAACTCAGAAAGAGAAAACAAAAGTGAAATGTAATCATGTACACCCGAAGGCAGTTACAATTTATTCCATTATTTATTTTCTAAGAATTTAAAAGGAGAAATAAAGAAAGCAGTGTTTTCTCCAGCTAATGATTCCATAACATCTTCTTATTAACACGATTGAACTAGTCAATCTTATGCAAGGAAGAACATCAATTAATATTAACAGTCAAGAGAGAAAGATTTGTAAATCATTAATTAAAATGAGATAGAAATTCTCGTTACCTCCTTCCAACACATTACCAAGGGTAAACCGTAACATGCAACCATAATAATGATGTAATCCCTTTTCTCACCAAGAATTGGAATAGTTTTTAATATTTTATCAACTACTATAAAAAGAAGAATATTTAATTTATATGTTTTACGACTGAGTCGAAGGTATCAAACCGTAGCAACATTTTCAATCGCACCCTTCAATATTAATTTCCTTCACTGAAACAATATGTTTTCCTCAACATAAAAAAGTAAATGTTTACAACCCAGCAACATAATCCTGTTTCCACTGGAATGCTAAAAGAAAGAAATCAATTATAATCACGAAGGTATGGGATTTACCCTTATTCAGTTGTAATGAAAACAACAAGAAGTTTAAATATACGAGAACCTATACTCACCAATGAGTTCCAAGAAGTAGTAAAAACCACACATTCAACATCAATCCTTCAGTTAAACAATTTGATGTACCTTCCAGGTTTAGTCAGATGTTATTTTCAAACATTCAGTCATGGTACCCAAAAAATAAAAAGAATAGAAGAACTTTACAACATTTCAAAACAAACAGCAGTGAAGAAGATACGACGACCTCGTATCCCAAAGAGAACCCACATCTCAATTAACTTTTTTTCGAGCAAAGAAGGACAACCCACAGAAGATCTATCCAAACATGCACAAATTCTATAACTTTCTGAACATATAAAACTCAGCGAACAATATGCTAATCACTATTACGTTTTTCAAGTTTAAACCCACAACAGACCACAAAACCGAATGCACACATTTTCTTAAAATTCTAACAACAATGGGGGATTTTATACCCATTTACAGTTTTGGCTGAAACAACATCTTTCCATAAATGCATCTCGAATATACCATAAGGCCCATTTTTTTAAAAGATGATTTCAAGCAAGAATCATAGTCCAATAATAAACATATCAAAAATTTGCAATAAACCATGAATTTCCAAAAATAGAATTCATTTATTGGAACGTTTAATGAAAAGCATAGCTATTTAATGAAAGGGCTTAACATGCCTGATAAAACTTCTTGTTGTTGGTAGGAAATCACAGCCGTGCCCTCAGAAGTTCCTCTTTTCAAAAGTGACAAAAACAAGTTTCCCAACAACCTCTTTGTTTCCACAGGCTCAAAAACAACCGAAGGTAATCAAAATAACTACAACAATGGCTGAAAATGAATTTGCAAGTTCGAAAGAACAACCATGGCAGAGCAAAAACTAGAAAACCAAATGAACACAATAACTCTAAAAATCCTCTTTCCTCTTTCCTAGGTGGGTTGGTTGCCAAAACCAATGTTAATAAATGCATTGAATGCATTTTCCCTCTCTTTCTCCACGCCACCGCTAACTCAAATTTGGTGAGTTTTACTTTTCAAATTTTGCATGTAGTTCGAATTTAGTTACATTGCTAATTAGATACCTCCAACTCCCATGCTCCTGCCAACTTTGGTGACTAAAACTACAAGGACTGAAATTAAGTCCTTCATTAAAGCTTAAACCTTCCCCCTTATCCTCCCACTTGACATGTGTTTCCCCTTAGGTCTCCCATAGGGTTAATAATAGCTTAGGTTACAATGTCAATGGTTAGGTTTCCATTTAGGTCACAAATCATTAGGATTTGTAATAATTTACATCCCCTTTAATTTAAAATCCACATAGGATAGTTATTAGGTCATAGGTTAAAACATAACCCGTAGTATTTTAATTAATAGGTTCCAAGTAGGTTTTACCGACTTAGGTTTAAAAATAGTATAATGCAGGACGTTCCGTCCAATGCGTAATATATACCTTGTTCATTTTGCATCAAACCTCTTACTGCCTTACGCTTTCTAGCGTTACAATTTATACGTATTCTAGAAATTGAATCTTACCTTTGGCAGCATGGTGCCGAGTAATTATACCTGTAACTAGGTTCTTTAAAATTTACAACAATCTCCAGCCTGGTTCCAGACTTCATTCTATTTAGAAATTCAATCGACAAGACATCAATAAAGAAGATTGAAGCATACCTTGGATCAATGGAATTGATTCAAGGTGTGTTGTTAACATAAATATGAGTTCATCAAATACAAAAGCAATTTTGCAGGTTCACACTTTCAAAACACAAGTGGTAATGACATCAGTCCCAAGTAAGTAAAGTTACAGTAAGCAAGGGTTCAGATTAGTGACACATGATTTTTAAGATTGAAGATACATCTTAACATAATAATCCTCATTTCCACTAGTTGTAGCATCACGAAAAGAAGTTATCGTAGTAGCTACCAAAATCAAGACGTTACATACCTCCCTTCTTAAAAGAATCATCGTCCCGATGATCAAATTAGCCAAATCATAGAGTTTTTAGGACAAAATTCAGTTATTGTCCTTCCATTCATATGTTCATATCAGAAACAATTTTTAAATCTTCAAAACAGTGTTTTAAGATACCCATAAAATAGTTCAGTAACTATCCAAGTTTGGCAGAATTATCAGTTTTTTTCGAATTCAATTTCGATCAAACAAGTATGGAAAAGCAGATCTCATTTCTTTGAGATTCTCCCAAGTTGCACTTTCTTCACTAAAATGGTCCCACTGGACCTTACATTGATTCACTTCGTGATTTCTTAAGTACAACTAGTGAGTTTCGTCACTCAAATGGGCTTAACCACAATTATTCCTGGGTCTTGGACCTGCAAGGAATCCCAATTTAGTACATGTGATAAATCTGATACATATTTCTTAAGCAAAGAAATATGGAAAACATCATGCATTCGTGATAAAGAAGGAGGTAAAGCTAAATGATAAGCTACAGGGTTGATTATTTCAACAATTTCAAAAGGTCCCACATAATGAGGTGATAACTTGGTAGCCTTGCCAAAAGTTATAGGACTCTTTTTCGGCTTGACCTGAAGAAAGACCTTCTCACCAAGTTTATATTTCCTGTCAACCCATTTTAAGTTTGCATAACTCTTTTGCCTATTAGTATCCTCCTTTAAACGTTCACAAATCATTTTAATTTACTATTCCATTTCCATGAGGATTTCTAGCCCAATTACCTCTCTATCCTCCATGTTGTCCCAACTAATGGGGGGCTCTGTATTTTCTTCCATACAATGCTTTGAAAGGTGCCATCTTTAAAGAGGCATGGTATGTATTATTATAGGAAAATTCAACCAGTGGAAGGTATTCCTCCCATTTATACTGCTGGTCCATGCAATACATTCTTAACATATCCTCTAAAACTTGATTGACTCTTTCAGTCTGTCCATCATTTCCGGATGATATGTAGAACTGAAATTTAGTTTAGTTCCCAAGGCCGCATTAAGTGTTTTCCAGAACCTTGATGTCATTCTCGAGATCTCTGTCCGATATGATCAATTCGGGTATTCCATGTAACCTAAAAATCTCATGTACAAACCTTCTTGCTAACACTGGTGAATCATCTTTTAGATTACCAGCAATAAAGTGTGCCACTTTGGTTAGTTTGTCAACAACAACTAGGATGATATCATGTTTATTCCTAGACATAGGTAATCCTTGAACGAAATCCATAGTTATCACTTGCCATTTATACTGCGGAATGCTGTGAGGGTACAATAATCCAGCAAGATGCATATGTTCTACTTTAACACGCTGACATTCCAAGTAGTGTGTCACAAATTCCATCACATCCTTTTTCATTCCCTTCTAGAAATATTGTTGTTTTATATCAATAAGCATTTTCGTAATGCCAGGGTGCCTAGAAAAAGGTGAGTTATGAAACTCAGCTAATAATTTATTTCTTGAATCATTTGCCAAGGGTATATATACCCTGTTTTCAAACCTCAAAATTCCTTCATTGTCAAAATGAAAACCTTTATACTTTACATCTTTCGGATCTGCAGCAAGTGCTGTTTTAACTTGCTAAAAATAAGAGTCAGATTCCATGATTATTTTCACCTCATCTTTAAACTAAGTTTGTAATGTTATAAGAGCATAAATGTGATTCCTATGGCTCAGAGCATTTGCTACCCTATTTTCCTTTCCTTTAATATAACTTATATCAAAATCATACTGAGATAGGAATTCTAACCATCTTCACTGTCTTGCATTCAGGTTTGGTTGAGTAAAAATATACTTCAACCCAAGATGGTTAGTTTTTAGCTCAAAAGGCTTACCAAGAAGGTAGTGCCTCCACATTTGAAGTGCATGAATGATGGCAGTGAGCTCTAGGTCATGTGGGGCATAATTCTATTCATGTAACTTGAGTTTTCTACTTTCATATGCTATGACATGGTCATTTTGTAATAGAATACCTCCGAGACCCTCTCCAGATGCATCTGTTACAACCGTAAAATCTCCATTTGGGTCAGGTATAGTCAGAATAGGTGTTGTAGTTAACTGATCCTTTAGAATTTTAAAGGCAGATTCACATTTGTCATTCCAAAAAAATTTCTTATCTTTCTTTTGTAATGAAGTGATTGGTGCAGCAATCTTAGAAAAGTCCTTAATGAACTTTCTATAGTACCCTACTAGGCCCATGAAGCTTCTAACTTCATGCACGTTCTTGGGCACATGCCATTCAGTTATAGCTACGATCTTTGAAGGATCTACAACTATCTTGTTCTTGCTTATAACATGTCCCAAATAATGCACTTCTGCATCATAAAAGGAACATTTAGACAATTTACCATACAACTTTCTCTTTCTCAAGATTTCCAATACTATCTTTAAATGCTCCTGATGTTCTTCGACATTTTTGGAGTATATAAGAATGTCGTCTAAGAATACAAGCATGAATTTGTCCAAGTACTCTTGAAAAATATTATTCATCAGATTCATGAATGTGGCAGGTGCATTTGTCAACCCAAAAGGTAACACTGTAAATTCATAGTGTCCGTACCTTGTTCTAAAAGTTGTCTTATGAATATCTTCCTCTTTTATTCTCAGTTGATGATATCCAGATCTAAGATCTATTTTTGAATAAACTGATGCTCCACACATCTGATCGAATAGATCATTAATCCTAGGAAGTGAATATCAATTCTTAATGGTTTCCTTATTCAACATTCGTAATCAATGCAAAATATATGTGTGCCATCCTTCTTCTTTAAAAAATTATCGGTGCTCCCCATGGTGAGACGCTCGGTCTTATCAACCCTTTGGTCAAAAGTTCCTGTAACTGAGCCTTAAGTTCCACCAACTCAATGGTGGTCATTTTATAGGGTGCCTTAGATATGGGCTCGGTTCTTGGCTTAATTTCTATTGCAAAGTCAAACTCCCGTTTGGGCGGAAGACCAGTAACTCCTCTGGAAATACATCACTGAAATCTCTTAACAACAGATATTTTTCCATAAAATCATTATCTTCCTTGGTAATTTCTATCATTTTTACAGCATACAAAGTGTAGCCTCTATTTTTCACCCTTTTCGTTGCATAGCTGTTAGTTTCCTAACTACAATCCCACATTTTACACTTTGAATGACTGTTATTTTTTATAGGTCATCAAAACAAAAATCTATTTTTCATAACAAATCAACCTTTGCCTTATGTTTTCCAACTCCGTTAACACCTATAATTACATCATATGACCCCAAAGGGGTAACATACAAAGTAAAATTCTATGGAGAAACTAGGCAAGTCAAGGATCGCCCAAAAAGACACATATCAATCCGTATGGATAACATTATTTCCATAATGTACCATCCATGTCTTATCCATTCATTCAACTTTCCTTTTTAATTTCAATGCTAACTTAGTAGTTATAAAACATTCAGTAGCCCTAGTATCAAAAAGTATGACTACATGTGTACTAAATAACTTACCTCGGAACTTCTTTAGGTATGACTTACTTTTAGCTTGATTGTTAGCCACTGCAACGTGTATCTTGTGCTACTGATCGCGATCGTCCTTCTTTAAAGGATAGTGACTCACATAATGGTCCTTTCCATAGTTGAAATAGCCTCCAACGGGCCCTTTCCTAGGCTCAAATTTATTTCTAGCCTTGAAGTTATCATTCTAGCTTCCATAGGACTTTTGTCCATTACCACTATTTTTGGTTAATCCATTCCACATACTAGTAACAAGTTTTTCATTCCTGTTTTCTTATTGTTATTTGTAAAAAAATTGTTTTTCATGCCGAACCTCTTCTAGGGTCCCTTTTAGGTGCAAGAGATGAAGAAGAGTTGGAAATCTTCTTCCTAATCTCCTCCCTATGAGAAAATATTTCTCTCAATTTACATTCTTGCCTTATTGCCTTTTCGACAACTCCATCCATAGTGGTGGACCATGGACATCCACCTCACCACCAATGATGGGATTCAAACCCATTATGAACTTTCATCTCCGAACTTCTCATCAGCTTGCATCTTGTGGCACATACTTAAGGAGTTTAGTAAACCCTTCCGAAAGATTCTCGTCACCATCATCTTTCCTTGAGACAAATTTTGAAATTCAGTCATTTTCTAATAAAAAAGAGTTGAGGATGCCATCGTTACCTAAAGTAACTTTTAAATTGATCCCATGTTTATGTCATTTGAAAATTTTCAACTCAACCTTACGATTGTCCCATAATGATAATGCTTCATGAGAAAGATGATAGGCTCCCAATATTGCTTTTGTCTCCTCGAGAAGTTTCTTATTGCAAAGTACTTCTCCATTTCACTTTGGAGGACTTATTATCTTTATATCATTTGTGAGTTCCGCCGCTAATCTTGCCCTTTTATTTTCAAAGCTGATTAGGAACGTTCATATTACTATTATCAACACTTAGATTTCCTCCATTGGTGTTTGTCCACGGGAGGTGGCTGATCACTAATATCAACATCTTCTTCCTCCTCATTTCCCACTTTGCTTGGTATTCTAAAAACAGCCAGACGATCTCTTGTATCTAGCAGGCAACAAGGATTTCATCTAGTTTTTGGGCGATGCTTCTCCACCTAGTAATGAGTTGTTCACAACATTCCCTCTTGTTCTAACCATTATCTATTCAACAAGAAATTGTAAACCTTATAAAATTATGGACTCATTAGGTCTAAGAGTTACAACCTTCACTCTCGATACCAAGATGTAACATTCCCATTTTAAGACACTAGAACAAGAATTTTTTTTTGGATAATGTTCTCTGTTCTAAATTACATAATTCAGAACACATGATCATGTTTTTAATAATTGTTCTCTGTTCTAATTGACATAATTTAGAAAACATAATGCTATTGAAACCAATGTTCTTTATTCACATATTCATAATATGGAACACACATCCAATGCCATTCAATCATATAATAGATAACCATATACTACTGTAATGACTTGAAGAACTACTGATCTCCCATTTCATGGCTCAAAGTTTCATCGATATCTCATCTCATGACTTGGCTACTTACCAATCCTTCATGTTAACCCATTCATTTATACTAAGTATACTTGGTTTTTTTTTACCGTTTTAGTTTTTTTAAGTGTTCCATTTAAGAGGCCTATCTCGAAGATCTATTACCGATATTCATCTGAAATCCTACTTCTTAAACCAGGTGATCAGGACAACGAAACCAACAGATTGCGATACTTTGGCCAAATATTTTCACATGCTTAGCATGATCATATTCCTAGACATCATACTCGTCAATGGAATACATCCTTCACCCCACTTCATCTGTTATCTAGAATGGTCTTTTCTAACTTCTGTCAGTCCTCTTGTCCAAGTTGAACTTTAACCCAAGATAGCAATATGAAAGAGTATAGAAAGGCACTCGAGGTGACTAAAGGTACATAGACATACCTCGTCGACCCTAGTCAACTGCACGTGTCTAGATACTTTTAGTCTACTTGAGTCACTCCGTATACAAGGTCACATTCCTAGCTTGGTCCAAAGTAAAACTGAGGCCAAGTCCAAGCTTATGTAAACCTTGATGATTTGATTCGGAAGGGTGTTGTAACATGTCAGCTGCAACATTGTGTCATCATGAAGGCCTAGCCTTCATGAAGACACCTTATTGCAGCTGGCATGTGCCAACATCCTACGGAATCCTCCCATCAAGGGTTACACATCCAACTAAAAGTTTGATTAGATTCTTATCTTAAATATTTAAGAATAAGTTTCAGCAACCTTGCTGATCCTCTAACCTCATAGTTCATTACGATTTACATAATCGGGAATGACGTGAAATGTCTCATAAATCAATGTACATTCTCTCCTCCTTATCAAAGGATTACATATTCATTTCTTGGTTCATTAATTAAAGCTTCTTGGACTTCGGTCCATTGCATCTTAACGAAGTAAAATTAACTTACTACGCTTATTCAAGTTTATTCACAACTGATCTTAAATTCAAGTTCCCCCTCCTTTTTATTTGTTTTTGACGTCATTTATATGAGATCTAACTCCCATATAGGTATTTTCATTTATTTATGATTACCGTATTTCAGTCTAAGGTTTGTTAAGAGGAGATATGATTCCTCCTTCCGAATATCCTTTGGGTAAAACATCCCAAAGAATATTAATGAAATCTGATTACAAAATTCAACTGTCCTTTCATTAAGATTCATTGTTTTAAAATTCCATTCCGAATTTCATTTATACAAGAGTTCATATATATGTCGTACTCTTTTACTAATGTCAATTTAAAGACCCATATAGACCTAAGTATCAATTAATTGTACATTCCAACTTAAGAGTTGTGATCAAGTGAAGATTAGACATTATGTCCATTTAGTTCTAACAACCATCATCGAATAAATACAAATTCATCAAATAGGATTAACTACTATTTATACTTCAATAATTCAATAATGATACAACAATTAAAATATCACACCTTTCCCTTTTACTTGTTTCCCCAAGATTGAAATTCATACAATTTACAAGTCCACACAATCAAACTTCATTCATACCGATCGACAATAACGATTCATAAAGAAAGAAGAATACAAATTTTTCTTTTTCCCTTTCCCATGAGAAGGACAATAAAATCTCAAAAAGATCCATCCCTTAGTTAAATAGAAGAAGCATCATAAAACAACATGTCTTCTTCTATAATTTACGTACTCCATTTGTAAGAATTTCTAGCACGGATCAGTTTGATGAACCGAGCATCTTAAACTCTTACTATTAAAAAGAAGTGATTTTGATTATCTGTTCTTTTAGTAAAAGAACTCGATTTTATGAAATGCTCCATAATTATAATGGACATCACATAAGAATTAAGTACCGAAAAGGATAACCAATCTAATAACCATGTCACAGTAATCAACAATATATTCAAAAGTACCATTAATTAATAATTCCTCTAATATTTATTCCAAACATGTAGTGTTATACCTCCATTACTTAACCATTTCTTTCAAAAATGAATGCAGTTCATTTCGATTCCAATTAGTTAACCCAAGAATATTAACTCTAATTGTTCTCTAATAGGAGCATTTAAAAGAGGTAACAAAATTACTATTTGGGCACAATCAATTCATTTCCGTTCCGTCTTATAAATGGAATTCTCATAGTAAGTTGAATAAAATTTTAAACAAAATTCTTTCCTTTTTACTACTCAATAAACCTCATTCGAGTTCAAATGCAGGAGGAGAAGGTAGAACTTATCACAAACTAGCTCTTATCACTTTTCTCTGGATTCTACAAACAGCAAGGTAATTACCTAACTTAAAGAGAAAACAAAAGTGAAATGCAATCATGTACACCGAAGGCAGTTACAGTTTATTCCATTATTTATTTTCTAAGAATTTAAAAGGAGAAATAAGGAAAGCAGTGTTTTCTCCAGCTAATGATTCCATAACATCTTCTTATTAACATGATTGAACTAGTCAATCTTATGCAAGGAAGAACATCAATTAACATTAATAGTCAAGAGAGAGAAAGATCTGTAAATCATTAATTAAAATGAGATAGAAATTCTCGTTACCTCCTTCCAACGCATTACCAAGGGTAAACCGTAATATGCAACCATAATAATGATGTAATTCCTTTTCTCACCAAGAATTGGAACAATTTTTAATATTTTATCAACTACTATAAAAAGAAGAATATTTAATTTATATGTTTTACGACTGAGTCAAAGGTATCAAACCATAGCAACATTTTCAATCACACCCTTCAATATTAATTTCCTTCATTGAAACTATATGTTTTCCTCAACATAAAAAAAGTAAATGTTCACAACCCATTGACATAATCCTGTTTCCACTAAAATTCTAAAAGAAAGAAATCAATTATAATCACAAAGGTATGGGATTTACCCTTATTCACTTGTAATGAAAACAACAATAATTTTAAATACACAAAATCTATACTCACCAATGACTTCCAAGAAGTAGTAAAAACCACACATTCAACATCAATCCTTTAGTTAAACAATTTGATGTACCTTCTAGGTTTAGTCAGATGTTATTTTCAAACATTCAGTCATGGTACCCCCAAAAAAATAGAATAGAAGAACTTTACAACATTTCAAAACAAACAAGTAGTGAAGAAGATACGATGACCTCGTATCCCAAAGAGAACCCACATCTCAATTAACTTTTTTTTGAGCAAAGAAGGACAACCCACAAAAGATCTATCCAAACATGCATGAATTCTAAAACTTTCTGAACATATAAAACTCAGCAAATAGTATGCTAATCACTATTACGTTTTTCAATTTTAAACCCACAATGGAGACACAAAACCGAATGTACACATTTTATTAAAATTCTAACAACAATGGGGGATTTTATACCCATTTACAATTTTGCCATTTGAAACAACATCTTTCCATAAATGCATCTCGAATATACCATAAGGCCACCTTTTTTAAAATGACGATTTCAAGCAAGAATCACAGTCCAATAATAAACATATCAAAACATTTGCAATAAACCATGAATTTCCAAAAACAGAATTCATTTATTGGAACGTTTAATGAAAATCATAGCTATTTAACAGAAAGGGCTTAACATGCCTGATAAAACTTCTTGTTGTTGGTAGGAAATCACAGCCATGCCCTCAGAAGTTCCTCTTTTCAAAAGTGACAACAACAAAGTTTCCCAACAACCTCCTTGTTTCCACAGGCTCAAAAATAGCCGAAGGTAATCAAAATGACTACAACAATGGCTGAAAATGAATTTTGTAAGTTCGAAAGAACAACCATGGCAGAGCCAAAAACTAGAAAACCAAATGAACACAATAACTCTAAAAATCCTCTTTCCTCTTTCATAGGTGGGTTGGTTGCCAAAACCAATGTTAATAAATGCATTGAATGCATTTTCCCTCTCTTTCTCCACGCCACCACTAACTCAAATTTGGTGAGTTTTACTTTTTCAAATTTTGCATGTAGTTCGAATTTAGTTACATTGCTAATTAGATACCTCCAACTCCCATGCTCCCACCAACTTTGGTGACTAAAACTACAAGGACTGAAATTAAGTCCTTCATTAAAGCTTAAACCTTCCCCCTTATCCTCCCACTTGACATGTGTTTCCCCTTAGGTCTCCCATAGGGTTAATAATAGCTTAGGTTACAATGTCAATGGTTAGGTTTCCATCTAGGTCACAAATCATTAGGATTTGTAATAATTTACATCCCCTTTAATTTAAAATCCACATAGGATAGTTATTAGGTCATAGGTTAAAACATAACCCGTAGTATTTTAATTAATAGGTTCCAAGTAGGTTTTACTGACTTAGGTTGAAAAACATTATAATGCAGGATGTTCTATCCAATGCGTAATATATACCTTGTTCATTTTGCATCACACCTCTTATTGCCTTACACTTTCCAGCATTACAATTTATACATATTCCGGAAATCAAATCTTACCTTTGGCAGCATGGTCCCGAGTAATTATACCTGTAACCAGGTTCTTTTAAAATTTACAACAATCTCCAGCCTGGTTCCAGACTTCATTCTATTTAGAAAGTCAATCGACAAGATGACAATAAAGAAGGTCAAAGCATACCTTGGATCAATGGAATTGATTCAAGGTGTGCTGTTAACATAAATATGAGTTCATCAAATACAAAAGCAATTTTGTAGGTTCACACTTGTAAAACACAAGTGGTAATGACATCAGTCCCAAGTAAGTAAATTTGATACAGTAAGCAAGGGTTCAGATTAGTGACACATGATTTTTAAGATTGGAGATACATCTTAACATAATAATCCTCATTTCCGTAGTTGCAGCATCACGAAAAGAAGTTATCGTAGTAGCTGCCAAAATCTAGACATTACATAATAGGTTCCATTTCTAGTTTACCATCAAGGGAGGGCAAATGATAGGCTCCTAACCCATACTTATGGATGATAATGTAAGGTCCAATCCAGTTAGGGGAAAAATTTCCATGTTGTCTCATTTCTAGAGTAGTGATGATATGATTTTAAGGACAAGGCAAGCGACATTGAAGTCACATTCTTTTAAATGTTTGTTATATGGGGAGTTGATTAGATAAGATGATAACTTGCAAAAATATTGTATGAGGAAAGACTGATGAGAGGAGATAAAACCTATGAACTATGAGGAAGAGATAAAACATGTGTCTTATTAAGACAACTATGACCACAATAGTGGCATTAGGATGAAAAATGGTGCCTTGAGAGAGGAAAAAATATGGCCACAAAGGTGGAATTTAGGATGAATTATGGTTCCTTGAGAGAGGCATGAATATGGCCACAAAGGTGGACTTAGGATGAGACGGAGAAATAGATAAGTAGATTGGATAAGATGAGATAAGAAATTGGATGAAATTTGATGAGGCATATTGGATAAGATTGAATGAGATAGATAAGAAAATGTCAAGGATTAAGAGAAAGGGAACTAACTTGATAGTAAACTGATCCTAGAGTGAAGTCTCCCTAGTATCAGGGAGCTATTTGACTAAGAGAGAGATGGATTAATGTGCGGGGATATGTGGATGAGGGAGAAGATGAAATATGATTAAGAGTAAGGAGTGGATACTCCCCAATGAGGGATGCTATATCATGCTAGGAAACTTAGATGGAGATATGGATAAGTTAGAGGACATGGGGAGAGATAGGGTAGTATTTTTAGAAGGACTATTGATGGTGACTTTATGTTTTGATTGGATATATGATTGAGGATCATAGGGGTGACTGGTAAGACAAAAAAATCAATGAACAAGGGAGGAACCTCTTTAGGAGGAGTAACATGTGGAGGAGAAATGACAATGGAGGATGTGAATGAGTGAGGAGAATTATATGTAGAAATGGGAATTGGATTGGTTGTGGATAAGATAGTGGATGGAGAAGGATGGCTCCCCTAGATGAGAAATTCATCTTCCTTAATAAGATCATGGACGATAGTTTGAAGGACCTCATAATGCTCGATTTAATGAACCAGATTTGCGATGATAAGTGCAAACAACATTGGAGTTGAACCATGATGGATTTTTACTATGTGGATCAAAGGCCTTGATGGGAGGAAGTGTGATCATGGATATTTGGATTAAATGTCTAAGGATATCTATGTAAGATCCAATAGAAGTGGTGAAGGGAAGGTTTCTCTTGTGAGGCTTGATAGGAGATTTAGATTTGGATTTGGGAGGAGTGAATGTCTATGTTGGAGGCATATATTTGAGAGGTAAGTTATATGTCTTGGTGTTTCAAGATTGGTTAGCGATGGGTGTCTTAGATGAAGGGCCTAGCCCTAAGAGGGATGGGGGTGCTCCTAAGATAGATGATGTGGCATTGGATTGTTTAGAAGGGGTAAGATCTACCTTTTTACGAGGATGCATGAGAGACCTTTGGGGAGACATGCCAAGAGTCTTGGATTTTGATTGTGAATATTTTCCCTTAGAGGGGATGAAAATGATCTCAACTAGAGGGTCTGTAGGGTGTGATGTAGGGGTAGATATTGATGAAGGAAGAGGAGTCTGAATGATTCATTGATGAGATCTAAATGAGTTATAGATTGTGTAAGTTTTGGATAGATTGGTATAGAGATGGTTTTATAGATGGAGTATGAGTGTGGTTTTTGGTTACCTTAGGTGGAGGTGTTTGTGTCATAAATGTTTCAAGAGGTATCATAGTTATATTTACAAATCGAGGCATAGGCATAGGTGTGGTTAGGCTAGAAGATGTGATTGATGTAGAAGTGGGTATAAATATAGGAATGGATGTTGGAGGAGTGGGTGTAGAAGATTGGGATGGAATAGATGATGTATCCATAGGTAAAGATGTAGGTATATGCAATGAGGATGTGGAGATAGGTGTTGGGATAGTTTTAAGTGAGGTTGTAGAAGTATATGTGGTAGACATGAGTGTAATTGGGATTTATGTGGAAGTGGGTATAATTGAGATGTTAAGAAATATAGTCGAGTGTATATGTAGTGATAGGTGTGTTTGATGTGGAAGGAATAGATGTTATGGGTGTAGGGATAGGCATGGATATCAATGGTGATGAAATAGATTCTAAGGATGAATTTTATGTGATAGATTGGGGCATGATAGATATGGATGAAGTAGGAGGTATAGTCAAATTTGATATAGATGTGGTAAGGGTAGGAGTAGATATAAATATAGGACAAGTAATAGAAGTTGATATAGGTGTGATAGTCATGGATATGATTGGTGTAGATGTGGGAATAGGTGTTAAAGAAGGGATGGGAATAATCTCTAAGGTAGGAGTATGTTGGAGTTAGCACACCAGTTATACGAGAAAATATATCGATCTAAGCATACATGCAAATAAAAATGGATATTCTACTAGAAGAAATATACAAAAAAAGAGACATAAATAAACACCGTGCATTTAACGTGGTTCACAAAATGTGGGCTACGCCTCACAAGAAACAATCCAATCTATTATCAAAATCTTTGACAAGATATAAAATGAATATTTACAATCTTCCACACCTCTTAGATGTTCAAGACTTTCTTCCTTCAAGATTTTGCTCTACCACCAAGAATTCTCTCTCACCAACCTTTTCAAGTTCTTTCTAATTCTTATTTATCATTACTTCTAAACCATAGATTTTGTGATTTTATAGTTATTTATTGACTTAGGGAAATTATCCATGCAATTACAATCAATAAATCTATTTTAATGCTAAAAATAGATATAATTCCATAGATTCAATTAAAACTTTGTCGCATTGTGTAACCGACACCGGCTCTACCTAATCATCACCATTCCTACTTTCCCTTGATCGATGTCAGTCTTCCTGACTAATGCCGGTCTTCCCTTAATCGATGCCGCCATCGTGTTTTCCAGCAAGTTCCAATTACATGCTAAAATGAAGTAATCGAGCTCCACAACTCAACAATCTCCCACTTGGAGTTTAATTACTGCACCATACTTATACATCATCATTCTTCGATCCTTCCTTGGATTTGTTTATTCCTCTTCAAGTCTCAAACTTGAAGACCGAAAGAAGTGGAGTGTAGCTCTAACTTTTCCTTTCCTAATGGATTCGTTAGCATATCCGTAGGGTTCTTGCTCATATGAATCTTTTCTAGATTTAACTATCCATCCTCCAAAACCTGCTATATGAAGTGATACCTCAACTGAATGTGTTTCATTCTCAAATGAAATGCCGAGTTCTTTGCCAAATGAATTGCACTTTGATTGTCACTAAACAATTTACAATCACTTTTCTCCTTTCCCAACTCTTCCATGAACCTACTCATCCATATCATCTCCTTGCTAGCCTCTATAGCTACAACATACTCTACCTCTATAGTAGACAAAGCCACAACCTTCTGCAATCTCAAAATCCATCTACCTATCATTCCAAATACTGTGAAAATATATCTAGTAGTGCTTCTCCTACCATCTAGATCTCTAGCCATATCCAAATCAACATATCCATGTAATGAAATATTCGAAACTCCATAGCATAACTACATGCTAGATGTCACTTTCAAATACTTGAGTATCCATTGAACTTCTTTCCAATGCTCTTTCCCTAGATTAGCCATATATCTACTCATAACTCCCACTTGCTGTGTAATATCCGGTCTAGTACAAACAATAGAGTACATGAGACTTCCAACTATGAAGCATATGGCACTCATGTCATGTATTTTAACTCATCATGTGATGAAGAAATTGATCTTTTCTCAATTTGAAGTGTCCAACCATAGGTGTGCTATCGGTTTTACATTACGCATGTTGAACCTTTCTAACACCTTGTAGATATAATCCTCCTGAGACAAATAAAATTTCTTTTTTTTCCTGTCTCTATGTATTTGCATGCCAAGGATTCTTTTTATAGCTCCTAAATCCTTCATAGAAAATGTGTGAGCTAGCTTTCTCTTAAGCTCACCAATGTCTAGCATACTAGATCCTCTAATAAGCATATCATCCACAAACGGTAACAAAATAATATAGATCCCATTTTTAATATTCTTGAAATAAACACAATGGTCATATTCACATCTCAAGTAACCATGCTCATGCATAAAACTATCAAACCTCATGTACCATTTCCTTGGAGCTTGCTTGAGCCCATATAGGATCTTTTTCAACTTGCACACTAGTTTCTCCTTACCCTTGACTTCATACCCAAGTGACTACTGCACATAAATTTCTTCATCCAAATCACCATGAAGGAAAGCCGTATTCACATGTAGTTTCTCTAAATGCAAATCTTCTCGTACCTAAACTCAATACAGTATGAATAGAATTCATCTTAACAACATGAGAAAATATTTCACTAAAGTCAATACTACATGCTTTCTATGCAAATCCCTTTACTACAAGCATTTCCTTGTACCTTTTCTGTCCACCCTCTTCTTCCTTAATCTTGTAAACCCACTTGTTCTACAATGTCCTTTTACCTGCTAGCAACTTAACCAAATCCCAAGTTTTGTTATGTTCCAAGGAGTCCATCTCCTCATCCATGCCATGCTCCCACTGAACATGAGTCTTATCTTGCATTGCTTCTTCAAATCTCTCTAGTTCACCACTATCAGTCAACAATAAATAAAATAGAGAAGGTGTAAATCTTTCTGGAAGTTTACTTACCCTTTGTGACCTTCTCACAAGAGTTTGGGGTACCGGAGGCTCTATCTGGGCCTCCTAAACATTAGTATCAACTTTTGATAGTGACCGATGCTGGTCACCTCTAACCGATGTTAGTTCTGCTAACCGATACCGGTTTTGATCCTCTCAGAATCGTTAGTAGTTCATCCGATTGATGCCAACCAGGGACTAACCAACCATGGTTACTGTGTATTTCTGTAGGTGTTTCTTTAAAACCCAAGAGTTCATTTTCATCAATAAACTTCTCAATTTTCTCATCCTTGGGTACCAAAATTTGATCCATGTACATTCTCTTTTCATTCCATTCAACATCACAACTCCTAATAATTTTAGAATTCTCTAAATCCCCAAAAACAAAACCAAAATCACCAAATCCATAACTAATGAAAGTGCACCTCTTGGATTTTGCATCCAATTTTGTTCTATTTTCCCTATCAACATGCACAAAATATTTTGAACCAAAAATTTAAGAAAAGAAAGATCTACCTCTTTTTTTTGTCCAAGATCCTCTCGGTATTCCTCCATCTAATGAACTTTAAGGGCCATGATTAATCAAATAAACTACTCTATCAATTGCTTATGCCCAAAACTACAAGGACAATCTAGAATGTATCCTCATACTTCTAGCACGTTCCATGATTGTCATGTTCATTCTTTCCACAACACCATTCTTTTGTGGTGTTCTTGGAACCATTCTTTCTCTACATATCCCATTCATTGAACAATAATCATTAAAATCCTTACTACAATATTCACCACCATCGCGATCTAAGGCACTTTAACTTAGAATTTGATTCATTCTCAATAAGGGCTTTCCATATTTTAAAAGTATCAAAAACATCAGATTTATGTTTAATACAATAAACCCATACCTTTCTTGTAGCATCATCAATGAAAGTAACATAATACTGGGATCCTCCATGAGAAGCTACCTAAGCTGGTCCCCACACATCTAAGTGTACAAGCTCCAATTTATGCTCCTTCTTAGTTGCCCCAAATTTGAGAAATCTCACTCTTTTTCTTTCCAAAGATACAATTCTCACAAAAATCAAGATCTAAATCTTTCAAATCTGATAACTTACCCTTAGCCTTTAAGATTTTCATTCCTTTTTGACTCATATGACCCAACCGATTATGCCACATGCATGCATCTAAATCTGAAGTAGATAATGCAGAAAAGGAATTAGTAATACAGGTAGATAAATATAACGTTCCTACCTTCTTACCTCTTGCCACAACAAAATCACCCTTGGTGACTTTCCAAGAGTCTCCTATAAAAGTAACCATGTAACTAGATTCACCTAGTTGCCTTGCAGAAATAAGATTCCTCCTGAGGCTTGGCACATGCCTCACATCTTTCAATACCCATGTATTTCTATTTTGTAATTTTAGATGAACTTACCCTTTACCAGTAATACTACAAGGTTCATCATCACCCAAATAAACATGCCCAAAATTGTCCTAGACATAATTTATGAAATAACCCTTATTAGGGGTTGCATGGAAAGAAGATCGTGAATCTAAAACCCATGATTCAATTCTATTGTCTAAAGAAAGAATAAGAGCATCTTACATTTACCTCGATGAAACAAGATTTGCCTCTTTACCTTTGTCTAGTTGTTGATTCTCTTTATCCTTTGACCAACAATATTTCTTTGCATGTCCTTTCTTTCCACATTTCCAACAAGTAATTCCCTTACTTCTGGATTTAGATATGCTTTCCCTTGACTTTGATTTCCCATTACTCTTACTCTTGGATCTTTCCTTCTACCCGCCCTCGCTTCCTACATTCAAAGTATTTCCAAATAATGTTTCCTCCGTACTCTTTCTATGAATTTCTTCATTCAATATTATACTAACCACATCATCAAACTTCAAAATATTATTAGCAGATATTGTATTACTAACAACCATTACCAAGTTGTCCCAATTATCGTGCAAAGAACATAAGAATAAAAGTGCTTTTACTTCATCATCAAATAGTATATAGCAACCAATTTTAATCGATTTACCATAGATCATAAATCATTCAAATCACTAGAGGCAGATTCACCTTCATGCATTTTAGAGTTAAATATTTTCTTCATAAAATAAACTTTATTTCAAGCACTAGGTTTTTCATATAAATTAGTAAGAGATTTCATTTATTCTATCGTAGAAGCCATTACAGATGCTTATGGGCTCAATCTTATAGATCCCAAAGCCTTTTTGTCAAGAATCTTCAATTCTTCATCATCATCTTCGTAGGTCTACACTTCTCATCCAACGATAAGTACAAATATCTTTGATATGAGATAATCCTCAATCTACATCTTCCATAATTGATAATTTCAGCTTTCAAATTTCTCTACCTTGTATTTATTATCTTCTCGGCATTGTTGTAGCTCCCACTAGATCAGAAAACCCCTGTGAATAAATTTGTCAACACAAAAAACCCTCAAAAAAGTCTCTGATACCAGTTGTTGGGGTTAGCACACTGGTTGTACAGATAATATATCATATCTAAGCATACATGCAAATAAAATTAGATATTCTACCAGAAGAAATATACAAAACAAGAGACATAAATCAACACTAGATTTAATGTGGTTCACCTAGTGTGGGCTACATCCACCAAGAAACAAGCCAATCTATTATCCAAAGCTT
The DNA here is from genome assembly GCA_018340775.1 of Taxus wallichiana var. yunnanensis. Classification (NCBI taxonomy): domain Eukaryota; kingdom Viridiplantae; phylum Streptophyta; class Pinopsida; order Cupressales; family Taxaceae; genus Taxus; species Taxus wallichiana. The sequence continues at coordinate 86,422,743 of CM031240.1, forward strand.
TGACAAGATATATAATGAAGATTTACAATCTTCCACACCTCTCAGATGTTCAATACTTTCTTCCTTCAAGATTTTTCTCTACCACCAAGAATTCTCTCTCACCAACCTTTTTCAAGTTCTTTCTAATTCTTGTTTATCATTACTTCTAAACCCTAGCTTTTGTGCTTATATAGTTGTTTATAGACTTAGGGCACTTAGCCATGTAATTATAATCAATAAATCTATTTTAATGCTAAAAATAGATATAATTCCCGAGAGTTAATTAAAACTTTGTCGCATAGGTAACCAATGCCGATTCACGCTAACCGTTGCTAGGTCCTACTTTCCTTGACCGATGTCGGTCTTTCTCGATCGATGCCGGTCTACCCTTAATCGATGTTGGTTACTATGTTTTCCAGCAAGTGTTAATTGTGTTGATGGCATGAGCATTTGGTGATTGAGATATAGGAGGGGTGGTTTGATTTATTTGTGGTTGATTAGGAAATGGTTGTTTAAAGACATAAAAGTGTTGGCTAGATGATGCAATAGAATTGTCTATATGGATATCCTCTTGATTTATAAGAATTTGGATGTGATCTTTGAAGGAACGATACTTTTTAATGTCGTGACTTCGACTTTATGATATTTACAATAATGGCCCTCATGATACTAAGTGGGCTTGTGATCCATAGGGATCCAAAATGACTCTACTTAATCAGATTAGTAAGAACGAAGAAGGATAAATAATACATAGAGGTTATGTCTTTATAGTAACAGGACCACCTCACTATGTAAAGTGGTGGTTATAGAACCGTTACCTAACTAGGGTGGCGACTCCCTTGAGACCACCGGTCCGCATGGGCGATGGTCTTAGCTCTTTTGGACAAAAATAAAAATATGAAATGAACATCCATAGAATTTTAAAGGTCTGTCGATGTCCATTCTCCTCCATGACCTTTCCCATTCTCTAGTGAATGGGAGGACATATGAAAGGCTATAAATACATGTTAGTAGAAGAGAACAAGGGCATTGAAGCATGAAAACAAGTGAGAAATAATTTCTTAGTGCTAGAATTGTGTTTTGTAAAAGAAAGGAGTGTTGAGACAGAGTAAGAAATTAATTGGGAGGAAGTGTGAGATATTATCTATTTCTCTTTCATACTTATTGTAAATTCTACACTTATTGTTTTAAATTGGCCAATAAAAGTGGGAAGAAAGAGAAATTTCCCTTCCGACTAGTTTTCCTCCTCCGGAGGTTTCCGTGATAAAACATGTTATTGTTTATGAGTTTATATTCTTTCCTTTCCTAAAATTGTGGATTCTAAGCATAAGATAACTCATTCACTAGCTATCTCTCTGTCACTTTCTAATAGAAAGTCGAACAACACCATTAATTTGTGATTATGTGGATAATTTCAAAGTTGAAGAGTTTATAGATCATTTTGGTATTAGAGATAACAAGTATCCAGGAATTTGTGGTGTTCGTTCTTGGATTTGTATGACAATAACAAGATCTAAAGGTGAAGAGGCTTTACTTTGCGATCCATAAATTTCTACAAGGAAGTGGAAAAAGAGAATTTGAGGAAAAATGGAGGAAGAGAACTTGGTCCGTAGAATCGAGATGCTGGAGACCATGATGGATAAGATGTTTAGGAGGTAAGAAGAACTTGTAGATTTATAGAAGACAAATTTTGTCAAGAAAGACTCCATGGAATCAGTGGTTTAAGGCTTAGCTAAAAATTTTGGAATAGGGAAGAGCCACCATGATGAAGATTATGGGGAAGATCATGAAGAAGAGACTTCAAATGCAAGAGAAAAGGTAAAATCTGACCATACTCCTTTTAAAGTTGAGAAAAAAGTTGAGATTAAAATATTTGAAGGATAAGTAGATGCAGATTTGCTTGATAAATGGTTAAAATAGTTAGAAGTCTACTTTAGCATCCATAATGTCACTGAGGCATAGAGGATCACCTTTACAAATATAAAAATGGAGGGACATGCTCTGGTTTGGTGGGAAACCCATCTAACCACTTGTAAAAAGAAGAAGCATCTTATTGTGAAATATTGGAAAGAATTTAAAGAATTACTTAGAGCTAACTTCTATCCTATTGGCCACAAGATTGACCAAATGATTAAATGGATGTATTTTAGATGAGGCACTAGTCAAAGTGTGCAAGACTATACTACGGAGTTTTGAGAGGTAGGCCATGTTGCTAAACATGGAATTGGAGGATGAGGATATTCGACTAAGTACTTGGGAGGACTTCACAATCACCTTTGAAGAAAAGTCATCTCCATAAATCCCAAAGATCTCAATAAGGAATGTATGCAGGAATAATACATATATGATGAAAAGAAGCTAGGAGAAGCTAAGGCAAGGGAAAAATAGTCGACAAATTAGAAGAAAAAGAGTATGGGCAAACAAGTAACAAGGGTAAGTGGAAAGGGAAAGGTAAAAATCTACCATTACTTTAAATACTTGTAAAGATCCCAATAATTTTTGTAATAACTGTGATATCAATGGTATAATGATGCTACATATTGGATGTTACATCCGGAGTTACATCCAAAGAACTGAACTAAGGACTTAAAAAGTCCATGATAGTGTGGAAAAATTGAAGGGGAGGTGGAAATCGAAGATGACTTTTATGTAGACGAAAGGCTTGGATGCACGACCACCAACATAGACAAGCCGGGAAGAGGAGATGAGTAGACTATTCCAGATCAAAATCTAGATCAAGAGAACTAAGGTAAATGATTGGGTTGATGCCAACTCTCAATCTAACTTGATTTTGAAGCAGTTGTAAAGAAGCTTGGTCTTGAGACTTATGAGCATCCACACCTTTATCCTTTGGGTTGGGTGAAGAAGGGTGTTGAAATTCAAGTAACAAGAAGATGTAAGATCAAGTTAGGGATAAATTCCCACTATATTGATGTTTTAGAAGCTGGAGTTATTCCACTTGATGCTTTTGATGTTGTATTTAGGAATCCTTTTATATTAGGGATGTTATATTTATGAGAAGGGAAAACTGGTATAGATGGTTCAAGGATGGGATCAGCTACAAAATTCAAGCACACCAAGATAAGACATGGGTTACTATGGTGAGTGTTAACCAAGAAAAAACTTATTCAAGAAAATCATAAAAATGACTTTATTATGGGGTAGAAGTTTCAGAGAATTATAACCAGGGAAAAAATGATTTGGATAGTATTATTCAGTCTTTTCAAGATGTATTTTAGGCTCCCAGTGGGTTACCACCAAAACGGTAAGTAGAGCATGAGATTCAGCTATTTCCAGAGTCCCCTCTACCAAACATCAAGTTGTATAGGAAATCCTTACTTGAGAGTAATGAAGTAAAGAAATAACTCCAAGAACTACTAGACTAAGGGGTGATACGTCCAAGCATCTCACTATAGGGTTCACCTATTGTGATGGTGCCAAAGAAGGATGGTTCTTGGAGAATGTGCATCAAATAACACAATTTAAACAAGATCACCATAAAGAAAAAATATCCACTTCCCCACATAGATGATCTCTTGGACCAGATTTAGCATGCCAAATTCTTCACAAAGTTATATCTCAAGTCAGGTTATCACCAAGTCGAATGAAGGAGGAGGATATATGGAAGACTACCTTCAAGAAATAATGGGGTTTATATGAATGGTTAGTACTTCCTTTTGGGTTGTGAAATGCACCGATACATTTATGAGATTGAGGAATGATGTATTGTGGGATTTCATAGATTCATGTGTCATTGTATATCTAGATGATATCTTGATTTTTAGTGCAACATAGGAAGAACATCTAACTCATTTACAAGAAGTCTTGCAAGTTCTTAGGGATAAATAATTGCTTTGTAATACGAATAAATGTGAATTTTCCAAACAAATCACTTGGCTATCTTTGGGACGTAGTTGGAGGAGGAGAGCTACAAGTGGATCCAAAGAAGGTGGAAGCCATCACTAATTAGACAAAACCAACAAGAGCCATAGAGACTAGGAGTTGTGTGGGAGAAGTATAGTACATGTAGAAGTTCATTTTGAGCTTCTCTCGTGATTACAATACCTCTGCACACGGTGTGGCTGCAAAGATTAAGGGTTTTGACTGGGGTAAGGAACAAGAAAAATCCTTTGAGTTATTGAAATATAAGATTAGTCATGTGCCAATACTTTATCTTCCTGATTTGCACCATCCTTTTGAAGTAGAGACACATTCAAGTGATTACGCTATGGGTGCAATGTTGCTTCAAGGAGGTAAACCCGTATGCTATCATTATGAAAATTTCACTTCAAAAGTTAAAGGATATTCAATATATGATAAGGAAATGTATGCACTAGTTTACACAATTAAAAAATGGAAACATTATTTGTTTGATAAAGAAACTATTGTGCACAGTGACCAAAAACATCTCCAGTATTTGCAAGCACAGTCTAAATTACAGAGAGGCAAGGCACTACAAATGGATGGGGTTACTTCAGCAGTTCCATCCGGTGATTAAATACAAGAAGGGTAGTACACACTTGGTGGTTGACATGTTGTCTAGGCATCCCACATAAGATAAGTTCTCCTATTTGGCCACTATCTCTCGATCAATCCCTTCATGAAGGAAGCTTATAGAGAGACATATTCCCATAACAGATACTTTGGGGTGACATTTAAGTAGTTGTAGTCCCAAGGACTGAAAGGACAGGATTGAAGACTATTATCTCAAGGATGGGCTGCTCTACTAATGGGGTAAGCTTTTCATTCCTAAAGAATAAAGACTTCTATTGATGAGGGAAACACATAACTCGAAAGTAGCGGGACATTTCGATGTTGGTAAGACCCTAGCCCACTTGAAAAGGGACATGTATTGGCCTAGTATGCAAGAAGAAGTATCAAAATTTATATGTGGATGTAAACTTTATTGTACCAGAAAGCCTAAGACTAGGAATGAGGGTTTGTATATGCCTTTGCAAGTACCTACTCATCAGTGGGAGGACATTTCTATGGATTTTGTATGAGGATTACCTATGTCTAAACATGGCCGTGACTATCTCTATGTTGTTGTGGATATATTCAATACGATGTGTATTCTTATGGCATGTAAAAATCAAATAAAATTAGATGAGGCAACATATCATTTCTTTGCTAATGTATGGGTGCATTTTGGTTTGCCAAAGTCTATTGTTTCTTACAAGGATTCTAGGTTCTTGGGAATTTTTGGACTACTTTGTGGGATAAGATGGATACTAGGTTACAAAGAGGAGCAAAACTTTCCATCCACAAACAAATGGATGACATAGGTGGTGAATAGGAATTTGGTACAGATTGATCGAGGGTATAACAACAAATACCCAAGGACTTGGGATGAGTCCTTAGCCTACTTTCAACATTCTTATAATCGGGAAGTCCACACATCCACTATCAAGTCACCATTTGAAGCATGCTTGGGATATCTACCTAGAAATCTGCATTTGGACATAGTAGTTGGGCAACATGATGAGGATGAGACATGAGACACAAAGGTGACTAGAAAAATAAATTCATTGAGAGGATCCAAAAATCCATCTCAAAGTGCAAGAATAGCTAGAGAAATCTCAAGCCAAGTAAAAATCTAGGCACGATCAACATTAGAGGGAACATAAGATTCATGTTGGAGATAGATTTTGGCTTTACTTGAGAAAGGAGAGACTAAAGGTCAAGCACGGAAGCTCAAGCCACCGCATTATGGTCCCTTCACCATATTGGAGTAGGTTGGAGAAAATGCCTTTCAAATTGATTTACCAACATTTATGAGGATGTAATCAGTAGTAAACTTTAAGAACTTTCGTAGACACCAAAATTGTGTCTTACGACCCTGTGACCCGCATCCCATTTCGCAACCTAACCTCATTACCTAAACTTTACACAATTATTTATTAATTACCTTGTAATTGATAAATCCACACCACCTTACCTACCACCTCACTTTGCCACTTCATCATGACTCCAGCCCTAACCCTAAAACTAACCTAATTAGGACCCATGACTTGGTCTAGACTCACATCCATAACTAATACCTCCTTACTCGCACCCAAAGCCGACCTTCTAGCCCACCGACCAAGCCCGCAATCGATCTCTGGGAGAAAACAGGGAAGGCGGGCTATTTTACTAAAAATAGCCTACTTTTTCCTTACCGATGCGGTTCTACTGACCGCCGTCTACACGCAACCGCCATCGGTTCCTCGTAAATGGGCTTCCCAAACCAAAACAACGGATCGGAATTTCATTTTTGGAGATCGGTCAAGGATTTTTAATCAAAGGAGAGTCCAAAGCGATCAAGCAGAGTCCGTAACTTCACTTGACCAAGCAGAGACGAGTAAAGAAACCGAAGAGTTGGTAGCAAAGGAGATCAACTTGCACCTTCATCAAAAAAAAAACCAAAGTAAGTTATATTCTTGCATGTCCTCCATTATAACATTTTTTGTGCTTTTGGAATTGTAATCTTCAAATTGCGTTCTGAACCTCATTGTCTAACGTACCATTGCCTCTAACCATCATTCGCTAGCTTTAACCATCTCATTTTCAATACTATCAAAACCAGCCATTACGAAACACCACAACCAGCCCGGGAAGATCTCTAGAACCAACCGGCATCGTTATCAAGTGACGCCATCGTTATAGATAACCAGCATCGGTTTCTTTGATCAAAACCAAGAAAACAGTTTTTTCTACCAGTTCCATGAAACAATTTAATTAGTACTCTACAAGGTATTTTGTGTTAATTCATATTAGCAGGAATGACCGCTTCGAAAGGAAGTTTCATACTTCTGGGCCAAGCAGTTCCTCATTTATTATCTAATCAAAATCTTGTGGTCTTGTGTTCTTATTTGCAGTAGTCTTCCAAGACAAAAAGGAGTTCTTCGCTTCGGTCTTTGATCTTTCTCTGACACAAGCGCACATCATTTCGACATTCTGGGTATTCCTCCTAATTCCTAACCTTATCCTGCTTCACTCGGAAATGCTTCTGCTCCTTATAGAAACAGATAAGGTTAGGGTTAGGAGGAATACCGTAGAATGTCGAAATGATGTGCGCGCATCAGTAGAGAAAGATCAGCCGATCGCGAAGAACTCCTTTTTGTCTTGGAAGGACTACTGCAAATAAGAACACAAGACCACAAGATTTTGATTAGATAATAAATGAGGGAATCGCCTTTTGGGCCCAGTGAAGTATGAAACTTCCTTTCGAAGGTGGTGGCTTCGCCCTCGCTAATATGAATTAACACAAAATACTGTAGAGTACTAATTAAATTGTTTCGTGGAACTGGGTAGGGAAAAGGCTGTTTTCCTTGGTTTTGATCAAAGGAACCGATGCCGGTTATCTATAACCGATGGCGGTCACTGATAACCGATACCGGTTGGTTCCAGGATCTTCTGGGCTGGTTGTGGTGTTTGTAATGGCTGGTTTTTGGATAGTATTGAGAAATGGGATGGTTAGAAGCTAAAGAATGATGGTTAGAGGCAATGGTATGTTAGATAATGGATTCAGGAACGGATTTGGGAAGATTACAATTCCAAAAGCACAAGAAATGTTATAATGGAGGAGCCGACATTGTTCTCATCCTCTTGACGTGAACCTATGCCTCTTTCATTCGACTTGATTTCCCTTGCACTAATAATACACCGGAATACGAGGCCCTTGTTCTAGGTTCCAAGTTGCGTTACACTTAGGTATCAAATCTATCAACATTTTCGGCGACTCTCAATGGTAGTCAATCAAGTTATGGGCATCTACCAATGTAAAAACGAGGAACTTCAGAAGTACAAACACCACGTGGAGTCACTTCTAGCCTTATTTACCCACTATTCTATACAAACCATTCCCCGCTCCACTAACAAATTTGCGGATACTATGGCTTGCTTAGCCTCGCAAATTCCCGCCGCGCCAACTGACTCTGAATTATTCGTCGTGGTCCAACAACTTTTTGCACCATCCTATTTAACCCCGGTAGTTTGCATGATAAATACTGTGTCTACTAATTCACAGGATACCTGGTACCACCAATTTCATGACTACCTTACAATCTCTGTCCTCCCACCTGATCTTACTAGTAACGGCAAACGTGCTTTTCTTAAAAGTGTTTCGCGTTATGTTGTCATGGGGGGACTCCTCTATAAACGTGGCTTTGATGGTATCCTCCTTCGCTGTCTAACTAGCATGGAGGCCACTCATACCATCCAACAAGTACACGATGGGATTTGTGGTGGACACTTTAGTGGCCTTGCCGTGGCTAAACGAATCCTTCGCCTAGGTTATTATTGGCCTACTCTCAATAACGACTGCTACGAATATGTTAAGCGTTGTGTCATGTGTCAACAACATGCCAATCTTCAACATACTCCTAGCCACCCGCTACAGGTCGCACGAGATCTTTGGCCTTTCTCACAATGGGGTTTAGACCTTATTGGTGAGATTCACCCGACCTCTTCACAACGTCACCGTTGGATAATCACAGCGACCGAATATTACACAAAATGGGTGGAGGCCGTTCCACTCATTTCAATCAAAAAAGAAAAAATTGTCGAATTCATTAACCATCACATTATCTGTCGTTTTGGTATTCCTCATCGCCTAATAACAGATAATGGTAAATCTTTCAAAAATAAGTTGTTACAAGACCTTTGTGACAACTTTGGTATCAAACTTAGTTTCTCGTCACCTTACTATCCACAAGCCAATGGGCAAGCCGAGTCTTCTAATAAAACTCTAACCAAAATCCTCATGAAAGTCGTCAATGAATCTGGAAGAAATTGGCACGATCACATTCCCTTTGCCCTTTGGGCTTATCGTACTAGCATTCGTACCTCCACTAATGCCACACCTTTTTCATTGGTATATGGCACCGAGGCTGTTTTGCCTCTCGAAATACAAATACCCTCCCTTAGAATATCTCTTCAGATATTCTCACCAACGATGATTTCCGCCAAGAGCGGTTAGCCCAATTGGAGCTTCTTGACGAACGCCGTCTTACGCCTCTCTTGATCACCTTCAAAACTATCAAAACGCATTAAACGTGCTTATGATAAGCGACTTCATGAGCGTACCTTTAAGGTTGGTGATCTTGTCCTCAAAGAGAATCAACATGTAACCAAACTAGAAAAGAGCAAACGTGGAAAATTTGCTCCCAATCGATTGGGCCTTATATAATCACTCACACCTATGGATCGTGCACTTATCGCTTAGCTTCGCTTAATGGTAAACCCGAGCTCAACCCTTAATGCCTTGCATCTTCGACCATTCTACTTGTTGAATCTAGTGTTATATCACTCCTTATCTACCTACCGCTCGTCCCTTGAGCTTATTTACCGCTACATACACTTTGTTTTCTATATCTCCGAATAAACTCAAAATCACTTCGCACCTCCCTTGATAATGCCTTCCTTTTTAGTCTAGTCCATGACTTTAAAGTATTAAAATAAGCCGTATTCTTATGGGATTTTCTTGAGTCAAACTTCCTACTAAACTAGATGCTTCACGCCAAAAGAACATCTAGTCATCTAAATTTAAATATAGACTGCTCCCTCGAAGGACAGCTATATGCCAAACTATTCTGCTATTATAAATAGATGCCTCGAAGGACAGCTATGCACTAAAATCATCTCTCGCTACTATAAATAGATGCCTCCCCGAAGGACAGCTTATACATCGGCCTTTATCGAAGCTTCTCGCATTGATCGGCTTCGTGAAGACCTCAAGAATAAAACAATCAATATCCCTTGTAGACTTCCCGCATCGATCGTCTACATTCAATAAAATAAAAGCCTCATTCAAAAGAAATTTTTGGGTCATGGACTTGTCTATTTAGGGTAGGTCTCTCTTTCGTTGTAACAAGTTCAGTACCTCGGCCTATATCATCCACCTCATCTCACCATTTGTTTCAATTCAAGGGACGTAACGTACACCCGATATATTGTGATCATACAACTCTTTTCAACTATGGACTTCTCGCCTCATGCACGGCATTTAGGGCTTCGTGCTCGTTCTACGTTGTGTGGTTTGTTTAGCTCTTCTCACCTACGAGCACTCTTTCCACTTTGCCTCGCATCTAGAATTGTGTGTTGATCTTAATCAGACACTATTCCCTACTACTTGGGTATGCTAACCCTTGCTTTACCTATACCTACACCAACAACATTATCCTACCAAAGACCAACAACATTACCCTACCAACATTAAATTTTTACCAAACGACAAATTGCCTAAACCATACCAAATTTTTATATTCACCCTCCCCGATCCTAAGGGAGAACTACATCGGTCCGAGGCCCTCCTGCTTTGTGCAATGGGCATGTAGGCAAAGACTTCAGGAGACATGGGGTCTCCCAAGGTTAGCTCGACCATCCCCTACCATAACCTATCATGTGTGGTAAATATAAATATTTTTGTGTATTTCTATTTAATCACATTCCTCTTTATCCTTTTTCAAAACACAAAAAGTCAAAACGAAAACATTCTTATTGTTATAACTCAAATCAACATACATATTCAGCTTTTATTTAGATGTTAAACACATACATCTTCTCTATCATCGACACGCAGTCTGGGTACTCTTATTTATTCTTATACCTTGCTAACATATACTGAGACCATCACAACTCATCCCAAACTAGGTGATGATCGTGATCGTCGACCCCTCTCTCGCAGCCTCTTTGTCCTCATTTATCATTTGCCAACTTTCCCCAATTTTTTTCCCCTATTTACCATTTGCCCCTTTTTAACCACATATCGCCTATATCCACCTTTGTGAACACCATTTGTTTACCCATTTGGCCCGACCTAAGGCCTCAACCTACCATTCGGCCCGACCCAAGGCCTCGCCCTACCAATTGGCCCGACCCAAGGCCTCAACCTACCTATTTGGCCCGACCCAAGGCCTCGCCCTACCAATTGGCCCGACCCAAGGCCTCAACCTACCTATTTGGCCCGACCCAAGGCCTCGCCCTACCAATTGGCCCGACCCAAGGCCTCAACCTACCTATTTGGCCCGACCCAAGGCCTCGCCCCACTTATTTGGCCCGACCCAAGGCCTCGCCCCACTTATTTGGCCCGACCCAAGGCCTCAACCTACCTATTTGGCCCGACCCAAGGCCTCGCCCTACCAATTGGCCCGACCCAAGGCCTCAACCTACCTATTTGGCCCGACCCAAGGCCTCGCCCTACCAATTGGCCCGACCCAAGGCCTCAACCTACCTAATTGGCCCGACCCAAGGCCTCGCCTACCAATTGGCCCGACCCAAGGCCTCAACCCACTTATTTGGGCTGACCCATGGCCACCACCCAACAACTTGGCCCGACCTAAGGCCGCACCAATTAACCATACCATACCCACAATCACCGTTTTAATTTATCCATCCATCATGTAGCTTTTTGTTCAATCGAGCTCACCTGTTCGTGTTTTAGCATGATTAGGGTCCTTGACTTGATCTACGTCGACCAACTTTGCCTAGACCCAGACCGTGACGTTTATCTCAACCAAACCAACCATTGTACCGCCGAACATGCCTAAACGTTCTCTGTACCTTACCCGTTATATACCCCTGGAGCTACTTCCTATGCCTTGGATACCGTGGATTATATCACCCTTGTTTGGATAAACTATCGACCTTTGCCTATACATTGCTGGTTTGCTCACAAATCATGTACCCTAGTCGATACTATTGCATTTCAACATGCGTCGCTTCTGGACCTACACCATCACCTTACCATCCTCTCTACCACATATACCTTTTATCAACCCTATCCCCGATTTCCCGTTCACTCAATCTGTGATAGATTTGAGGGGGATTACCTATATCTTTAACATGAGAAACCACTTCATATTATTGTCCGCGTAGCTTTTACGTAACAAGCTACACGCAATAAGGGGCTAATGTAGACACCAAATTCGTGTCTCACGACCCCTTGTGACCCGCATCCCATTTCGCAACCTAACCTCATTACCTAAACTTTACACAATTATTTATTAATTACCTTGTAATTGATAAATCCACACCACCTTACCTACCACCTCACTTTGCCACTTCATCATGACCTAGCCCTAACCCTAAAACTAACCTAATTAGGACCCATGACTTGGTCTAGACTCACATCCATAACTAATACCTCCTTACTCGCACCCAAAGCCGACCTTCTAGCCACTTGACCAAGCCCGCAACTGATCTCTCGGGAGAAAAACAGGGAAGGCGGGCTATTTTACTAAAAATAGCCTACTTTTTCCTTACCGATGCCGGTTCCTACTCGACCGCCGTCGGTTACGCAACCGCCATCGGTTCCCTGTAAATGGGCTTCCCAAACCAAAAAAATGGATCGGAATTTCATTTTTGGAGATCGATCAAGGATTTTTAATCAAAGGAGAGTCCAAAGCGATCAGCAGAGTCGAACTTCACTTGACCAAGCAGAGACGAGTAAAGAAACCGAGAAGAGTTGGCAAAAGAAAGGAGATCAACTTGCACCTTCATCAAAAAAAAAAAAAACCCATAAGTTATATCTCGTGCATGTCCTCCATTATAACATTTCTTGTGCTTTTGGAATTGTAATCTTCCCAAATCCGCTCCTCGAACCCATTGTCTAACGTACCATTGCCTCTAACCATCATTCCTTAGCTTCTAACCATCCCATTTCTCAATACTATCAAAAACCAGCCATTACAAACACCACAACCAGCCCAAGATCCTAGAACCAACCTAAGGTATCGGTTATCGGTGACCGCCATCGGTTATAGATAACCAAGCATCGTTTCCTTTGATCAAAACCAAGAAAAAAGCCTTTTCCCTACCCGGTTCCACGAAACAATTTAATTAGTACTCTCAGGTATTTTGTGTTAATTCATATTAGCAGGGGAATCGACCACCTTCGAAAGGAAGTTTCATACTTCCTGGGCCCAAGCGATTCCCTCATTTATTATCTAATCAAAATATTGTGGTCTTGTGTTCTTATTTGCAGTAGTCCTTCCAAGACAAAAAGGAGTTCTTCGCAGTCGGCTGATCTTTCTCTACGGACGCGCACATCATTTCGACATTTCATGGTATTCCTCCTAACCCTAACCTTATCTGTTTCTATAAGGAACGAAGCATTTCCGAGTGAAACATTTAACCACTTCAATCTCAAAACAACAAGCCGCTGGTTAGTTTCGGAAGATGAAATTATCGACTTTGGCACGTAAGACACCCGACCGCCCTTTTCATTTCCGCTACGTCCGAGACATTCGAGTACGTCGGGTTATGATTGACGGGGCGCTAGCCTAAACATCATCTCTTCAAAAGCCTTCCAACAAATGAACATCCCTTCTAGTTGTGCACATGTGTGCAACCCCATCATGTTGCGGTCATTCAATGATGCTATTACTTCTACCTTAGGCACCGTGATCCTCAACATTCGCGTAGGCCCACGTACTTTGCCCGAACTCTTCTATGTCTCAAGGAGAGTTCCAATATAATATATTGCTAGGTCGTCCTTGGATCCGGGCCATGGGATGCGTCCCCTCAACATTACATCGATGTATAAAATTTGAGTACGAGGGGAAGTCCTACACTGTAAAAGCTGATCCTCCCCCCTTCAAAACTTGCAATATGTTATACCGCCCAAACGATGTGCTTATACCAATTAAGACACCCATACATTCAACCCAACCATCCTCTTCCAATATACCTCAACCGTCCACCTCAACTGCACCTACAACTGATGAAACCACCGTTGCACAAACCACTTCTCTTCCCGCAGCTAACATACCAACCTCCGACCCCTTAGTAGACATTTTTCATCGCCTTACGCTGGGGGAGTATCGCCTATATAACGTTAGTTCTTTCCCTACCCCGCAGGAGTACGGACAATTACATGCACACCCCACCTACGACCGTCGCGTGGGGGAGATAATCTCTTACGGACCACCCCATTGTCGCACTAACCTAACATATGGGGGTGTTGACGCATCCTCCATTACCCCTGAACCTCCTCTTGGTGTGGTTCCCTTCCAATCCGATTTTCAATACTTGACAAATCGTCGTTTTCGCCCTCACCTTCTTGACTCGCTGTGCGTGGAAAGGCTTTGGTTTTGGCCTTTACGAACAAGGCCGACATACTCTCATCCCCATCACCACACGCAAACATAATGATCGCAGTGGTCTTGGTTTTTCCGAAACACCTACGCAAGAGACACCTCCTGTCAGCTGTATCCTGGAAGAAGAGGACGTCGCCCCTACCGAACCATCATCACCCACTTTGCCATCATCTCCCACAGAATCGATGGACCCTGAATCTATCCCTCCTAACTTTTTTTTTTCATAAATGCTATCTTCATAGGTCCTCTCACTTATCAACGCGATAATGAGGACCCATCTTCTCTTCCCCTTCTGTATCCAGACATGATCGAAGAGGATTCACCTTTGATTAATGTTGTTGAATGCCAGGATGACGACTCCATCCTCACTTACCTAGGCGCGGATGATTCTTATATTCAACGTGCCTTACCATCTGAAACTCAAACCATGACGAATCTAACTATAGAAATCAACATCCACACACGGAGGAAGATCCTCACATAGTGAAGATCGGACAATCACTTGACACATCGAACGAGCCGCCTTTACCACCTTTCTCCGTGCTCGCAACCAAGCTTTGCATGGTCTTACGCCGACATGCCGAGAATTGATCCTACCATTGCCATCCATAACATCACTCTAAACCCCGATTCCAAACCAAAGTCAAGGAAATTGAGAAAATGCATCCACGCATTGCTCTCTTGGTCAAAGAGGAGCTCCAACGACTCCTTTCTGTTTCCTTCATTCTGCCTATTGACTATCCTCAATGGATTTCTAACATCGTACCTGTCACGAAAGCGACGGGGGGACTTCGGATATGCACGGATTTCCGGGATCTTAACCTCGCTTGCCCTAAGGATGACTTCCCCCTCCCAAGTATTGATCAACTTGTTGATCTCACTGCGGGTCATGAAATGCTTTCTCTCATGGATGGCTTTTCAGGTTACAACCAAATTTTGGTTGCCCCTGCCGATCAACA
The DNA here is from genome assembly GCA_018340775.1 of Taxus wallichiana var. yunnanensis. Classification (NCBI taxonomy): domain Eukaryota; kingdom Viridiplantae; phylum Streptophyta; class Pinopsida; order Cupressales; family Taxaceae; genus Taxus; species Taxus wallichiana. The sequence continues at coordinate 86,437,759 of CM031240.1, forward strand.
CAAAACTGCCTTCATAACTCCTTGGGGAACTTTCTGTTACCGTGTAATGCCGTTTGGCCTTAAGAATGCTGGTGCGACCTATCAGCGGGCTATGACCTACATTTTCCATGACATTATGCACACTATCCTCGAAGATTACGTTGATGATCTTCTGGGCAAGTCTAAACATCGCAGTGAACATCTCGATGTTTTAACCATTATTTTTGATCGCCTGTTACAATATTCTGTCCGTCTTCAACCAAAGAAATGTGTCTTTGGTGTCCTTTCGGGGAAACTTCTGGGCTTTATCGTCTCTTTACGTGGCATTGAGGTCGATCCATCTAAAGTAAAAGCTATCCTAGAAATGCCCCCACCCAAAAACCTTAAACAATTGCGTAGTTTGCAGGGTAAACTTCAATCCATCCGGCGTTTCATTTCCCAACTCTCGGATCGATGTCACCCTTTTCATCACCTTCTAAAAAAGGACGTTGCCTTTCAATGGAGTGAGGAGTGTCACCAAGCCTTCGAAGCTCTCAAAACATATCTCTTGCAGCCACCTGTGCTTATCCCACCCCAGGACGACCGTCCTTTCTACCTTTATCTTTCCGCCACTGACCATGCTATAGGAGCTATGCTCGCCCATCGAGACCCGGCACGCCGAGAGCAGGCCGTTTACTATATAAGTCGTACCCTCGTGGATTACGAGACTAGGTATACACATGTAGAAAAATTGTGCCTGGCCCTATCATTCGTCGCCACCAAACTCCGACATTACCTCCTGAATCACAAAACTTTCGTCATCACCAACACAGACCCCATTCATTATATGTACGCCAAACCACACCTAAACCAACGCATCGCTCGATGGCTCATGCTCCTCGCCGACCTCGACCTTGAATTTATACAACAGAAATCAATCAAAGGACAAACTCTTGCAGATCAACTTGCGGAGGCCCCTCTACCTGGGGAACAATTTACCAATTTTACCTTCCCCGACGAACTCATCGCCACTCTTTCGCTCGGAGAAGTGTCGTATCAAATGACCCTCTTCTTCGATGGATCTAAGTGCCAGCGCGGCGGAGGAGCCGGCATTGTTCTCATCCCTCTTGACGCTGAACCTATGCCTCTTTCATTCCGACTTGATTTCCCTTGCACTAATAATACAGCGGAATACGAGGCCCTTGTTCTAGGTCTCCAAGTTGCGTTACACTTAGGTATCAAATCTATCAACATTTTTGGCGACTCTCAATTGGTAGTCAATCAAGTTATGGGCGTCTACCAATGCAAAAACGAGGAACTTCAGAAGTACAAACACCACGTGGAGTCACTTCTAGCCTTATTTACCCACTATTCTATACAAACCATTCCCCGCTCCACTAACAAATTTGCGGATACTATGGCTTGCTTAGCCTCGCAAATTCCCGCCGCGCCAACTGACTCTGAATTATTCGTCGTGGTCCAACAACTTTTTGCACCATCCTATTTAACCCCGGTAGTTTGCATGATAAATACTGTGTCTACTAATTCACAGGATACCTGGTACCACCAATTTCATGACTACCTTACAATCTCTGTCCTCCCACCTGATCTTACTAGTAACGGCAAACGTGCTTTTCTTAAAAGTGTTTCGCGTTATGTTGTCATGGGGGGACTCCTCTATAAACGTGGCTTTGATGGTATCCTCCTTCATTTGTCTAACTAGCATGGAGGCCACTCATACCATCCAACAAGTACACGATGGGATTTGTGGTGGACATTTTAGTGGCCTTGCCGTGGCTAAACGAATCCTTCGCCTAGGTTATTATTGGCCTACTCTCAATAACGACTGCTACGAATATGTTAAGCGCTGTGTCATGTGTCAACAACATGCCAATCTTCAACATACTCCTAGCCACCCGCTACAGGTCGCACGAGATCTTTGGCCTTTCTCACAATGGGGTTTAGACCTTATTGGTGAGATTCACCCGACCTCTTCACAACGTCACCGTTGGATAATCACAGCGACCGAATATTACACAAAATGGGTGGAGGCCGTTCCACTCATTTCAATCAAAAAAGAAAAAATTGTCGAATTCATTAACCATCACATTATCTGTCGTTTTGGTATTCCTCATCGCCTAATAACAGATAATGGTAAATCTTTCAAAAATAAGTTGTTACAAGACCTTTGTGACAACTTTGGTATCAAACTTAGTTTCTCGTCACCTTACTATCCACAAGCCAATGGGCAAGCCGAGTCTTCTAATAAAACTCTAACCAAAATCCTCATGAAAGTCGTCAATGAATCTGGAAGAAATTGGCACGATCACATTCCCTTTGCCCTTTGGGCTTATCGTACTAGCATTCGTACCTCCACTAATGCCACACCTTTTTCATTGGTATATGGCACCGAGGCTGTTTTGCCTCTCGAAATACAAATACCCTCCCTTAGAATATCTCTTCAGGATATTCTCACCAACGATGATTTCCGCCAAGAGCGGTTAGCCCAATTGGAGCTTCTTGACGAACGCCGTCTTACAGCTCTTGATCACCTTCAAAACTATCAAAAACGCATTAAACGTGCTTATGATAAGCGACTTCATGAGCGTACCTTTAAGGTTGGTGATCTTGTCCTCAAAGAGAATCAACATGTAACCAAACTAGAAAAGAGCAAACGTGGAAAATTTGCTCCCAATTGGATTGGGCCTTATATAATCACTCACACCTATGGATCAGGCACTTATCGTTTAGCTTCGCTTAATGGTAAACCTGAGCCTGAACCCCTTAATGCCTTGCATCTTCGACCATTCTACTGTTGAATCTAGTGTTATATCACTCCTTATCTACCTACTGCTCGTCCCTTGAGCTCATTTACCGCTACATACACTTTGTTTTCTATATCTCCGAATAAACTCAAAATCACTTCGCACCTCCCCTTGATAATGCCTTCCCCTTTTTTAGTCTAGTCCATGACTTTAAAGTATTAAAATAAGCCGTATTCTTATGGGATTTTCTTGAGTCAAACTTCCTACTAAACTAGATGCTTCACGCCAAAAGAACATCTAGTCATCTAAATTTAAATATAGACTGCTCCCTCGAAGGACAGCTATATGCCAAACTATTGCTGCTACTATAAATAGACTGCTCCCCTGAAGGACAGCTATGCACTAAAATCATCTCTGCTACTATAAATAGACTGCTCCCCCGAAGGACAGCTATACACAGTCAGCCTTTATCAGAAGCTTCTCGCATTGATCAGCTTCGTGAAGACCTCAAGAATAAAACAATCAATATCCCTTGTAGACTTCCCGCATCGATCAGTCTACATTCAATAAAATAAAAGCCTCATTCAAAAGAACTTTTTGGGTCATGGACTTGTCTATTTAGGGTAGGTTCTCTTTCGTTGTAACAAGTTCTTTGTACCTCAGCTATATCATCCACCTCATCTCACCATTTGTTTCAATTCAAGGGACGTAACGTACACCTGATATATTGTGATCATACAACTCTTTTCAACTATGGACTTCTCGTCTATGCACGGCATTTAGGGCTTCAGGCTCGTTCTACGTTGTGTGGTTTGTTTAGCTCTTCTCACCTACGGAGCACTCTTTCCACTTTGCCTCGCGTCTAGAATTGTGTGTTGATCTTAATCAGGACACTATTCCCTACTACTTGGGTATGCTAACCTTTGCTTTACCTATACCTACACCAACAACATTATCCTACCAGCACCAACAACATTACCCTACCAACATCAAATTTTTACCAAACGACAAATTGCCTAAACCATACCAAATTTTATATTCACCCCTCCCCGATCCTAAGGAGAACTACATCGGTCTGAGGCCCCTCCTTGCTTTGTGCAATGGGCTATGTAGGTAGCACTTCGGAGACATGGGGTCTCCCAAGGTTAGCTCGACCATCCCCTACCATAACCTATCATGTGTGGTAAATATAAATATTTTTGTGTATTTCTATTTAATCACATTCCTCTTTATCCTTTTTCAAAACACAAAAAGTCAAAACGAAAACATTCTTATTATTATAACTCAAATCAACATACATATTCAGTTTTATTTAGATGTTAAACAAATACATCTTCTCTATCATCGACACGCAGGTCGGTACTCTTATTTATTCTTATACCTTGCTAACATATACTGACCATCACAACTCATCCCGAACTAGGTGATGATCGTGATCGTCGACCCTCTCCAGCCTCTTTGTCCTCATTTATCATTTGCCAACTTTCCCCAATTTTTTGCCCCTATTTACCATTTGCCCCTTTTTAACCACATATCGCCTATATCCACCTTTTTGAACACCATTTGTTTACCCATTTGGCCCGACCCAAGGCCTCAACCTACCATTTGGCCCGACCCAAGGCCTCGCCCTACCAATTGGCCCGACCCAAGGCCTCAACCTACCTATTTGGCCCGACCCAAGGCCTCACCTTAACCATTTGGCCCGACCCAAGGCCTCAACCTACCTATTTGGCCCGACCCAAGGCCTCGCCCTACCAATTGGCCCGACCCAAGGCCTCAACCTACCTATTTGGCCCGACCCAAGGCCTCGCCCCACTTATTTGGCCCGACCCAAGGCCTCGCCCCACTTATTTGGCCCGACCCAAGGCCTCAACCTACCTATTTGGCCCGACCCAAGGCCTCGCCCTACCAATTGGCCCGACCCAAGGCCTCAACCTACCTATTTGCCCGACCCAAGGCCTCGCCCCTACCAATTGGCCCGACCCAAGGCCTCAACCTACCTATTTGGCCCGACCCAAGGCCTCGCCCTACCAATGCGCCCGACCCAAGGCCTCAACCTACTTAATTGGCCCGACCCAAGGCCTCGCCCTACCAATTGGCCCGACCCAAGGCCTCAACCCACTTATTTGGGCCTGACCCATGGCCACCACCCAACAACTTGGCCCGACCTAAGGCCGCACCACCAATTAACCATACCATACCCACAATCACCGTTTTAATTTATCCATCCATCATGTAGCTTTTGTTCAATCGAGCTCACTGTTCGTGTTTTAGCATGATTAGGGTCCTTGACTTGATCTGTCGACCAACTTTGCCTAGACCTAGACCGTGACGTTTATCTCAACCAAACCAACCATTCGTACCGCCGAACATGCCTAAACGTTCTGTACCTTACCCGTTATATACCCCGGAGTTACTTCCTATGCCTTAGATACCGGGATTATATCACCCTTGTTTGGATAAACTATCGACCTTTGCCTATACATTCTTTGGTTTGCTCGTCAAATCATGTACCCTAGTCGTATTTTATTGCATTTCAACATGCGTCTCGCTTCCTTGGACCTACACCATCACCTTACCATCCTCTCTACCACATATACCTTTATCAACCCTATCCCCGATTTCCCGTTCACTCAACTCGTGATAGATTTGAGGGGGATTACCTATATCTTTAACATGAGAAACCACTTCATATTATTGTCGCAGACTTTACGAACAAGCTACACGACAATAAGGGGCTAATGTAGACACCAAAATTGTGTCTTACGACCCCTTGTGACCCGCATCCCATTTCGCAACCTAACCTCATTACCTAAACTTTACACAATTATTTATTAATTACCTTGTAATTGATAAATCCACACCACCTTACCTACCACCTCACTTTGCCACTTCATCATGACCTAGCCCTAACCCTAAAACTAACCTAATTAGGACCCATGACTTGGTCTAGACTCACATCCATAACTAATGCCTCCTTACTCGCACCCAAAGCCGACCTTCTAGCCACCTGACCAAGCCCGCAACTGATCTCTCGGGAGAAAAACGGGGAAGGCGGGCTATTTTACTAAAAATAGCCTACTTTTTCCTAACCGATGCCGGTTCTACTCGACCGCCGTCGGTTACGCAACCGCCATCGGTTCCCTGTAAATGGGCTTCCCAAACCAAAACAACGGATCGGAATTTCATTTTTGGAGATCAGTCGAAGGATTTTTAATCAAAGGAGAGTCCAAAGCGATCGGCAGAGTCCAGAACTTCACTTGACCAAGCAGAGACGAGTAAAGAAACCAGAAGAGTTGGCAGCAAAGGAGATCAACTTGCACCTTCATAAAAAAAAAACCAGTAAGTTATATCTTGCATGTCCTCCATTATAACATTTCTTGTGCTTTTGGAATTGTAATCTTCCCAAATCCGTTCCTGAACCCATTATCTAACGTACCATTGCCTCTAACCATCATTCCTTAGCTTCTAACCATCCCATTTCTCAATACTATCCAAAAACCAGCCATTACAAACACCACAACCAGCCCAGAAGATCCTAGAACCAACCGGTATCGGTTATCAGTGACCGCCATCGGTTATAGATAACCGGCATCGGTTCCTTTGATCAAAACCAAGAAAAACAACCTTTTCCCTACCCGGCCCACGAAACAATTTAATTAGTACTCTACAAAGTATTTTGTGTTAATTCATATTAGCAGGAATCGACCACCTTCGAAAGGAAGTTTCATACTTCCCAGGCCCAAGGCAGTTCCTCATTTATTATCTAATCAAAATCTTGTGGTCTTGTGTTCTTATTTGCAGGTAGTCCTTCTAAGACAAAAAGGAGTTCTTTCGCATCACCCGATCTTTCTACTGTGACGCGCACATCATTTCGACATTCTACATGTATTCCTCCTAACCCTAACCTTATCTGTTTTTATAAGGAACGAAGCATTTGAGTGAAACACTTACACCTAAATGAGACATCCATGCTAGATGAAGATGAAGGAATACAATTACTACCTTCCATTGAGGATTGAGTCTTGGACTCACGAGGCAAATTAGAGGAGGATGTAGTGCTTTGGTAGAAGGTTTGAGAGATTAGAGAGGTTCGTAGGAGTCTTGAAAAATTGGACTGAAAGGATAGACACAAAGGTAGGCCCGGTGGTACTCGAAGGAGAAAGTGAGGGAATTATTTCCTCATCTACTCCCCACTAAGCTTTTGTGGGACCAAAATCCTCCTAAGTAGGGGAGGTGTGATCCATAGGGATCCAAAATGATTCTACTTCATCGATCAATCAATAAAAAGAGTGAAAAATAATACATGGAGGTTCTGTCTTTATAGTAACTGGATTTCCGATCTATGTAAAGCGGTAGTTACTGTAACCACCACCCAAACCAGGAGGAAGTCGTGAGACCACCAGTTTGCATTGGGTGGAGGTCCTAGCTCTTTGAGATAGAAAAAAAAATGAAACAAACAACCGCATAATTTGAAAGGTTGTCTACGTCTCTTATCCTCCATGACATTTCCCATTCTCCAGCCGCACTGGAGGACATGAGAAAGGCTATAAATACATGTTTGTAGAAGAGAACAAGGGAAATAAAGCATTATTTAGAACAAACATTCCATGCCAATCAAATTCAAATAGATAACCATATGCAGTTGTAAATGACTCGGTGATCCACCGATCTATTCATTTCATAACTCGGTAATCTACCGATCTATTTATGTTATCTTATGTATTGAATACATATTGTATACTTGTATACTTGGTTTTCCTACCCTACACTGGGTATTGAGTGATCTATTTAAAGAACATATCTAAATATTTGTTACCAATATTCATCTGATATCACGTTGTTTTAAACTTGGTGACATAGGACAATGCAACCAACAGCATACTTGCGATACTTTGGCCAAAGTTTTACAACATATTGTGTATGTCTCTATTCCTAGATGACATACTCATCATTTTGGAATACATCCTTCACCTCACTCCTCTATTATCATGATTGGTCTTTACTGACTACCGTCAGTCCACTTGTCCCAGGTTTAACCCTAGCCCTAGTTAGAAACATAAATTATTATAGGAAGATGCTCACAATGACTTAGGGTAAATGGGCATACTCGGTTGACCTTAAGTCAACCGGGTGTGCCAAGGTACCCTGAGCCATTGGAAGCTACTTCCTATCCTAAATATGCCACTAACTTGACCTAGAGAGAAACTAAGTTCAAGTTCTTATTGTGTGTAGATCTGGATGATCAATGCGGAAGGGTGATGCCACATGTCAACTACAATGTTGTATTCTCGAGAAGACCCAAGTCTTCTTGAAAGTACAGCCCTGTAGTTGGTGTGTGCCAACATCCTATAGAAACTACCTCATCGAGATATACATACCCCAAGGAGATTGTTAATACATTGTTAATTTGGATTAATACACTGGTTTTAGTAACCCTGCTAAACCCTAATCCAACTCTCCTTAAGTTCTTATTGTATACTTGTATCAATCGAGTATTAAAGAACTTCGTTAAACTCATGGTTGCTTTTAATGTTCATTTTCATGGTGTAACCAGTAGTTAACCAAAATAGGACAGTGATATCATAAGTTTCATTTAAATGTACTTTAACTTTCAGGAAGGTTTAACAACCGCATATATCCAACTAAAGTAGACTTCATACAAAATGAAGTCTAATAATTAGTAATCATATCTCCAAACCTTTTAGGTTTATATTCAATTGAGAGAGAGAGAAAGAGTCTTCCTCTAAATGATTAAGTATTAGGGTATATCATTCCCAATATCCATAGTTCTTACTTCATGTTTATTACGCAACACATTACTATGTTAAATTGTTTAGATAAAACACATCATATTATGCAACTCAACAAGTTGCTTCATTATAAGGGAAATTGAACTAATTCCCATTATCCATCTTATCAAAGATAACAAGATAAGCATAACATAATATAAAGAATATAAACAAGATAGAACTTTCATCTTCCTTATAAAAGTATGAGATAATTTACACAACCAATGCAAATAAATCACAACTCGCAATTCATCATTACAACTTATAAAATTTACAAGACTATGCACTTTAGGAAAACTGCATAACAACAACCTTCAATCTATAAAGTATACAACTTTTCTTTTACAATACAACAAAAGAATGAATCAGAATTCTTTACTAAGAATTAGACATATATCAGCCAATGCATCATATAATTTTTTGCCTTCTTTTACCACTTACGTCATCCATCTGCAAAAATAGCTAGCACGGGTCAGTTCAATGAACTGAGCATGATAAGCACTAAGCATTAAAATGAAGTGCATTCCACTAATTGTTTCATTAAAGCAACATTGCTTTAATGAGATAATTAAAACATCATACAATCAACATAAGTGATAAAAAAAGAAAAGAAGTACATTAATAAATCTAGATCAACTTTTAAGAGAAGAGTAGAATATAATAAACAATATCTACCTAAGAACTTAAAGTTCTATTAATCCTATCAATGGCTTGTAAACAAACAAACAATAAATCTTGCCATCCCATTATTCTCATAATTCTATCCTAATAGAATACCACATTTATCTTTCTCTATGATACAAAATAAGTGTAAACAACATGGTTCATTCTAGGATTATTCATCTATAACCTAAGCAAGAATAAGAAGAACCATTATGTACCATGCCCAAACCTATAACATCAAAAAGATAGACTAGGTTCATAACATGAATTACCTGTTCCTTTCGGGAACAATCTTGCACATTCAACATTAGAATATACATCAAAACAAAATTCCATAATAATACAAGAAGGTATAGAAAATCAGAACAGACCAACTGCAATTCCAATTCCAACTCTACATGTTAGAAGCTATCAATCAAAGATCAGAAATCAATGTTCACAAACAAAGTAGCCCCAAAGAGGAGTTAATCTCTACTCAAGTTCTTCACAAAAGATAAAGAGTACAAGAGACAAACCTACTCCTTTCCATATAAACTAGGCAAGACTAGTCAACAACAATCGAACCCATAAGTATCAATTTACTTATCAACAAAACCCTCTTGGCTACTAGCTCTCTACATTATTTCAACAATGATTCGAACAAGGTAGACCAACAGGTCATAAGAAATCACCATCTCGAAAGAGAATTGAGTACAAAGAAGTTCAAACAATGAGCTTATCCAAAGATAGGAATGGTAACTCAAATAAGGAAAGAACCAATGATAAATTGTTTCATTCAACTAAACAAGAAGTTCCAGATTCAAACCAATTCAGGATGAAAGCATACTGCAGACCTAAACCATATACGATCTCAAAATATATATATATATATATATATATTCTTTCTCAAAAAGAAGTCAAAGACTCAATCATTGTATCAAGTTGAGAATAACATCCCAAAACAAGTAAATTATAAAGTTCAGAATTACCTATGAACCCAAGACTGGAGACTTACAATTGCCTCACCACTAAATACAAAAAGGTAAGTAGTTCGTAATTCAAAAGAATCAAACTCAATACAACTGAACGGAGAAGGTATCCTTCCTGATAATTTCAGTGTCCAAGGTAATAACCCAAATCTTCCACTAAGACCCAAATTATTTAAAGAGACAGAAGAGAGGGAGAGAAAGAACCCAAAACACCTAATACAGAAGATGTCTCAATCTTAATTCCAAAGCAATAGGAATGGAATATCAAAACAAAACTTCACAACCACAAAATTGTGACAGTGGTGACTTAGTACAAAACAATACAGTCAACCTAGAATGTGGGTTTCCTCAAAAAGAGGGGAAAGAACATCCCATTCTATTCTCACACCAATACCATCTCAAGGGAGTCATTATAGTCATAAATAGAAGTTCCACATTCCCTTAAGCAAGATGTTTAAAGTTCCAAATCTCAAAGAGATTTTAAACGACTCAAACAAGCTTTCACCTAGTTCCTGGTGAGTAGTCACTCAAATAAAGAGTTATAAGCTTAGTCATTTAATAAAAGAATAACCCAATACAAAATACCAGAACAGAATCGAATGAATGACCCAAAAAAGCTCATAACACTCAAGTGTTAAATAGAGTACTGATGACGAACCCAAGCTTCACACACAAACGTTTAGAACTTCCCTAGAAAAATAATGCAAGTACAGTGCCCAAATACATGAACTCCAAGCAACAAGTTCAGTGAAGAATAAGTTTTCCAAACACTTGGTTCGATCAATGAAGCTCTCAACACAAATTTAATCCACAAAGTACCAACACAAGTCTACATCCAAATTCACAACCCAGAAAGAAAAAAAAAATAGAACTCAAGTTTCCCTAAGCTCAGATCCATATATTTTCATGAAAGTCAGTTCAAAGCTCCATAACTTTGAATACAAGATCAAGAGTGCAAAAAAAAGAGATACAGAAACAAGTTTCACATACCATTTTCACTTGCATGTTGGTCATAAAACTTGCATAGAAAGCCAGTTTCCAAAACAACACTATTTTAGCCATAGTTTCATATCAAACACACAAGGATTCATAAAACCCAACAAGAAAAATAACTAGACAGGCATGAAAACATGAATCTCATGAGAGCAGAGTTGTTCTAATGAATCATTTAGAAGAACAAGAAAAGAATTTTAATAGTTAGAGCCTATCATGCCTGATAGTGCTTCCACCAAATCGAAGGAGACTTCCAGCTGAGCTTCCAACTCTTTTTCTCCTCCATGAAAGATCAACAATCAAACATATTTTCCTCTTACGCCTCATATACTTTCCTTTGATCAAAAATAGACAAAGAAACCAAAAATAGCTTTGAAGTGAAGGTCGAACTATTGGTTTGAAGAACCAGTTAGCTCCATGTGAGAAAAATCTGCCATGCATGCAAAACCAAATGACCTCCTACAAACCCACCTTCTAAGTTTCCAAGATGGTTTGCACACAAAGACCGAGGCTCATAAATGCCATAAATGCCATTCAATCCAAAATTCCACTTATCTTTCCTTGCCACCGCCTCCTAAATCTAGTGAATGCCAATTCAATACAAAAATACAATTCCATCTTTAGTGGAGCTTCCACGTAAGCCTCCACCAAGTCTACTAGCCCCTGCCAAATCTGGTAGTACTTCCATCATTTAAACCCTATCAATTCATTTAAATTCCATTGGAACCATCACCCTTGTGACATGTGACCCCTTAGTTCCCTTTAATAGTTTAGGATAGATCCCAAATAGAACTTAGGTTAGTCTAGAAATAACCAACATAGGTATTAAAACATTTTCCATTAGAATTCCCACCTTAGGTTAGGTTCAATTCATAACCCTTTAGTATTAGGTATTAGTTAAAGTAGCCTAGTATTACTTTAGTAACCCCTTCCCTTATTCATTTAGCACAATGCTTAGGTTAGGTCACCAACCCAACAAATAGAATAAGAGGCTTAGGTTAGAACAAAATTCAAATAAGTAAACGTAGCTAGAACATAGATGTTCTTACCTAGCTTAGGTTACTGTTAGGATAATTCTTAGGTTTTAGGACTCGTATTCATCCTCTATGAATTGAATTTTTCTTAAGTCCTTATAGTCCTACCAAGATCAATCACCAAAGACCCGAGCACAAACATACAACTGAATGAAAACACGTTCAAATAAGACCAAGAATTAGTATCATACAAAGTTCAGTCTTCTATGTCCCTTAAACTACTGAATGTCAATTTTACCATTCAGTCTATGAAGAAGATTTGAAACATTCCTTGGATCACTGAAATTGATCCAAGGATGAGTCAAAAGAAGAAATAAGTCTGCAACTCTTAAAACCAGATTGTAGCTCATCTTTCCAAAGTGAAAATGAATTCTTGATAACCATATAATTTTAGTCTAATGATTTTAAGAACAAAAAATATTTATCCTTATCAAGCATGATCTTCAACAGTCAAAAGAACACATCTTTATCTAGAAAATCACATGTCAACACTTGAATGCAAAAAGAGGAATATATCAGTTGTCGAGGGTGTTACATGCTTCCCTCCTAAAAAGAATCATCGTCCGATGATTATCTCATCTTTTAACAGTTTGCATCAAGGAAAATCAACTTATTCACTTTTCTTACCATATGTCAAAAACATATTAGCATTAATTAAGTTCCAGAAATCAGCATTATATAGTTGTTTATTCAAAATAAATAAATATCTACCCAAAACTGGCATACTTATTGTATTATAAAGATAAAATCACACATTTTTATCAGTCAATAGAATCAATCCTGTTCAAATAGATATGGAAAAGTAGTTTTCATATCCTCAAGGTTTTCCCAAGTTGCACTCTCTTCATTAAACTGGTCCCATTGGACCTTGCATTGACTTCTCTCGATTTCTCAAATGCAACTGGTGAGTTTCAAGCACTCGTATGGGTTTAACCATGATTATTCCTAGGTCTTGGACTCTGCAAGGAATTCAATTTAACACATGTGATAAATCTGAAACATATTTCTTAAGCAAAGAAATATGGAAAACATCATGCATTCATGACAAAGTAGGAGGTAATGCTAAATGATAAGCTATAGGGTTGATTACTTCAACTATCTCAAAAGGTCCCACATAACGAGGTGATAACTTGGTAGCCTTGCCAAAAGTTATAGAACTCTTTTTCGGTTTAACCGAAGAAAGACTTTCTCACCAAGTTCAAATTTCCTATCAACCCTCTTTAAGTCAACATAACTCTTTTGCCTATCTGTTGCTTCTTTCAAGTGTTCATGAATCAATTTAACTTGTTGTTCCATTTCAGTAAGAATTTCAGGTCCAATTACCTCTCTATCCTCATGTTGTCCCAACTAACAGGGGTTCTACATTTTCTTCCATATAATGCTTTGAAAGGTGCCATCTTAAGAGAAGCATGATATGTATTATTGTATGTGAATTCAACTAATGGAAGGTACTCTTCCCACTTATACTATTGATCCATGCAATACATCCGTAACATATCTTCTAAAACTTGATTTACTCTTTCAGTCTGTCCATTCATTTCGGATGATACACAGAACTGAAAATTCAGCTTAGTTCCTAAAGCTGCATTAAGCATTTGCCAAAATCTTGACGTCATTCTAGGATCTCTATCCGAAATGATTAATTCAAGTACTCCATGTAATCTGAAAATTTCATGTACAAATATTTTAGCCAAAATAGGAGAATCATCCTTCAGATTCCCAACAATAAAATGTGCTACCTTTGTTAGTTTATCCACAACTACTAAAATAACATCATGTTTATTTCTTGACATAGGTAACCCTTGTACAAAATCCATGCTTATTACTTGCCACTTGTATTGTGGTATGCTATGAGGATACAACAAACCGGTTGGGTGCATATGTTCCGCCTTAACACGTTGACATTCAAGGCAATGTGTCACAAAGTCTATAACATCCTTTTTCATCCCTTTCCAGAAATATTGTTGTTTTATATCAGCAAGCATTTTTGTAATGCCAGGGTGTCAGAAAAAGGTGAATTATGAAATTCTGCTAACAATTTCTTTCTCAAATCATTTAGCGAAGGTACATAGACTTTTTTCAAATCATAAGATTCCTTCGTTATCAAAGTGAAAACCTTTATACCTCAAATCATTTGAATCTACAGCAAGTGTTACTTTTACTTGTTGAAAGTAAGAGTCAGATTCCATAACACTTTTTACTTCATCCTTAAACTGAGTTCTTAATGTTATAAGAGTAGAAATGTGCTTCCTACGACTTAGAGCATCAACCACTCTATTTTCTTTACCCTTTATATAACTAATGTCAAAATCATATTGAGACAAAAACTCTAACCACCTTCGTTGTCTTGCATTAAGATTTGGCTGAGTGAAGATATACTTCAGTCCAAGGTGATCAATTTTCAATTCAAAAGGTTTACCAAGCAGGTAATGTCTCCAAACTTGTAGTGCATGAACAATGGAAGTAAGCTCTAAATCATGTGGAGCATAATTCAACTCATGTAACTTAAGTTTTCTACTTTCATAAGCTATGACATGTCCATTTTGTAACAAAATACCTCCTAGACCTTCACCTGATGCATCAATTACCACCATAAAATCTCCATTAGGGTTTGGTACTACAAGAATAGGTGCTGAAGTTAACTGTTCCTTCAAGGTTTTGAATGCAATTTCACATTTCTCACTCCAAACAAACTTTTTATCTTTCTTTTGTAAGGAAGTTATTGGTGCAACTATCTTAGAAAAATATTTTACAAATTTCCTATAGTAGCCAGCAAGTCCCATGAAGCTTCTAACTTCATGTACATTCTTAGGTGTAGGCCACTCTATTATAGCTATAATTTTGAAGGATCTACAACAATTCCATTCTTACTTATTACATGTCCCAAATAGTGTACTTATGTGTCATAGAAAGAACATTTAGACAACTTACCAAATAATCGTCTCTTTCTTAATATTCCCAAAACTATCTTCAAATTCTCATGATGTTCCTCAATACTTTTTGAATATATGAGAATGTCGTCCAAGAATACGAGCACAAATTTTCAAGTATTCTTGAAAGATATTATTCATTAAATTCATAAATGTTGCAGGTGCATTAGTTAATCCAAAAGGTAAAACCGTGAACTCATAATGTCCATACCTTGTTTTGAAATTTGTTTTATGAATATCCTCATCCTTAATTCATAATTGATGATATCTAGATCAAAGATCTATCTTAGAATATATCGATGCTCCATGCATCTGATCAAATAAATCATCAATCCTAGGAGTGGGTATCTATTCTTGATTGTTGCTTTGTTTAACATTTTGTAATCAATGCACAATCTAAGGGTTCCATCCTTCTTTTTCACAAAAATTACAAGTGCTCCCCAAGGTGAAACACTTGGTCTAATCAAACCTTTAGAAAAAATTTCATGCAAATGAGCCTTAAGCTCTCTACTAACTGTAGTAGTAGTCATTGATATGGTGCTTTAGAAATAGGTTCAGTTCCAGGATTGATCTCAATCATGAAATCAAACTCCCTTTTAGGTGGAAGACCTAGCAATTCTTCCGGAAATACGTCACTGAAGTCTCGTAATAGTGGATATCGTTCCATAACATCACTTTTCTCTTTTGTTGATTTAGTAATTTTTACTGCATATAAGGTACATCCTTTATTTTTGGCCTTTTTAAGTTGCATAGCTAACAGTTTTCTAACAGAAATCTCACGTTTCACACCCTGAATCTCTTTGTTATTTTCTGTAGGTCGTCTAAACAACTAATGTGTTTTTCAAAATAGTCCACTTTAGCCTTATGTTCTGCTAACCAATTAACACCTATGATTACATCATAAGACCCCAAAGGTGCAACATAAAGATCAACCTCAGTGGAAAAGTTAGGTAAATCAAGGACTGCTCCAAAAAGACACATATTAACCGTATGAACAACATTGTTCCCATACTATATAGTCCATGTTTTATCCATGTTTCATCTTTTATTTTTAGTTTTGATGCTAATTTACTAGAAATAAAACATTCAGTAGCTCCGGTATAAAAAAGAATAGTTATAGGTAAGCCAAATAACTTACCCGAAACTTCTATGGGCGTGGCTGTTTCTCAGCCTGCTTGTCAACTACTGCAGCGTGTATCTTGTGCTTGCTGATTACGATCATCCTTCTTCAAAGGACATTGATTCACATAATGATCTTTCCATAGTTATAAAATCTCCTATAGGTCCCTTCCTAGGCTCGGGTTTATTTCCAGCCTTAGAGTTATCGTTCTGACCCCCATAGGACTTTTGTCCGTTATTATTGTTCTTAGCAAAGTTGTTCCGTGCATTACCAGCAAACTTGTTTATTGCTACTTTCTTATTAGTATTAGATGAAAACTTACTTTTCATTCTGAATTTCTTCCATGGTCCTTTCTTAGGTGCAAGAGATGATGAAGAGGAGTTGGGATTTTTCTTCCTTACTTCCTCCTTGTGAGCAGAAATTACCTTTAATTTCTGTTCCTACCTTATGGATTTTTCAACAACCCCTTCCATCATGGTTGGGTTGTGAACATCCACCTCTCCCCCTATAATGGGATTCAATCCCATGATGAATTTTCATATCCTGAACTTCTCATCAATTTGGTACTGAGGTACATACTTAAGGAGTTTTGTAAATCACTCCCAGTACTCGATTATAATTAGCTTTCCTTGAGCTAAGTTATGGAATTTAGTCATTTTCTGATCATAGTAAAGTTGTGGCAGCCATCGTTGCCTAAAGTAACCTTTAAATTGATCCCATGTGATATTAGCTTCATCAATATTCAACTCAGCCTTATGGCTGTCCCACCATGAAGATGCTTCATGAGAAAGCTGATATGCTCCCCATATCGCCTTTGTTTCTTCTGAGAAATTCCTTATTGTAAAGTATTTCTCCATTTGTTGAGCCAATTCTCAACTCCATCTCCTAATGTGGTGCCATCAAACTTAGGTGGACTTATCCTTTTTATATCATTAGTGAGTTCAGCTACTAACCTAGCCTTTTTGTTCTCAGGTTGAACATGTATGTTAACATTGTTATTATCAACACCCACATTAGCGTTGTCCCCTCGGAGGTGGCTGATTATTGTTATCAGCTTCTTCTTCCTCCTCATTACCCATTACTTGTTGTTCAAGTACAACCAAATGATCTCTTGTGTCTAACAGGGAAACAAGGATCTCATCGAGTTTCTGGCAGGTAGTAGTTGCTGCTCCTTCCTCTAGCGGAGGGTTATTTGTAACATTTCCTCTTGTTCTAACCATTTTCTGTACATTACAAGAAAATTTAAGTTTCATGAAATTATGGACACAATAGGTCTAAGAGCTGTAACCTTAGCTCTGATACCAAGATGTAACATTCCCATTTTAAGACTTTAGAAACAAGGGAAATTTATTTTTATTTTTATATAATGTTCTCTGTTCTAAATAAATCATTATTTAGAACAAACATTCCATGCCAATCGAATTCAAATAGATAACCATATGCAGCTATAAATGACTGGTGATCCACCGATCTATTCATTTCATAACTCAGTAATCTACCAATCTATTTATGTTATCTTATGTATTGAATACATATTGTATACTTCGTATACTTGGTTTTCCTACCCTACACTGGGTACTGAGTGATCTATTTAAAGAACATATCTAAATATTTGTTACCAATATTCATCTGATATCATGTTGTTTTAAACTTGGTGACATAGGACAATGCAACCAATAGCTTGCGATACTTTGGCCAAAGTTTTACAACATACTATGTATGTCTCTATTCCTAGATGACATACTCATCATTTTGGAATACGTCCTTCACCTCACTCCTCTATTATCATGATTGGTCTTTACTGACTACCGTCATTCCACTTGTCCCAGAGTTTAACCCTAGCCCTAGTTAGAAATATAACTTATTATAGGAAGACGCTCACAATGACTTAGGGTAAATGGGCATACTCGGTTGACCTTAAGTCAACCGGGTGTGCCAAGGTACCCTGAGCCATTGGAAGCTACTTCCTATCCTAAATATGCCACTAACCTGACCTAGAGAGAAACTAAGTTCAAGTTCTTATTGTGTGTAGATCTGGATGATCAATGCGGAAGGGTGATGTCACATGTCAACTACAACATTGTATTCTCGAGAAGACCCAAGTCTTCTGAAAGTACATCCCTGTAGTTGGCATGTGCCAACATCCTACGAAACTACGCATCATCGAGATATACATACCCCAAGGAGTTTGTTTATACATTGTTAATTTGGATTATTACACTGGTTTTAGTAACCCTGCTAAACCCTAATCCAACTCTCCTTAAGTTCTTAATGTATTCATGTATCAATCAAGTATTAAAGAACTTCGTTAAACTCATGGTTTCTTTTAATGTTCATTTTCATGGTGTAACCGATAGTTAACCCAAACAGACAATGATATCATAAGTTTCATTTAAATGTAATTTAACTTTTAGGAAGGTTCAACAACCGCATAAATCCAACTAAAGTAGACTTCATACAAATGAAGTCTAATAATTAGTAATCATATCTCCAAACCTTTTTAAGTTAATATACAATTGAGAGAGAGAGAGAGAGAGAGAGAGAGAGAGAAGAGATTCTTCCTCTAAATGATTAAGTGTTATGGTATATCATTCCCAATATCCATAGTTCTTACTTCATGTTCATTATGCAACACATTACTATGTTAAATTGTTTAGATAAAACACATCATATTATGCAACTCAACAAGTTGCTTCATTATAAGGAAATTGAACTAATTCCCATTATCCATCTTATCGAAGATAACAAAATAAGCATAACATAATATAAAGAATATAAACAAGATAGACTATCATCTTCCTTATAAAAGTATGAGATAATTTACACAACCAATGCAAATAATCACAACTTGCAATTCATCATTACAACTTATTAAATTTACAAGACTATGCACTTTAGGAAAATTGCATAACAACAACCTTCAATCTATAAAGTATACAACTTTTATTTTACAATACAACAAAAGAATGAATCAGAATTCTTTACTAAGAATTAGACATATATCAGATAATGCATCATATAATTTTTGCCTTCTTTTACCACTTACGTCATCCATCTACAAAAATAGCTAGCACGGGTCAGTTCAATGAACTGAGTATGATAAGCACTAAGCATTAAAATGAAGTGCATTCCACTATTTGTTCCATTAAAGCAACACTACTTTAATGAGATAATTAAAACATCATACAATAAACATAAGAGATAACAAACCGAAAGGAAGTACATTAATAAATCTAGATCAAATTTTAAGAGAAGAGTAAAATATAATAAACAATATCTGCCTAAGAACTTAAAGTTCTATTAATCCTATCAATGGCTTGTAAACAACAATACTTCTTTCCATCCCATTGTCTCATAATTCTATCCTAATAGAATACCACATTTATCTTCTCTATGATACAAAAGAAGTGTAAACAACATGGTTCATTCTAGGATTATTCATCTGAAACCTAATCAAGAATAAGAAGAACCATTTTGTACCATGGCCAAACCTATAACATCGAAAGATAGACTAGGTTTTGTAACATAAATTACCTGTTCCTTTTCGAGAACAATCTTGCACATTCAACATTAGAATATACATTAAAACATAATTCCATAATAATACAAGAAGGTATAGTAAATCAAAACAGACCAACTGCAATTCCAATTCCAACTCTACAAGTTGGAAGCTATCAATCAAAGATCGAAATCAATGTTCACAAATAAAGTAGCCCCGAAGAGGAGTTAATCTCTACTCAAGTTCTTCACAAAATATAAAGAGTACAAGAGACAAACCTACTCCTTTCCATATAAACTAGGCAAGACTAGTCAATAATAGTCGAACCCATAAGTATCAATTTACTTATCAACAAAACCCTCTTGGCTACTATCTCTCTACATTATTTCAACAATGATTCAAACAAGGTAGATGAATAGGTCCTAAGAAATCACCATCTCAAAAGAGAATAGAGAAAAAGAAGTTCAAACCACAGAGCTTATCCAAAGATAGAGGAATGATAACTAAAATAAGGAAAGAACCAATGATAAATCATTTTGTTCAATTGAACAAAGAACAAATTCAAACCAATTCGGGATGAAAGCATATTAGACACGAACCAATTCAAAAGATGAAACATACACACAGACACAAACCATATACACACTCTCACACACAATACACACATATATATATATTTTCTTTCTCAAAAAATTATTCAAAGACTCAATCACTGTATTAGTTGAGAATAACATCCCAAAACAATAAATAATAAAGTTTAGAATTATCTACGAACCCGAGAATAGAGACTTATAATTTCCTCACCACTAAATACAAAAAGGTAAGTAGTTCGTAATTCAAAAGAATCAAACTCAATACAACTGAACGGAGAAAGTATCCTACCACGATAATTTAGGTGTCAAGGTAATAACCAGATCTTCCACTAAGACCCAAATTTATTTAAAGAGACATAAGAGAGGGAGAGAAAGAACCCAAAACACCTAATACAGAAGATGTCTCAGTCTTAGATTCCAAAGCAACAAGAATAGAATATCAAAACAAAACTTCACAACCACGAAATTGTGATAGTGGTGACTTAGTACAAAACAATATAGTCAACTGGAATGCGGGTTTCCTCAAGACAAAGGGGAAAGAACATCCCATTCTATTCTCACACCAATACCATCTCAAGGGAGTTGTTACAGTCATAAAGTAGAAGTTCCACATTCCCTTAATCCAGACATTTAAAGTTCCAAATCTCAAAGAGATTTTAAATGACTCAAACAAGATTTCACCCAGTTCCCTGGTGAGTAGTCACTCAAATAAAGAGTTATAAGCTTAGTCATTTAATAAAAGAATAACCCAATACAAAATACCATAATAGAATTGAATGAATTGACCCAAAAACAAGCTCATAACACTCAAGTGTTAAATAGGAGTACAGTGATGAACCCGAGCTTCACACACAAATGTTCAAAAATTCCCTAGAAAAATAATGCAAGTAATAGTGCCCAAATATAAACTCCAAGCAACAGTTCAGTGAAGAATAAGTTTTCCAAACATGGGTTTAGAACAACATGAAATCCCAACAAAATTCTACATCCAAAAATGTAACCCAAAAGCAAAATAAAATAGAACTCAAGTTTCCCTAATAAAATTCCATCCTTTAGTGGAGCTTCCACGTAAGCCCCACCAAGTCTACTAGCCCCTACCAAATCTGGCAATACTTCCATCATTTAAACCCTATCAATTTATTTAAATGCCATTGGAACTCGTCACCCTTATGACATGCAACCCCTTAGTTTCCCTTTAATAGTTTAGGATAGATCCCAATAGAACTTAGGTTAGTCTAGAAATAACCACTTAGGTATTAAAAACATTTGCCATTAGAATTCCCCACCTTAGGTTAGGCTCAATTCATAACCCTTTAGTATTAGGTATTAGTTAAAGTAACCTAGTATTACTTTAGTAATCCCCTTCCCTTATTCATTTAGCACAATGCTTAGGTTAGGTTGCCAACCCAACAACTAGAATAAGAGGCTAAGGTTAGAACAAAATTCAAATAAGTAAACGTAGCTAGAACATAGATGTTCTTACCTAGCTTAGGTTACTGTTAGGATAATTCTTAGGTTTTAGGACTCCGTATTCATCCTCTATGAATTGAATTTTTCTTAAGTCCTTATAGTCCTACCAAGATCAATCACCAAAGACCTGAGCACAAACATACAGCTGAACGAAAACACGTTCAAATAAGACCAAGAATTAGTATCATACAAAGTTCAATCTTCTATGTCCCTTAAACTAATGAATGCCAATTTTACCATTCAGTCTATGAGGAAGATTTGAAACATTCCTTGGATCACTGAAATTGATCCAAGGATGAGTCAGAAGAAGAAATAAGTCTGCAACTCTTAAAACTAGATTGCAGCTCCTCTTTCCAAAGTGAAAATGAATTCTTGATAACCATATAATTTTAGTCTAATGATTTTAAGAATAGAAAATATTTATCCTTATCAAGCATGATCTTCAACAGTCAAAAGAACACATCTTTATCCATAAAATCACATGTCAACACTTGAATGCAAAAAGAGGAATATATCAGTTGTTGAGGGTGTTACATCTCAAGTCTATGATCCATGGTGAAGGATTCTTTGAATTTCTGAAATGATTGGCTTTGTAGGATGGATTTTATATACTTCACACAAGAGCATGAAAATAATTTGATGAGATATTTCTATGGAAGGACAAATGATAATTCATTTATGATTCCACACCATCATGCGAAAAAGTATGCGATAAACTTATCATTGAATTTTTGAATGGCGTATAATTCTATAATGGTGACCTTACACACAATGTTGATTACGAAATGTTCTAAGAAGAGTTGCACAAGTTGGGTAAATGAGAAAATGAGTGTTGATGGATACTATTGTACCAATCCAATGAGATAACGCTAAGGACATAGGAAAAGTGTAAAGAGATAACATGCATGCCTAAACGTATGAAGGTGTTGTTGGAGATCCTCCTTACTATTAAATCTGGAAAATTTTGGAAGTTCCCAATGAGGAGGGTAAGGCTTGATAGGGACGGATGGATTTATAGGATTGTTACAGATTTATTCATAGGATAATGTGATTTTAGATCCCAAGGTAGCATCTTTGAGGTTAAAAACTTATTCATCAAGGCATGCATAGGATCATTTGAAGTGGTTGGATGAGAAGTAGATGGTTGTGGTTATGGGATATGAGAAGTGGATGAATAGGTTTGTTGATAGGCTTGAGAAGCTTGGGGGTATGTCGATGTAGAAGGGAATGTTTAATAAGAGGGGATATAATTAAGAGGTTGAGATTGAATTGGTTGGGAGAATGTTTGATGTTGGGAAATAGGAATGTGATGGGATTGCACGGGTTTTTGTGAGATGGGGATATTTGATTGTTAAGGCATATGATAAGTAAAAATGTGAGTGTTAGGAGGTTGAGATGGTTGGATATGCATACTAGTGACAATAGTGGATGAAGTGGGGATAACATTGACATGAGGTGATGTGGGTGGAATGGGATCCACCAATTGAGTGGGTTGATAGGATTGAAATATTGTGGGAGATTTATGAAATAGGTAGTCATAAAGGGAGATAGAAGGAGGTCCAAGAGTCTCTAAAGGATTAGGAAATGGAGGTGTAGCTGGTCTAGAGGAAATGGAATGAGGTGAATTTGGTCTAGAAAGGTTGGATTGATGAGAGATATGAGGATTAGTTTCAAGATGGGGATAATTTTTGATGACATGGTCCTCATGAAGTGAGACCATGGAGACAAGGGGTTACAAAATAAAATGTCAGGTATCAAGTTTAGAAATTTGTTGAGAAAGATCACTAGAGGAAGGGATGTCATTAGATGGAGTGGATTCTGCATTGTCTCGACTTGATAAAGGGTGACAATAGGCATGAAATAGGTAAACATTTGTTTATGTAATTTGTTAACAAACAAATCAAACAATAATTTTTTATCATCATGATTAATTAGAAGATGTGGAAAAGAGAAAAGTGGATAACGAAGGTACCTAAGAAATGGAATTCTATGGCTGGTTTCAAGTAGTTTTGGATGTGGAGTCCTTGATATACCCAAAGGTACATGAGGCCCAAGTCTGTATAGGATTTATAATGTGGCTAAAACACCGTGGTGACTTTCCTATTGGGTGATGAAATCCCAATTAGGTCCACCTAGTATGGGATTGTTTCGATGTGTGAATTTGATTAGTGTGTTTGGATGTGTGTGAAGAAGTGTGAAATGCAACCAATTAAACCCCTACTTACACTAGATTTGCAAGAAATAATGAAAGAGGTTCGTTTTAAACCCAAAACCAAATATGGAGATTTGATGAGAAAAACCACACAAGGAATGGAAAATGTGATGCAAAAAGGAGAAACTAAGACAAAAAGGGAATACCTAGTTTTTGATTTTCTTTTTTATCTGATCTTAAAAATAAAGCAAGCAAAAAGCAATATCCAAGAAATCTAAAATCCCAACATGAACAAGCAAAATAAAATCCTCTACCTACAATATTAGTGAAGATGGAAGAAATATGGAAAATGAAATAAAATGCAAGAGACTCACCTAAGAGGTTCAAGTACCACCGGGCATGCCAGGGATGTTGGGACGAAATTTTATCTTTCTGTATAGATTAGTGAACTAGATACTAAAGAAAATAAAACAACTCAAAACATGCAAGGGTTTAAGGTACCTTGGGATAATATGATGATAGACGGGCACAAAGTAGATTCCTTGTTGCAAGCTTGATGGATCTACACAACAAAGACAACTAGAAATAAAAATGGATTAGATGGTAGATGAGGGGGTTTCCTAAAAATTTGGTTCCAAGAAGTGTGAACTTCCTTATGTAGATGTCAACCCCTGTATTGATAAAAGAAGATAAGATAAATGGTAAAGAATTGAATAACATGCAAAATCTAAACCAATCAAAAACTGAAATTACAGAAATGAAAGGAAAGTGAAAATATGATCTAGATTGACAAAAATGAAATATACCTAGTTGGGTTGATGGTTACCTTGGTGTAGAGGTCCACTCTATGGAAAATGAGGTAGATGAATCAAAACAATAAAAAAATGTAGATCGATAAGCTACATGTGTAGATATGAAGATGTTGAAGGCATGTAGGAGCTGATAATAACCTACGAGAAAATATTTGAAATAGGGAAATAAAAAGGATGCAAGAAAATAAGGTTTTAGATGGGTAGGATGGAAGTACGGTTGGGGTTAATGGTAGCTAGGCTGACTTGATGATGACCAAATACTAACATAATGGATCTATCCGAGAGAGTGGCAGAAAGATGGATTTGGGAAGGCGTATGTAAACAAAAATAGAATAATAAACTGATGTGGATCTACATGATAGAATAGGTGATGCAACATGAGTAGGGTTGAAGATTACACGATAGGGTTGATGGAGACCTGGGTTAACCAAGGTGTGACCTAAAGTGGATGGGCTAGATTGACAACCGACACACAAGATGGACAAAAGAGAAGGTTGCATTTGAAGATCTGATGGAAACTAGACTTGTAAAATGTTAGTAACTGATAATAACAATAAAAATGATGTAACAATGGAATAAATCAACATAAGGGAAAGATAAACTCCACAAAGTCTCCAAAAATGATGCAAGTAAGCTCAAAGGGACTCCAAGAAGATTGAAATAGCTGTAGAGAAGCTCAAGCACGAAGATAAGGTTGTAAAATACACAAAATCTCTAATGATGCATCCTTTTAGGAGGGGTGAATGGAGATTTATAGGGTCAATGGTGACTAGGTGGGTCACCGCCAACCATGGGGAACCATCCATTTTGGTGGTGGGAGGATGCCTAACTCAAGGCATCAAGCCCATTAGAAGTGGGATTAGGGTTTTAGGAGGCTTAGGTGGGTTAGGGTTGCATAAGGAGATGAAATGGGTAGGTGAGGGATGAAATGGAGTAAATAAAGGCTAAGGGGAGCCTAGGGATGAAAAAATAGGTAGTTTAGGGATGATAAACAACCTAGAGAGGAGAATTAGAGGTTGATTAGATAATGAGATGAGGATTAGGAGATAAATGATGAGGATTAGCAATAATTTAAGAGGAATGGGATAATGGATGGGAAGGATGTGAATAACGATAAAGTATGAATTAAAATAAAGGTTATAGATAGGTGTACATGGTGAAAGGAAGTAAACGCGGGGGGACAAGGCGGTGATACCAAATTTTGGTGTCTACAATACATGTAGTAGATCATTTGTGGAAAGGTGTATTTAACAATTACACTTTGGAATACATGATTTCTACGTATTTGTGCCTAAAGGAAGAAAAATTTAAGTTTATTCATGAGCTTAGAGGATCATACTTACATGCACTTCTAATCGATATAAAAATCTTGATGATTGACTAGGATTTAAGAGCCTATCGATGGTGGCTAAAAAAACTACTATGTATAAGGACAAGGACAAGGTTTGAAATGGATGGTGTTGAGCTAGATGGAAGTAGAGAGAGAATAAAGATTACAGTAAATATAGTGATGCACATATAAGGGTGATTTAAGAGTTTTGAGACAAAGAGGAATAGGGTTGGGAAGTAGTGTTGAGAACCCTCAGTAAGAAGTGAGGGGCCACAGTAACTATGCCCCTTTGATATTGGGAAAGTGCAATAGATGGAATATCTTGGTATCTAGTGAAAGTGAGTCTAGTGAATATTTGGAAAACATTGGCCTACATCTAGACCACCGCAAACTCTTATCCCTTACGCTTGGTACTTAAGATTTAGAAACTCTTATAGAGGATCATCGTAGTGACAGAGAATGAGAGACAAATCGGGGATCGCCATGTTGGGACAATGATATTAAAATATATATCCTAGTATAACCTCAGGAGGAAAAAAAGATAAAAATAACACACATGGTAGTGACTAGTGCTGCACAACAGGATTTGATAGCCGATCAACATAATTTGTTTGGGAATAATATTATAGGCACAACATCGGGACATAATGTTGGCGTGCTACTCTATGGAAGCGATAATTTAGGCACAACACCAACTCAACATTGGCGCATAGATCAGCTATTCCATAGGTCCAAAGATAAGAGTTCTAGAAAAAGGAGGCTTGAGAGGATTTGGTCCATACCAGAGTGGAGGAAATCCTAGTGGAGGTTCACGGTCAAGATCTGGTCCTCTCCCAAGTGGGATAAATTCGGGAAAGGGAAAGATACCACCGAAACAATGTATTTTCTATGAGATATTGATCACTCTTCTTGAGTACATAGGAGTACATGATGCATCTAGATATTTGTACAAATGTTAGATCTTATGGAGATCCAAGGGAATTCGCCTCCGAAAGAAAGGACAGCTTAGTTTGTGACTACACTATAAGGCCATGCACACATTTGGTATAGAAAGTATGATCCGCATTAGATGGTAGTTGATTATGAAAATTTATGTGTTACCTTCTTAGCTGAGTTTCACATCCATGTGTTTGAGAAATAGAGCATTAGCTACTCAAGAATATTAAACATGGATTATTTGAAAGTGTCTGAGAATATGATGCAAAATTTAAGACTTTTTTTTATCACATCTCTCATATGATATGCATCAAATTCAGCATGCGTAATCGATTCATCACACCATTTAGAAGGGTGCTATCACATAACATGTTTACAAATTTGCGTAAGACTCTAGAGTCAGCTCTATGAGTATAATTAGTTCGTAGTGTGGAAACTATAGTGAGCCTATTCCTTGAAGCACATGATTGTAGCTATGGCCACACATTTGGAAAAAATATCTACTAACTCAATGCATGGCACTTGAAGTTGTAGACAAGTGTACAAATTGTGAAGTAGAGGGACATACAAAGAATAGTTGTTCATGTAGGAATGTGCATGCTCTACTAACAACTTGTGAGATATGCCATAAGGACCATGATGTTAGAGACTATCCACTTCTCCAACGTGCTACACAGAGAATGTGTCACTCTACTACAAGATTTTGATGCGCATACACATGATACAACTCATTGTTATTTGATTGATCACATCCATGAAGCTTGTGAAATAGGGATGCGTCAATATAACACAAAGGAAAAATAATGTAGCTATATAGAACAAAAATAAAGGCTATAAAGGAGGATATCATGATAGATGTTGTGGTGGTCATAGAGGTAGGTTTAGTTGATTTACTTTTTAAACTTGTAAATCATACAATTATTATCGGTGTGAGTGACCTAGGAACACAACTTGCATGTACTTGCGTAAAATAACATAGGCTAGAGGGTTGCCCAAATTTATATGTGCACATGTGTAATAACAAAAGGAAATGAGGTGAGACAATGATGCATGTTGCACAAGGGAAATGGAATCCAATGGAATTGGTAATTACGAAGAAGGAAATGTTGGAGCTCAAAATTACACCCCTGGATATGATTATTGAGGATCATGAATTACGAGGCAACATGGGACTATCTCTCAGTTGTGGGACTTGCAAAATGAGACAAACCTCTAGAGAAAGCCAACTTCCTCTACCTATTTCTACTACTAAAACTACTCATAGGAATTGAAATGTAACTATAAAACTCTACTCTAAAACTCCAAGGGACCGGGGTGAAAAGGAGATGCATAAAATAGAAACCTAAACTAGAGAGGTGATAACACTAGAAGACATTCTAATGAGTGAAAAATGGAGAGAAAATGATGAATGAGAGGGATATTAAGAGAGTCAAAGTACATATCAAAACTCAAACCACCATCTTCCCGGAGCACAACACATTTGAAACCTATGAGGAGAGAAAAGAATGGAAAAACACCGCACATGTAAAAGGTAAGAAAAATGCAATAAAATAGAGAAAGGTAAGAAGAGAGCGACAAAACACACATTTTATTTCTTCAAGAATGCACAATCCATTACATGAGAGGAGAAGAGGCAAGGATAACCATGCAAGATGTCCAAACATAAGGCCTACAACTCACTGATATTGAGAAATCAAATGAACAAAGTTTTCCCATACCTAGAATGCCCCCCCTTCTAAAAAATGAGAAGTTACAAAATATAAAAGTGATGAGAAAAGAGAGAAGAGGTGGAAATCCTAAAATTCTCCTTTACCCCCATAAAAATTAATTAATTCCTTAAAAAAACATGGGAGACCTATAAAAATCATCCCCCAATGTACTTTCCCTTGTGGAGGAATAAAAATAACCATTTTGCATTAAATTTTGGCCTTTAGAACCTAGAATTGCACCTTTAAATGATGGACTATTTTTTTTTCTTTTTTGCCAAACCCACTCCACCTAAAATTTATTTTTAAATGATTCTATGATTTGGTGCACTAAATTTTAAATCCAACGATATAAATTTTGGGAAAAATGGAGTTTGGGAGCTCGAGATATTACCATGTGGATCGTAGGGGTTGTGTGGAACAAAACAAAACTCTTGGCCACGTGTCCCTTCCTCATTGGTATGCGGGTATGGTGGGTTTGCAGGAACACAAGGAAGATATGAAAATGGGATCTTGGGTCATGTGGGTGTGAAACATATGATTCATCTGCAATACACTAAATTTCTAGCCTCTTATTCACTTCATTTCCTTTCTACGGTAAATGCGGGTTTTCGAGTCTCACAAAGTCTTGGGAACTTGGGCCTTGAGGGTCACTTTGGGGCACGATATTTCAAATTTTCCCACAATATACACCACCTTCCTTTCTTTTTGTCTCTTTAACCTTAATGGGGATCTTGTTCCCGTGGGTAACAATTCCCTACACTTAACTCCCGCCCCCACACCTTATAACCGCTTCCTCATTCATTTTGGTAAAAGTGGCCGATTGGGGCACAAGTGATCCCGAGGAGCTTGTTCGCATGGGGTCCAATTTTTTTAAATATTTACACAACATGAAACCCCAACATGCAATGCAATATGGGTGTTTGACCCCACCGTGAGAACTCCTTCTAGTGATATAAAGAACTTGATCTCCCCTTAGTGCAATGCGACAAAGTTAGCTACGGGAACTCACGAACCCAAAGTAAAAGTTCCTCTTATACCCCAAATGTTTGATTTTCCCACATTACACTAGAAATGGATTTTTCAAAAATTTAAACTTTTTCAATACCTCATATTTTTCCTTGGATAGGAGTTAGAAAAAAATATAATGAAGTTCCCAAAAGCCAATTTAATCCAATTTTAAAAAAATTTAACCAAAATTGACTAATTGCTTGAAACCGAGAAGAGGAAAAATGCACCAAGCATTCCTAGAAGCTTCAAAATCACTACAAGTGTTCCGAAAAAATGGAATTTACCTGTATTCCTCCCGATTCAACCTTAAAGCTTTGTCAAATGTTTAAGTCTAAGATATAACCACTTTTGTCACCTTACATCTAGATTTTTTTAAATATTACTTTATGCTTCACGATTTAAATACCCATATATTTAAATCCAACATGAAGTATTCAAATCCTACTCGATCCCCCTCAATGATCTTTATGAGAAAATACATCAAATGTATCCTTTTGTCTTCCCTTTTCAGGATATGATAATTAAGTGTAATCATATCTCATAGCTTAGATCTTGGTGAAATCATGATAGTGTAATCAACATCTTACACTACTTTGCACAAAGTTTCAGAGTCATGTATGCCATGCTCGGTTCCATGTATGCCGAAACACTCATCATTAGGAACTTGTAGTCTCACCTTAATCACTTGTTCAGTTATATGGATTAGCATTCAACAATGGTGCTATAATTAGCTATAAGTCTCATACCTAGGGACCTACATCATTGTATCCCGATAGGTTGAATGTAGTTCCTTGAAGTACTTTACATTATTTTCTACCTATCGATTTTCAAATCTAAGTTATCTCACTGCCTTAGATCTATATTTCAAGATTTTACTGTTACACATTAATGATTCATTTCAATATGTAAAAATGATGGTCTCACATTATCAAGGGAATTAATAACTATAAAATATGTACTTAACCCTTGTGTGTAATCATGTCCTACATAATTACTCAAGTAGCCATATGTACTTAAAATATGTATGATACTTTTTATTACTTTCATTAGCCCCTTTTTAATATCACTCAACATGTTCTACCAAATTAGGTTATCTAAGTTTACTCTTGCACATTTATGTAAGTTATGGTCTAACATACATATATATGTATCATCTTATTATTATGATAGTAATCATCTTTGCTCTGTTAATATACTGACAACTTGTTTTGTATCAATGCACTATTTTTGCTAAGGAGGAACCTGGGTATTCCACCACATCGCTATTATCTTATTTTTTATATAATGTTGTTAAATATGACATCAGCTCTATCAACATGCAACTGGTTCCTATTTGGTTAAGACAACATTCCTGATTACTATTAAGGTATCTTTCTCATTAACACATTTACTAAGACATTACTATGTACTTAGTATTTAACAGATACTAGCAATTGCCTAGCAACACATTATCCACCTATCAGTTGGTAGTTCACATAGTGGAATATATAACTTATAGCCTTCAAGAGAGTTCCATATGAATTTAAACAAGTGTGGTACATTTTTAATTTAAAATGTCATATCTTGTTTCTTAAGTGATTCCTACCCTCGAACTTCCATATTAAGGTACTATATTCTCTTGTTATATAGTGTCCTTAATTTTTGTTAAATAATAATGTAATTTTTTATAAGTGAACACTCCTTAAGTTCACGTTTCTTACTTCTATCAAGGTACATGGTCAAGGTACCTTACCAAAGCATTGTAGTTATTTATGCAATTCAACATTATTTAGTCAATCACATAACCAAATGACAACTTATGATCATTCATATACATATTCATGTTCCCTTTATATGATTATAAGAAGCTCTTTGGTAACTACTTAAATAGATCAAAATTATAGTAGTTATTTCAATTTTAGAATCAATATCATATGCATAAATATACAAACATTTATAATTAATTTACACCCATGGAAAATACTTCACATTCATAAATAAAAAGAACAACACTCAATGATTTACAATTTATCAATAATATATTATTGATTCTTCACAAAAGTGTCACAAGTACTTATTCTTATAAGACAAGTCATCTATTTATTTCATGATCATATACAATGGAACAAGTCATATATTTTCCTACATCATCATCCATTCTCTATAGAAATCCTAGGAGCCATATGGAACATGTTACATTCATTTTATCATTGTAGTCCTCGAGCCAACACTTCATTTTCATACTTCTTGAACTAATCATAAGTTCAAATTATGTCTTCTACATAGATCTTTTAATATTAAAAATATTTCATTAATGATGATAGTACAACCAACCAAATCAAACCAACTAATTATTTCTTACCAAACTCGATGATCCTCTTAACCTGCATGATGGAATCATGGCCAGTTTGATACAAACTGGCATGAATAATCCTTACCCCAAATTTACATCTTAAACCATATAGTATTTCATTAAAGGAAAAACTGAATTTAGATTACATTTACTTAGCTGACCAAAATGATCACAAATACAATTATAATCCTTATAATCATTTATTGATACCAATTACAGTAATATTGAAATATTCATTTCTTTTAAACACATAAAATAGAGTCACTTTCTCCATTTACTAATGATTCATATCTCAAGTTATTAATTTATGTTTCATTTGTTGGGTAGTGTTATTACGCAATGGTATGTCAATATAAAACAAGTCAGCAACATGTAAACAAGGCAATAATAATCAACCAACATATCTATAATGATACACAGTGTAATATTCAAACCAAATCATTGTGTTCAAGTATATAGAGATTAAAACATGTGCAATCACTCAACCTTATTTTTACCAATCTCTACTAGTATAAAGTGGCTGATCAAAATATTTTTACATAAGTATTTGCTCAAAAATGCCAAATTTGGACTGAAATTAATAACGTCATATAAGCCATACTTACATCATGTATTAATATTATTCATCCAAAAAGTCAAAAATCACAATTTAATCCAATCAATGTTACAATTTACAATTAACTCATGAGGATTCAAAATGGAAGAGAAATATTATAGCCATGTAATCCCATACTTACATCACTATAATAATATTATTCATTCCACGAGAGTTCATCACATAAATTATTCAATAGGTATAATTCTTATTAGTCAATAATTCCTTAACAAGGTATAAGACTTTTCATCATATATCTCTAAGTTATACCAAGTTATAACTTGTGTGAATTTAGACAAAATATACTTCATAACTTAGCATATAGTCTTGTATAATATTTAATACATCACATCAAATTGAGATAATTCCTATTACAATCAGTCGTAATAAGATCCATACTCAAGTGAGGCCACAACCGAAACTTGATCATACATACATATACATATATATATATATATATATATATATATATATATATATATATATGTCAGACTTCCTTAACCTTTCATAGTTTTGGTATAAACTAATCATCCATTCGAGATATAATTTTTACTCAACTATAACATCGAAACAATTATTACTTATTTAACCAAACAATCAGCTCATAACAAAGTTATGAGTTTATACATGAAACTAAATAATAGTAGTGTATGTGATCTAGTGAAGACACAATAATCACAAGTTTTAAAAGGATCAACTAAACCTGAAGTGATGTTTTGAAAAGTAATGACCTACATTAGAGACATACTAGAAATAACTAATGACTTCTTATTCTTTAATCATCAATAAGTTAGTCATTCCTTGCTAATGTATTATAACTAAAATATTTCATCTATTAGTTATATGCCAATTCAACCTACCTTATTAATTATACTTCTTAATACTCATTTGATCTAGGCATATTATTGGCCTAGACTTACCTCCAATATGTTTATAAAGAAATCATTAACTAGTCCGGTCACTCAAAATGAGTGAGGTTAGTCTATTTATCTATCAATAAGAAAGAGATCTGCAATTTTTAGAAGACCAGAGACTTCCATACCTTCATCTTATGAAGTGACATGTACAAGTTATCTTATAACAATATACGCTTGTCATCAACCACATTTCAATAGACTGAAAGGTTGGATTAATTACTTGCAAAGAAGTAATTTACAAACATCTTAATGGATTCAAAACTGCATTCAACACAAAGGCCTAAATTGTGGATTTAAATAAGACTCATTTCTATCTGATCCTAAGAGATCTGAAAAAAAATACTATAACAATGAATGTTCTTCATTTCAACCAGAGTCTCACCTCCGAACATTCACTAAAGGAGCAAAAAATCATCACTACTATCCATTTTATCCGCATGAACTAGTATTCAAGAGAGAGGTTCAAGGTGGGACTCGTGGAAACGTGTGCTTAAAAAATATAATCAAAACAAATACCCAAATATTGGTTGGATTACTATTTCTATTGGAATCACTTAGAAAATCAATTTATTTGAATCAACAATAATTCCTAATTATTCACATCATTATCAACATTTATATAAACATGATCAAAACTCTATTAAATGTATATCCCTTGATTTTCCATTTATTTCAAATCCTAGAATGAACTTTAAACACAATCGATATTTTCCAAAGAAGTCAAAGGAAAGTTTAGATAAAAGACAAACACCCAAAACCCATTTTACCAAATTCATTCGTATTAAGTAAAATCATATTACCCTTATTAGGGTATCATTTGTTGATTAAATTATGAACACAAGGTAAAATATAAGTTCCTGAATCTCCTTCAAAGTAGCAAATCTATCCTTTAAAGATAAATGATTGTGGGTATAATTAAAACAGAAATACAACTTATTCCAAACCCATGGTTTTATTAAAACAAAAATATGTATAACCAAATTTAAGGTAGTATCAAATCATTAAAAGCCACTAAGATCCAACAGATGTTTACAGAAAATTTTTCCTCAATAGGTGAATACATCGACTTCTTCAAACAAAGCAAAAAAAAAATTATACTACAATAACTACCAAATACAATTGTATTGAGAAATGAATCAACCAAAAACTAGCTCAAAATATTGAAGGAAAAAATGATGCGAGATATCGACAATGATAAAAATATGAAATGGGCTAAATTGTAAAGAAAGGATAAGAACTATTCATGCTTGGAATTTTGAAGGCTTTTTTTCTTATTTTTGTCCAAAATTAAAGCAACCTAACACCTCTTTTCACAAAAATATCCTTCCACCGAATCTTCTTCTTTCAACTATTACCTCACAATGTCTTTATTTTTAAAGCTCTTTAGGTGAACCAAAGAATTTCCTTCATCCTCACGATTCACCATTTTACCTCCATTTATATCAAATTAAATATCAAACAATATCTCAATCCCACTTACAACTTGTATGTTACACATAAGTAGAGTCTTCTTGAAATCAGCTCACCATGGAAATCACATGTAGAGCTCCATAGTGATTAGAATAATGGAAATAAAATAACTATGGTTAAAACCAAAAATAAACCGGTAGTAACCTCCCAAGGTTCATAAATAATAATTAATTTCCTTAACTACCACTTAGTGGATTTCAATAAATTTTATTAATATCTCACTTCAAGAATGAGCGGTGATGGAAGTTTAAATATCTATCATTACATGTTAATAAAGAGTTTGTCCAAATTAGGTCAAACTAAATTATTTCCAAGTTCACCTTTTTGCACACTCGAATATTCTAACTTTGTTTGTGATTTATCAATCAAGTGGTAAACCCCACTTAGTGCATAGTTACATGTCTACTTCAAATTCTAACATAATCATTTAAAATATATTTGACATGTTTATATTGCCATTGCATGGGTTTTTAGACCTTGTTAATAACCATTTCAATAAAGACATTAATTCCCAATCATTCGACAATGCCAAACCTTAAATTGGTTTATGTACCTTATTGCTTCAAGATAGTCAACCATACCTATACAAGCTTAGTCCTTATTGTCAAATAATCCACCTTTTGACTCAACATGGTGAGGTTGAATATACCAAGTAATTAACAATTTAAATTTACAATTATAACAAGAATGCTATGACATATATAGAATGTTGTTATTTTCAAAATTTGACATGATGTGGTCTTAATAATCTCAACCTGAAGCACTAAGACTCAACCACAGGTTAGAGCCTATCTTAGTAATGGTTTTGGCATTTTAACAAACCCTAGTTGTCTTATCGTTGTAAAGTGACATTTATAGTAGCTGAAAAACATAAAGGTTAACATCCGGACAAGATATTAATCACTAATTTCCTACTAGTATTAGTATATACAATATTAATCCATGTAATAAATCTATAGCGATGTGAAATTATTTTGACAAAGAATAAGTATAGTCATCCGGTATATCTATATGGCCATCAAAGATGATTAATATCAGAATATATGTGTAATTACCTATTTGTGAAAAGTGAAATAAATCCTAAGATTTACATTGAATAACATAGCCATGAGTACAAAAAAATATACAATCACTTGTAGGCACATGGATGAAGGTTAGTTAAATTTACAACAAGGTAAAAATTGGTTGTAACTAATTAATTTATCAACAATTTTAAGGTAACGGGTGTCGGTACAACATTGGATGTGCACATACATATTTGTACATACTTCCTTATGGAAGTACGTGCAAATTTATAGCTACATATGCAGCCTCACATCAACACACACGACAACTTGCCCTCTGTAGGTAATTTAACAATCCGTAAGACATTTAAGTATCAAAGGAAGAATAACATGGCGGGGTGTAACATACTCCCTCTTAAATGAATCATCATCCTGATGATTTATTAATCATTAATTCATTTAGAACAATCAATCACAAAATTGTGTCTGTCAATCATGGAGGAAAGTCATTATTTTCCATGCAATTTCCAAATTTCAATCAATCTCAAATCAATTTTATTGATGTAACTATCCTTCAACAATAAAAACTATCACACACTCAAAAATATGAAATATATTTGTCATTCCATCTCATCATATCAGACAATAATAATTAATATTTATATCAGGTAGCCAAAATCAAGCTATATAAGTAGAAATTAATCTAGGAAATTGTTGTTTAGAACTTTCCTAGTCCAAAAATTTTGTTAGGTCACTTGCTTTTTTAGCTAAAAGCCCAAATTAATTACTACATCTTGGGTTCCGATAAGAACTTAAGCATGTATTCTAAATTCCATAGTGAGGTTAAGTAATGTTAAAGTCATCATGGCTATCATAATTTAATAGACCAACCTAACCTTTTATCATATGATAAAGAATTCCAATTCACTTTGAGAAATTACCCCCTTTTTTAACTCTTTGGATTTCTTCTTAGTAGTTAAAGGAGTCCTTAATCATATTTTTATTTACAAGGTTTTCAAAATTTACCTAAGCAAAAACCTTCGTTGACTAATTTTTCCTTTACCTCAGTTAAGAGTTCATTATGCTCTCAAACAGAGTGTTAATTGTTATTTCTAGATAAGAGAAAGTAAAGAAATCCTAATAATTATCTTACAATGTATCCCTTGGATAATATGTCAGAGAATCATATTTTTATTTCCAAATCAAACTTATAAATATTCTCCCAAGAGAAAGGTAATACACAAATATGCTCTACATAATCTCTGGTCTTATGCAAAAGGTGGATAGTGATTCAAACAGTTCCTAATTCCTTCAATTTCATGAATTTGGATCCTCTTATCACCACTAAGAAAAGGTTCGATCGAAATATTAGAAATTTTACCATAGATATTTTAGAGCAGGACCTCATATCAAATCTTTCCAAAAAGTATACAACTTTTCCCAAATTTCAATGGTTACTTTGGCAAAGTAAAAAAATCCTATTATTTACTAAGCCTCAATTCATGACCATAGTTCACAACCTATCAGGGTTGTACAAACTATACCTCTTAAGAACCCATACACAGATGCTTATATTACATGAAAGAATCATTAGGTAAGGGTTTAGATAACTTGATCCATCTCAAATCACCCTCAAATTATATCCTGGTAATAGGAATCAATCATTAAAACACGGTCAATTAAATGAAACTAGTCCTTTTATTGTATTTTTCTAATCTTCACTCAAGTTGTAGATTTGAGTTTAGGTATGATATGAATATTGATCTATTGTTACTAACCTATTAGTTCTTAGTACCATGTACTCATCCTAAAAATACAATTTTTAACCTGTGATCTCAGGATTATCAAGGAATGGAAGGTAAATTTTAAAAATATGCTACACATTCACATAAAATAGTATCAACTCTACCTTAGGCCTAAGAGTACAATTTTTACCCTTGGCATTTATTTCTTCATTCCTTGTCTCTGTCAAGGCACACAAAGTGCATAAAAAGACTATAATAAATTTGGTAATCTTATTCTCTCAAGATTACAGACCCTTGAGCATTTCAGATATTCCTCTCTCTCCCACTTACCTTTCTTCCTAAAGGTTAGTGGTGAAGACAAACCAATGCTCTTATTTTGTTGTTTTCTCTTTTGAGTTAACATTAATCACAAATTTTATTCTAGTAGATAGCTCTTTCCTATCTACTCTACCTACCCTATGTGGGTCTTTCATTTTATTTAGGATTTTAAGTTCCAAATCTATCATTAAGACAATACAATGATCAAACAATTCCCTTGCTAATTGTCATCAATTAGTTATAGATATTTTACTAAGAACTGGTCATTTTCAAACTCAACCATTGCTCCTTGCATCATCTATTTACAAAGGATTGTTAAAATATTATATAACTCATTTAACTCCCAACCCAAAGCTTAGTTTGATCTGGTTTATTATCCATGGTACATCCTTCATTCATTTTATTTTTTTTATAAAATCAGAATTTACTAAGCATAAGGACTCATTATGCCCAAGAGCTAAAAATTTCATATTTGATACCAAAATGAAACAACCACTTTTATCGCCTTACATGTAGATTTTTTTATATTACTTTATGCTTCACGATTTAAATACCCATATATTTAAATCCAACATAAACCTTAATGCAATCCATTTTTGATAACTTTCATAAACCATGTGCAGTTGCATGAGAGTATATAGATCCTACTCGATCCCCCTCAATGCTCTTTACGAGCCAATACATCAAATGTATCCTTTGGTCTTCCCTTTTTAGGATATGATAATTAAGTGAAGATATCTAAGTGTCTACCTAGGTTTCACCAAGGAAACCCCCCAGACATCTCACAACTTAGATCTTGGTGAAATCATGACAGTGTAATCAGCAACTTACACTACTTTGTGCAAATTTTTAGAGTCATGTATGCCATGCTCAGTTCCATGACAACACACTCGTCATTGGGAACTTGTCATCTCACCTTAATCACTTATTCAGTTATATGGATTAGCATTCAAAAATGGTGTTATAATTAGCTATAAGTCTCGTACCTAGGGACCTACATCATTATATCCCGATAGGTTGAATGTAGTTCCTTGAAGTACTTTACATTCTTTTCTACCTATTAGTTTCAGATATAAGTTAGCTCACTACCTTAAATCTATATTTGATGATTTTACTATTACACATTAATGATTCATTTCAATCTGTAAAAATGATGGTCTCACATTATCAATGGAATTAACAACTATGAAATATACACTTAACCCTTGTGTGTAATCATGTAAGGCTACATAATTACTCAGTAACTATGATACTTTTTATTACTTTCATTAGCCCCTTTTTAATATCACTTAACCTGTTCTACTAAATCAGGTTATCCAGGTGTACTCTTGCACCTTTATGTTAGTTAGGGTCTAACATACATGCATATGTATCATCTTATTATTATGAAAGTAATCATATTTGATCTGTTAATATACCAAAAAAATATTTTGTATCAATGCACTATTTTCTAGTAAAGAGGAACCGGGTATTCCACCACATTTCTATCATCTTATTTTTTTATATAATGCTATTAAACATGAAAACTTTATAAACATACAACTAGTTCCTATTTGGTTAAGACAAAATTCTAATTTTCATTCATGTATCTTTCTCATTAACTCATTTAATAAGATATTATGATCTACTTAGTATTTAACAAATACTTAGAAATTTCCTAGCAACACGTTATCCACCTATCGTCGATAGTTTACATTGTGGACTATAGGATTTATAGCCTTCAAGAGAGTTCCATATGAATTTAAATAAGTGTGGTACATTTTTAATTTAAAATTCCATATCTTGTTCTTAATCGTGATTTTGAACCCTCTAACTTCCATATTAAGGTACTTTTCTCTCTCGTTATATAGTGTCCTTAATTTTTGTTAAACAACAATGTAATTGTTTACAAGTGAACAATCCTTAAGTTCAAGTTTCTTACTTCTATCAAGGTACCTTACCAAATAATTGTAGTTCTTTATACAATTCAACATTATTTAGTCAACCACCTAACTAAATGACATCTTGTGATCATTCATATACATATTCATGTTCCCTTTATATGATTTGTAGAAGCTCTTTGGTAACTACTAAACAGATCAATTTTATAGTAGTTATTTAAATTTTAGAATCATTATCATATGCATAAATATAAAAACATTTATACTTAATTTACACCCATGGAAAATACTTCACAATCATAAATAATAAGAGAAAATCTCAATGATTTCCAATTTATCAATAGTACATTAATGATTTTTCATTAAAAAGTGTCACAAGTACTTATTCTTATAAGACAAGTCATGTATTTATTTCACAATTATTTACAAAAGAACAAGTCATATATTCTTAGTACATCATCATCCATTCTCTATA
Source organism: Taxus wallichiana var. yunnanensis (assembly GCA_018340775.1). Classification (NCBI taxonomy): domain Eukaryota; kingdom Viridiplantae; phylum Streptophyta; class Pinopsida; order Cupressales; family Taxaceae; genus Taxus; species Taxus wallichiana. The sequence goes on from CM031240.1 coordinate 86,478,227, forward strand.
TAAATCCAAGGTGGCATATTGAACATGTTACATTCATTTTATCATTGCAATCTTCTAGCCAACACTTCATTTTCATACTTCTGAACTAATCATAAGTTGAAATTATGTCTTCCACATAGATATTTTAAGATTTAAATTCTTTCATTAATGATGAGAGTACAACCAACCAAATCAAACCAACCAATTCTTTCTTACCAAAATCGATGATCCTCATAACCTACATGATGGAATCATGGTCAATTTGATACAAACTGGCATGAATAATCCTTACCCAAAATTTACATATTAAACCATATAGTATTTCAATAAAGGAAAAACTTCATTTATATTACATTTACTTGGTTGACCAAAATGAGCACAAACACAATTATAATCCTTATAATCATTTACTATCGATACAAATTATAGTAATCTTGAAATATTCGTTTCTTTTTAACACATAAAATAGTGTCATTATTCTCCATTTACTAATGATTCTTGTCTCAAGTTATTCATTTTTGTTTTATTTGTTGGGTAGTGTTATTACACAATGGTATGTCAATATAAAACAAGTCATCAACATGTAAACCAAGAAATAATAATCAGCCAACATATCTATAATGATAACACAACCGCACTAATTCCAACCGAATCATTGGGTACAAGTATTAGGCATGATTAAGACATGCAAACACTCAACCTTATTCTTTCCAATACCTACTAGTATCAAGTGGCTGATCAAAACATTCTTATATAAGTATCTACTCAAAAATTTCAAAGTTGGACTAATATTAATACCATCATATAAGCCATACTTACATCACTATATTAATATTATTCAATGACAAAAAGTCTAAAATCACAATTTAATCCATTCAATGTTACAAAATACAATTAAATCATGAGGCATCAAGCTAGAATAGGAATATTATAGCAATGTAAGCCCATACTTACATCGGTGTAATAATATTATTTAGACCACATAAGTTCATCACATAACTTCTTCAATAGGTATAATTATTATTAGTCCAATCATTCCTTAAACAAGGTATAAGCCTTTTCATCATATATCTCTCGGTTATATCAAGTTATAAGTCGTGTGAATTTAGAAAAAATATACTTCATAACTCAACATATAATCTTGTATAATCTTTAATACAACACATCAAATTGAGATAATTCTTATTACAATTAGTCGTAATAAGATCCATACTCAAGAGAGGCCACAACCGAAACTTGATCTTACTTAAATATATATATATTTATGTCCAGACTTCCTAGCCTTTCACGGTGGTGGTATAAATTAATTATCCATTCAGATATAAGTTATACTCAGCTATAACATCGACAATTATTAAATTTTAAACCAAATAATCACCTTATAAAAAAGTTATTAGTTCATACATGAAACTGAATAATAGTAGTATATGCGGTTTAGTGACTACACAACAATTACAAGTTTTAAAAGGATCAACTAAACATGAAGTGATGTTTTAAAAGTGATAACCACATTCAACACTTATTAGAAACAAGTAATGAATTATCATTCTTTAATCATGAATAAGTCAGTCATTCCTTGCTAATGTATTGCAACTAAAATATTTCATATATTAACTATAGGCCAACTCGACCTACCTTATTAATTATACTCCTTAATCCTCATTTGATCTAGGCACACTGTTGGCCTAGTTGCCTCCAACGAGTTTATAAAGAAATCCTTAACTAGCCTTGTCACTCAAAATGAGTGAGGTTAGTCTATTTATCTATCAATAAGCAAGATATCTATAATTTTATAGAAGACCGAGAGACTTCCTTAACTTAATCTTACGAAGTGACAGGTAGAAAGTTTTCTTATAACAATATACGCTTGTCATCAACCATGTTTCAATAGATTGAAAGGTTGATTTAATTACTTGCAAATAAGCCATTTATAGAAAACTTAATGGATTCAAAACCACATTCAGCAAAAAGTCCTAAGTTCTGATTTAAATAATAATTATTTCTATTCGATCCTAAGATTTGACACAAATCCTATAACAACAAATGTTCTTTATTTCAACGAGAGTCTCACCTCCAAGCAGTCACTAAAGGAGAAACAAATCTGCCAATACCATCCATTTTATCTGCACAAACTAGTATTCACAAGAGAGGTTCAAGGTGGGAGTAAGGAAAAGTTTCTATAAAAATATATCCACAACGAATACCCAAATATTGGTTGGATTACTATTTCAATTGGAATCACTAAAAAATCAACTTATTCGAATAAACAATAATCCATAATTATTTATGTCATTATTAGCATTTATATAACCACAATTAAAAATCCATTGAATGTACATCCCTTGATTTTCCATTTATTTCAAATACTAGAATGGAATTAAAAATACAATGGATATTTTCCATAAGTCAAAGGAAAGTTCAGATTTAAGATGAACACCAAAAACCCATTTTACCAAAGTCATTTGTATTAAGTAAAATTGTATTACCCGTATCTCGGGTATCATTTGTTGATTAGCTTATGAACACAGGGTAAAATATAAGTTCCCTAAATCTCCTCAAGTATTAAAACATCTATCCTTTAATGATAAATTGATTTTGGGTATATATACAAATAAAAATTTAGGTTATTTTGAACCCATGGTTTTATTAAAACAAAAATATATATAACCATATTTAAGGTAGTATCAAATCATTAAAAGCCACCAAGACCCAACATATGTTTACAGGTAAAATTTTCCTCAATAGGTGAGTACATCACCTTCTTCAAACAAAGAAGACAAAACAATTATACTTTGTAATAACTACCGAGATACAACCATATTCAATAGTGAATTAAACATAAACTAGCTCAAAAGATTGAAGGAAAAATTGCTGCGAGATATCTCTCAATGATAAAAATATGAAATGAGTTAAATTGTAAAGAAATGATAAGAACTATTCATGCCTAGAATTTTGAAGGATTTTTCTTTTTAATTCAAAATCGAGAGCAACCCAAAACCTCTTTTCACAAACAAATTCTTCCACCGAATCATATTCTTTAAGCTATTAGCTCACGGTCTATAATTTTAGACCTCTTTAGGCTGAAAAAATATTTCTTCATCCTCTTGATTCATCATTTTTCCTCCATTTATACTAAATTAAATATCAAATAATCTCTGTATAATTTGTACAACTTGTATTTTCCTCCATCATTTTACAACTTGTATGTTATGCATAATCAAAGTTTTCCTGAAATTAGCTCGCCATGGAAATCACATGCGAGCTACATAGTGATTCAAAATGATAGAAATAAAATAACTATGGTAAAAAAAAATGAAAAGTGGTTACCTCCTCGAGGTTCATAAATAGCAATTAATTTTTGTGACTGCCACGTAGTGGCTTTCAATAAAATTTATTAAATTCTCACTTCAAGAATGGCGGTGACGATGTTTGAATATCTATAATTGCATTCTAACAAAGAGTTTGTCCAAATTAGGTTGAACTAAATTATTGTAAAGTTCACCTTTTTGGATGCTCGAATATTCTAACTTCATTTGTGATTTATCAATCAAGTGGTAAACCCCACTTCGTGCATAGCTACATGTCCACTTCAAATTCTAACATAATCATTTAAAATATATTTAGCATGTGTTGAGTAGACAAAGTACGATACTTAGTAGAAGGAAGAAAGAAGGTTCACACATAAGAATAGGGCGTATTCAAAGGTGTGGAAGGATAGGGAAGGAAACACACGTGAAAGACAAGGAAATATTTGGTACTTAGCCATTTTCATGTGTATGGGCTATTTTTGGAGATAGTGTGTAGAGCACACAAACCAGATAAAGACTTGCGTGACACACATAGGATATTTTTGGAAGAGTGGTTACCAAGCGCTTTACATGGGTTCGAATAATAATATATACTACTACCAATTAACCAGAAGAGATCTATTGTTAGTGCACTTGCATGTGTCTATTATTGTAAAGGCACATAGCTATTTTCAGCATGTGACCTATTTTGGGAATTATGCAAGTGGTGAAGGGAAATTCCCCACCCTTATAAATATGTAGTGATCTACGTAGTATAAGGGGATTGGATATAAGTTATTGTGAAGTTATGCTTTACAGATCGATGCGCACATGAGCTTATGGTATTAATTATTGTAAGAAGATTCTGTGTATTTATTATGTTTAATATAATGGAGTGTATTGACTGATTCAAGGTGTTAAACATGATTACAACTAAATCTTGCATGGAAGAATTCATTATGGCTATTACTTAAATCTATTACTCTTTAGATTTAGATCTAGAATATGCTCTATAGAATGTTATACTAATTATGGATCTGAATACATTAACTCTTCATCTTGCTAACATCCTACACAAAAAACCCTAAAGAGGGGCCCTGATATCTTTATGCGCTTCGGTTGAGCGCTCGATCTAAAGGCCGAGTAATGTGCCGCGCACAGGTTATTACTAGTAAATTCTAGGCATCATCATTGGTTCCATTGTTGGGACCTCCTTTTTTATTTTTTTCAAGATGGTTCATGATGAAGACATATCGGTTAACTCTCGCAAGTGTTGAGGAGTGGATACAAGATCTAGAAAAAGAATACACACAGAGGTTCAACACCAGATCTGAGTTTAATGCACGTGCATGGGTGGAACAAAATCTGTATGAAAATTTGTATGAGAGTTTCTTCACTATTTTTCCTTACGGTAGAACTATACGAGTTGCTAGTTGCTTATGTTTCTAAAAGGGATTGTAGGTATTGTACACTTTTCTAGACACATGAAGAATTTCAAGCCCTTTAGGATGCTGATCGATTTGGAAATGCACTTTGTGGATACTTGGTTTCATGGTATTCTGAATAGTTATATTCTGGAGTACTCAATTTCAACTTATTCTTTCCCAGAGGTAGCGAAATTCCATTTTTTACGATATCCCAGGGGAAATTACTTGCAAGGCATTCCACTAGCAATCAAAATATTGATGGTGACCCTAAACTTGGAAAGTAAACCAATGGCTAACTAAACCCCACCACGTGTGGGGGTAGGATCGGAGTTTGGTGAAAGATGGCAGACCTAGTGGCAGAAAGGTAGAGAGAAGAAATGTGGCTTAAGTATAATGAGGTGCATGAGAGGGAGATAGAGAAGTAACAGGATGTTGCATAGTAAATGGCATTAAGAAAAGAGATGGATCATGAAGGATGGAAGTGTGCTAGTAGATATGACACGGGCTGCGAGCATGCATATAATTCTACGACAACATAGCCCTTATGCTTAGTTTTCTAGTATCTAGTACGACACAAAGTCAGCAAGCTAATTTAGGCAAAGTGGGAGAGGATGAGTAAGTCACATGAAAAGCACATCGATGGTAGGGAAAAAATATTCATTGTTGTTTGGAGGTACCTTTTTAGGTACATCATCTGCACAAAATTTAAGCGCACAAAATTTTGTGCTCACTTCTTAGAGTGGTCATACTTCATAGACTATATGGGTTTAGTCCAGTACTACTATTGGGACATAGGAAAGTACATCCCTTTGGTATGGTTCCGGCTATAGGATAGGTGGTTCTAGTTACGGTGGTTACGGAGGTAGAGGAAACATAGGAGGTTGGATCGTGGGAAAAGTCTGCACCAACCCCAAAATATTTACATGGAGATGTCTCTTTGTCTTCCGAATATAGGGGCATAGAAGATGTTGTTGAAAACGTGCACATGTGTGAAATACTATGGCACGCAAAAGGGATCATGGATTTTGAGTGCAAGGAAAGTCAATTTTCCACTACGTTACAAGGGCATGCACACAACTGGTACAAAAAGTTTGACCCTAATTAGACTTGTGTAGACTATGCAACATTAAAAGATGCTTTCCTTAAGGAGTTTCACATCCTTGAGTTTGAGCAGAAGAGTATAAGCGCGCTCAAGGATATCAAGCAAGGCACTACTGAGAGTGTTAGGGAGTATGATGCCCATTTCAAAATTCTTTTATCTAATATTTCTTATGATATTCATGCAAGCCAACATGCACAATGGTTTGTTGGAGGTCTGATTACACCATTTAGAAGGGTGCTATCACATAAGACATACATTGATCCGCATGAAGCACTTGAAGTAGATTTACATGATGAGGTAATCAGAAGTATAGACATTGGAGTGGAATAATTTTAGAAGCACAATTTATAGCTATAACAAAGTATTTGGAGAAGCTATCGAAAAATTTAGAACATGAGACACGCATGGAGATTTGGTGTATAGATTGTGTAGTAAAAGGTCACACAAAGGATAGTTTTCCTCGTAAATAAGTGTGTTTGTTATTACTAGACCATGAGATATGTCATTTGAACCATGATGCTAGCCACTACCCCTTATTACAATGCACAATAAGGAAGAACATATCCTCTATTGTAAGATTTTTCAGTCTACAACTCACGATACAAAGGACTGTAGATTGATTGGTCAGATCCATGATGCTATAGATATAGGTGACATACATGAGTCTCGAGATAACTCTAAAGGTAAGAATGAGCACTAGGATTTTGATCACAATATAGCATGCTATGATCAGAATGAAGGGTGTTTTGAAGGAGGTCATGGAAGAGGTCGAGGATATCATGGTGGATTTGAAAGATGAGGTGTGGTGGTGGAGAGGAGAGTTTCCTTAAGGAAAATTTTATACATCCGTATCTCGACCACTACATGTATGAATTTCCTCGAGAATATTACTTATTCCTTCTGTGGAAATAATCATAGCTATGAGGAATTCCCGGACTTATATAAACATGTTAGTAAGAAACATAAACAAAAAAGAAAGGCATAAGGATGGTTAGGATAAAACACGTTGTGGAAAATCAAGTAGATACCCAACTTGGAACCATAATCGAGGTATTTCCTATAAATATCACTACCTACGTTGAAGTGGCACGCGCCAAATAAGCATTGTAGTAGAATCCTACCATCACTTTGGAGGAGGTCCTACATGCACATTACCCAGATCCTTTCCATCGAAGGAGGTGTATTAAGAAACCATGGAGGTACTCGAAAATATTCAGGTGAAATATAATATTTAAAGGAGAAATCATAGAAAATGGAGAAAAAGAAGGAAACAGAGACGGTTTAAACTGATATTGATGACGTGAAGGAAGTGTGTAAAATGTTGCACCAAGAGAATATCATTCCATTATTAGGTAATTGGCTAAAGGAAAAACTCTACACATAAGTATTGGGACTAGATGAAAGATCCTACATGTAAATATTCCCCTCATAGCTTAGACTATGACAAGGAAATCACTCTGAATATTTCTGTGGATGGATGGATTTTGAGTAATATATTGATTGATACAGGCACAAAATTCAATTTTCTTACTTTAGATGCATGGGTACAGATAGGGAGGTGTCCATTACAACCATCCTTAAATTTCACTGTTCATGGCTAATGTGAACTAAGGCCACTCCCATCAGTGTTAAAAGATGCATCCATTACTATACGAGGAGCCAAGTTCACTTTGGGATTTCAAGGTTTTAGCGCTTTTAGAGGAAGAGAGCTTCCTAGCTCTACTTGGGTGCCCTTGTTGCCATGAAAATAATGATGATCTTTGGTTCAACAAGGGTTATATCAATTTTAAAAACAAGGAGGAAAGATCTATTATCCATTTAACAGATGGAAAATCTATGCCCTATGTTGAACCTTTGAGTGAGAAAAATATGAATAGGATTTATGTACATGTCATCTGGGACTCGGAAGTGCTCAAGCCATCTAAAGAAGGAATCCTTTAGTGGGAAGATGCACAATCTATTATGAATACTACAAGTGTTACTTGTGATAATTAGGCTCATATTACTTATGAGTTGGTAGGGCGTGAAGTAAGAAACACATTTGTGTGGAACAATAGACCTCATTGTATCGAGAGAGAATAAGCAACAACTAGGTACCTTGATACGGTAGAGAGAAGAAGACCCTACAATACTTTTGTGTGCCATGGAGGAATAGTGGATAGACCAGTTGGAGAGACAAAATATGATAGCATATACCTTGCACAGGACAACAATGCGCTAGTGGGTGCTTCACAAGGATAATCTTGTAGGATAAAATGAAATTAGGTTTTTTGTTTTTACTCAGTTTTCTATGAGTAATGCACCTACTAAAATCTGCACTTATCATGGTAATCAACTTGTTCAACACCACATTTAGCAGTGTGAGAGGATTTGAATAGAGGGCATGAAGCTTTACCACCTTCACTCTAGGTGTAAAAATTTTATTCCACTTTACAAGGTTACGCACGTGCTTGGTTTGTATATGCGGAACTTCATAAGAGACTAGAAATTGGTAGGATTTGATTGTAGGACTGATCCATATTTTTGACCACTTCTCTACTAAACCTCTAGTAGAAGATGTTTCACACAGAATGCTTCCATTCCTGGAATAGAGTTGCTTCTATCCTTTCATTCCTTTGAGAAACAAATAAGGGTTAGGGCTAGGAGGAATACTTGTTGAATGTTGAGAGGGTGTGCGCATACCATAGAGAGAGATCAGATCGATTGCGAAGAACTCCTTTTTGTCTGGGAAGGACTACCTGCAAGTAAGAATACAAGACCACTAGATTCTAATTAGACAATAAATGAGGGAACTGCCTTGGGCCCAGGAAGTATTAAACTTCCTTTCGAAGGTGGTCAGTTCCCCTGCTAATATGAATTAACACAAATTATTGCAAAATTACAATTTAATTACCTTGTTAAAACAATAGAGGAAAGGGCTAGTTTTGGTTTTGAATCACAGTGACCGATGCCGTCACTATCATCACGGTACGGAATCTACTAACCAATATCGGTAGAGGGGCAAAGTGGTTTAGGGGCTTTTAGTGAAGGTTGGCTATAAGGTGGCTATGGTGTTTATAAGGCTAGTAAATGATTGGGGATAGGTAATGGGGTGATGGAGAAGGCTCAGAGGGTATGGGAGTTGTTCTTGGGGTAGTGTAGGGGTAGAGGAATGATAGTTAGATGTAGGGTGTTACCGGGTAGTAGATCTAGGAATAGACTTATAATTGCTGTGATTCAGAAGTTCAAGAAATGTTATCAAAAGAACATACAAGATACTACTTACTAGTTCCTCATGAAGATACAGGTCCAAAGACTGTGATAACGAAGGTAGGGCTCAGGTAGGATGATCGGACAATCAAAGATGAGCTATCTTCTCTCCCAATGCTTGGATGAGTGTCACTGGGCTCTGGTTACTCAGTTGTAGTCTTGGGCTTGATGTCCTTCTCTGCAAACTCCTTTCTTTCCTTCACTTGTCTCTGCTCGGCCAAGTGAATTCCGATCTTTCCAATGAATTTCCGATTCCAGATTCCAGGTCCTCTATTTTTTGGTTGGGGGAGGTCATTTACAGGGAACCGATGGCGGTTACGTAACCGACGGCGGTCGAGTAGGAACCGATATCGGTTAAGTCAAAGTGGACTATTTTTAGTAAAGTAGCCAACTTTCCCTCCTTTTCTCCCAAGGAATTAGTTGTGGGCTTGGTCAAGTCATTATTAGGTTGATTTTGGTGCGGGTGAGGAGTAATTAGTCATGGGTGTGGATGTAGACCAAGTTATAGGTCTTAATTAGGTTAGTTTAGGGTTAGGGCTAGGTCATGATGAGGTGGCGAAATGTGGTGGCAGGTTTGGAGATGTGGATTTATTAATTATAAGGTAATTAATAAATAATTGTGCAAGGTTTAGGTGGTGAGGCTAGGTTACGAAATGAGAGACGCGGGCACGGAGGGTCATAAGACACAAATTTGGTGTCTACATTAGCCCTTGTTGTTGTGTAGCTTGTCTTGTAAAGCTGCGCACTGACAATAATAAGAAGTGGTTACTCCTGTTAAGGGTATAGGTAGTCCCCCTCAAATTTATCATAGATTGAGGTAGCGTGAAATCAGGGATAGGGTTGATAAAGGGTAAATGGTGTTGAGATGATGGTACGATGGTGGGGTAGGTCCAAGGAAGCAGACACACGTTGAAATGCAATAGTGTAACTAGGGTACATGATTTGAAGAGAAAACAAGAAATTCATAGGAAAAGGTCGATAGTTTATCCAAACAAGGGTGATATAATCCTGGTATCCAAGGCATAGGAAGTAACTCCAGGGGATATAACGGGTAAGGTACAGGAATGTTTAGGCATGTTCGGTAGTACCAAATGGTTGGTTTGGTTGAGATAAACGTCACGGTCTTGGTCTAGGAAAAGTTGGTCGACTGATCAAGTCAAGTACCCTAATCATGCTAAAACACGAACAAGTGAGCTCGATTGAACAAAAAGCTACATAATGGGTGGATAAAATTGTAAGTTACGGGTTTTGGGTGAGGTATTTAAGTGGTGCGGCCTTAGGTCGGGCTGATTGGTTGGTTGCGGCCTTGGGTCAGGCCAAATGGTTGGTTGTGGCCTTGGGTTGGGCCAAATGGTTGGTCTTGTAGCCTTAGGTTGGGCCAAATGGTTGGTTCTGCGCCTTGGGTCGGGCTTGATTGGTTGGTTGCGGCCTTGGGTCGCGGTCGATTGGTTGGTTATGGCCTTGGGTTGGACCAAATGGTGGTCTGCCTTGGGTCGGGCTTGATTGGTTGGTTGCGGCCTTGGGTTGGGCTAAATGGTTGGTTGCGGCCAGGGTCGGGCTTTGATTGGTTAGTTGTGGCCTTGGGTTAGGCCAAATAGTTGGTTGCGGCCTTTGGTCGGGCTAAATGGTTGGTTGCGACCTTGAATAGGGCCAATGAAGTCAAAAAAGGCTATTTAGCAAAGGAGGGTATAGGTGATGTGGTGAGAAAGGGAGATTGGTGAATAAGGGCAGAAATTGTGGTAAAATAGGGATTAAACCGATATCGGTTAGCTATGACCAGTATCGGTTAGATGACCGATACCGGTGGTTTAGGGCACAATATAACCGATATCGGTTATAGGTAAAAAACCTATAAAAAGAAAAATACGGCCTGTCATTGTCACATTGTCAATTTGATAACCAATACGGCTTGTCTGGGTTTAAAAGTGATTTTGTTGAGTTTGTACGCTGAGTTGGCAGTAGTTGAGTGGAGGAGTGAGTGATTGGTAGACCCCAGTGAGTAGGAGGCAGAATTTGATTGGTGGAGGACCCAGCAGAGGAGATTTATAGCCATGGCACAGCCAGGAGGAGTAGGAGGTGCTGGACCAGCTGGACCACCACCACCTATCCCACCACGACGACGTGTAGTCATACCGGTAGGTTCTAAACCTCTAATTATGTGAATTTAATGATTTTAAGTTTAGATTTGGGTTTTGGGTAGGAATCCAAAATTTAATGAAATAATGAATAAATGGATGTAATTTGAAAAATGGAGTGGGTAGGTAGGTTAGTTAGGCTAAAACGGTAGGGTGGGTAGGTTTGTAGGGTTTTCCAGTGGGTAAAAGGGTAGAAAAAGGCAAAAAGATGGTTTTGGGGGCCGCGTCGGGTTCGGCTCGGACACAGATAGATGACCGATGTCGGTCAATAGGCGACCGACATCGGTCACCAATTTTTAGGAAAAGTGGGTTGTTGGTAGACCGGCGTCGGTCGTATGTCGAACGGCAAACCGGTGTATATCATGTGCTTATAGGGACCAAGTGACCAAGGAGTGTACTTCATTATTAGGTTTAGTTTTGTTTGTTGTTGTTGGTGTTTTGTGTTTTCATTTGTTGTTTATTTTTGTTTTGTTTTGTTGTTGTTGGTGTTTTGTGTTTTGGTTGTTGTTGGTGTTTGTGTTTTGTTGTTTGGTTGTTGTTTGGGGTGAAGAGGGAGGGGGTAGAGTTGATAGGAAAGGTGATTGGGATGGGGGGGGAAATGGGGTGGTTGTGTGGTTGGTTCGGTTAGGATAGATTAGGTGTTGAGTATGAATTAGGAGGTGTTAAATTGGTAGGGGCATAGTTAGATGGCGAGAGTAGATCGGGGTGGTTGGTAGGGTGTGAGATAAGGAAAGGGGATATCGTAGATGTTTTAGGTAAGATAGGTGGGTGTAGATGTGTGTTATAGAGTCAGGGTGTGGTCGGGTGGGTAAAAGGGGGTATAGAGGGTTAAAGTAGTTGTTTTTGTAAAGGGTAGGTCTAATGAAGTGGGTTGTTTTTGCAGGCACGTCAGCAGCTTATGATGTGGGATCGGATGCCCCGCTTATTGAGCAGATGTGGCCACATGTGTCCGCTTGTGTGATGGGCCATTATATGCGAGGTGGGAATCGGTGGAGTCAGTGGTATAGGGCTGTGGATAGGGACCACAGCCTTATGGTTGCCCTCATCGAGAGATGGGATCCGGCAACCAATGTTTTCCATCTCCCTACTAGAGAGATGACTATTACCTTGGAGGATGTGTATCGCATCCTAAGACTGCCGATCATAGGGGAGGCAGTATTCCAGGTAGATGCAGAGATGGCTATGGATAGCATTCTTCAGGTATTTGGATGCAGCCGCATTATTGACTTATCATAGCGCGAGCATTACCTATGGGGACATGTATCGTGCCCATAGACATGAGACATGGCTTGCCGTGTTGATGATGATAGGTATCACCTGCTTTACCCTCCCGGACTCAGAGGGAGGCCACTTCCCATGGGCTTTGATGGGAGTGCTGCACGAGATGGTAGAGGAGCATACGTGTTATGCCTGGGCACCAGTATATCTGGTGCAGCTATACAGAGAGCTGTGGGGTTATCGCCGGATGAGGCGATTTGGGATTTGCTCCACATTTTTGTTACACTGCTGGGCATATGAGCACATCATATGTATACGACCAGTAGGGCTGCCCAGCAGCCAGGGCCACAGGTTATATACAGATATGGCTTTCAGAGGTGGTTGGGGGTCGTGGGCCAGCCACGAGCGGTGCTCGCAGGATGGGACGTAGCCTACTACCGACATATGTTAGAGGGCTTGACTACGCTAGACATTGTATGGAGGCCCTACAGAGGCCATCAGCCTTGAGGAGGAGCCGAGGACGGTCTTGGATCCAATATACTTTCTAGATAGCTGGACGGAGGCCTGGAGAGCATGAGTGGATACCCCTAGAGAGGGTACGATGATAGTTGGGGCTGCGACAGGATGAGCCACCTCCCTTCCCACAGTACCGGAGGGATGATGTAGAGGCCCCACTGCCTGCACCATAGCCCGTTGACCCAGATTGGGTAGCAGAGAGGCCAGCAGACGATACAGTGGATGATGCCAGGTGCACAGGTTCATTTTTGGTGTGGTGGGTAGGGGAGAGAGCAGCTAGGAGAGCAACACGGCTTTGCATGGCCCAGATTTGCGGCGGTTGTTATAGCAGAGAGGGACCGGCTCGTAGGACGGAGTGTACGGTTATTACGAGGGTAGCTTCATTCTTTGCACGAGCACAGATCGGGGTATTACAGGGGCGATTAGCGAGCACAGTGCGAGGCACAGTATTGTGTATAACCACAGCACCACCCAGCACGGCATGACAGCCCGGCCCCGCTGCGAGCACACAAGCACCGCCATACAGTGCGAGTACACGCAGGGGTGTACCGTGTCGTGGGCGGGGCCACTATTATTAGGAGTCGGGGGACCAACCCCAGCAGCCATGGTGGCATGGGCCCGCTATATGGAGGCGAGAGCGGAGGCCGGTATTATCAGGATGTCCTTGATGGTACCGGGGCTGACTATCAGCCATATGCGGCACACAGAGCCGAGACCTCTCGGAGCCAGAGATCCCAGGGGGTGCAGCCATAGCCGGTGGGTCGGTGATAGGGAGGAGGCGAGAGCCAGCATAGGGACCAGCAGGGAGAGGAGCTGAGGGCGGTGGGGAGAGCTGAGACATCCCTGGAGCGGAGATGGGTGTTTTGTTTGTATATTGGATATAGGCACCGGTCTGCGAACCGGTTATTTATATAGAGGCCTGCGTGCCCACATATGATTCATTTATTCATTCTTGTTGTATATACCGGCCTGCGAGCTGAGTACAGGTTGTAGAGTTGATACCGGCCTGTGAGCCGAGTATATTTTTGACATGAGAGACCGGCCTGTGAGCCGAGTTGAGATTTTGATAGTGATAGCGGCCTGCATGCCGGTTTTGTATTATTTTGAGATCACAGAGGCCCCTATGTAGGGCAAGTTGTATATTTGAAACATTGATATATATAGAGATGATGATTTTGATCCACATCTTTGTATATCTTGATGGGTTTTGATGTAGATATTGCAAATGGTGTATATATCGATGGGTTTGATCGTCAAATACGTATTTTGTTGATGGTTGTTTTATTGTAGCTAGATGATGTTGATGAAATTGTGATGATATATTGATGTGATTTTGATGACAAATATTGATAATGGTGTCGTTTTGTAGGAAAAAGAGGCGGGTGCCACAAAAATTTAAAAAAATAAAGAAAAGGCCCAGGTTTAAGCAAAACGAGACATGTGACCGATATCGGTTATGTAACCGACGTCGGTAGATTAAGGACCGATATCGGTTAAGTAACCGATACCGGTTATGCCAAAACAAGCTTTTCTAAAAATAGAAAAGCTTGGGCGGCAACTTAAGGTCTTATTTTTAGAGTTCTTATTTTTAGAGTCATGCAACAAGTTAAATACGCGAATGCGACGCTGTTTGACGACTGATACAGGTAATTGCATGAAAGAATTGAGTGATAAGGAGGAAAGAGACAGGTAAAGTGAGTGTGGGCTGAGATTAAGAAGGTAGAAAGGCAAGTTATATTTGAAGAGGGTGATGAACATGGCTGGACGAGGAGAAACATCCAGCAGGTAGGGACGAGAGGGAAGACAAGTTCCACCCCAAGCTGCTGCATCCCGAGAGGTAAACTGTTTGGTTGTATTTTAATTCTTGCATGTTTTGATGAATAGGCTGAGAGAAGGTAAGAGGGTAGAGATGAGAAAGAAAAGGTGATAGGAAAGGGTTTGGGATAGAGTGAGTGTTATGGGGTAGGTAAGCAGGGTGTTCACGTATGTTTATAGGTATAGAGAGGAGTAAACGAGTAAAATAATTATCGTAGGTGGTGGTTTTAAGTAGGCTGTATAGGATTGACAGTGACCGATATTGTTTAGAGATAACCGGTATCGGTTAGTAAACCGGTATCGGTTATCTATAACTAATACCAGTTACTGTAGGAATTTCCAGAATGTGAGAAAAAACACTTGGGGATTTGATTTATTGAATGGTTGTGTGTCGTTTTGATGTATGCAGGTAGAGGTAGGGTTGAGGATGAATGATAGTGTGCCAGCTTTGTTGTCACGAATCCGAGTGGATGTAACACCAGCTGAATGGGCATTGATAAACCGTGTGGGGTTAAGTGGAATCCGCTATTATTCACGAATCGCACGCAATCATGCTATGTTGCAGGTGTTGATTGAGAGGTGGAATTCGAGAAAATAATACCTTCTATCTGCCAACAGGGGAGATGACAGTGACGTTGGAAGATGTGTTTAGGATCTTGAGGCTCCCAATTACAGGAAGACCAGTGTATCAGGCGTTGCCTAGCGTGGCGCGGGGAGTGATAACAATAGTATTTGGTTCAGCTGCATGAGATTTGACACAACGAGGTTTGACATTCACTTATGGTACAATGTATGCAACACACCCTAAGGAAACAAGGTTGGCAGTGGTATTAATGATAGTGGTGGGGTATTATGCATTACCGAGGGTGGAGGGGGGAAGATTTCAAAAGCATTGATGAGTGTTATTTGGGAAATGATAGAAAGGAGCGTGACTTTCGCATGGGCACCCGCATATCTGGTGGAGTTATACAGGGGTTTATGGGCCTGCAGGTGAAAACACAGGATGACACTGGATTGTTCATACTTATTACATTGTTGGGCCTATGAGCACATTGTTTTTTGTGTGACCGATAGGTGACCCATCCGATCGGGGAGAGACAGGAGTGCAGAGGTTGGGATTCAGACGATGGGTCCAGACAGAACAAGAGGCGAGATCCCAGGCTATGATAGATGACATTGAGTATTATAGGTAGGTATGGGAGATGGTGACGATTGCAGATATTTGTTGGAGACCTTACGGGAACTATATGGTGACGGAGCACATAGCTGAGGAGTTGAGGGGTGTAGAGCGATTGAGGTGGATCGTAGGGCACAGGCCAGGTGAGTACGAGAGGATTCCTCTAGATCACGTGCGGTGACAATTTGGATTTGTTTAGGATATACCTATGGCTTATAGACCATACATGAGGATCGACGCCGAGGCATTATTCTCACCTCCCGGCCAACACCTCTAGAAGGGCCAGAGGAGATAGCAGCTGATCGCAGGGTAATGGATGCAGGAGCGACAGAGGCCTATAGATTATGGTGGGTAGCAGAGCTACGAGGTGTATGTGATCGTCCTGACATAGCTGTGATTACAGCGGAGAGAGATCATCTACAGGGTTTAGTTCATCAGCTCCAAATGCGGGTGAATGAGACAACGAGATTGTTAGCGGTTGCAGAGTCACGAGTGGAGAGACTAGAGGCAAGATTCCTCCACGCAAGAGGACGTATTCGTATGTTACAGGAGATGTTGGCGGATCAGTGGGAGGAACCAATAGTAGTGGCACCTTTGAGGATGGAGAGGCCAAGTGAGTGGCATCGACGATCACGATCACCACCTGATTCGGGAGGAGGCGCAAGGGTCTAAGTGAATTTCATAGGAGTATAAGAATAAATAAGGATGTCGACCTGCGTGTCGATGATAGAGAAGATGTATTTGTTTAACATCTAAATAAAACTAAATATGTATGTTGATTTGAGTTATGATAATAATAAGAATGGTTGTGTTTTGAATGTTTTGTTTTGAAAAAGGATAAAGATGAATGTGAGCAAATAGAAATACACAAATAGATTTATATATACCACACATGATAGGTTATGGTAGGGGATGGTCGAGCTAACCTTGGGAGACCCCATGTCTCCTAAGTGCTACCTACATAGCCCATTGCACAAAGCAAGGAGGGGCCTCAGACCGATGTAGTTCTCCCTTAGGACCAGGGAGAGGTGAATTCAGGCAATTTGGTTGTGGTTAGGCAATTTGTTGGTTGGTAAAAAAAAATATTGATATTGGTAGGGTAATGTTATTGGTGTTAGTAAGGGATTGGCGATGTTGGTGTAGGTATAGGTGAAATGAAAGTTAGCTTACCCAAGTAGTAGGGAACCGTGTCCTGATTAAGGTCAACACATAATCCTAGAGTCGAGTAAAAGAGGCAGAAGTGTCCCGTAGTTGAGAAGAGCTAAACAAACCACATATTAACATAGGATGGGCTTGAATCCCTAGGTGCCTTGCATAGGCAAGAAGTCGATAGGTGAAAAGAGTCATATAATCACAATATATCGGATATACGTCACGTCCCTTGAGTTTTGTTGTGTTGACGAATGGTGAGGTGAGGTGGCTGGTATAGCTGGGGTGTAGAGAACTTATTATAAGGTGATTATTCTGATGAAAGAGAACCAAACCTAAATAGACAAGTCCATGACTCAAAAGTGCTTTGGAATACTACTTTTTACTTTTTGGATATAGACTGATCGATGCGGGAAGTCCAGAGGGGATATGCATTTTGTTGTTCTTGAGGTCTTCACGAAGCTGATCAATGCGAGAAGCTTCTGATAGAGGCTAACTTTGTATAGTTGTCCTTCAAGGGAGAAGTCTATTTATAGTAGTAGATGTGGCTTTTGTGTATAGCTGTCCTTCGGGGAGCGATCTATGTATAATAACAGAAGTGAGCTTTGCACATAGTTGTCCTTCGAGGAGTAGTCTATGTATAATTTAGAGGTCTAGATGTCCGTTTGGCATGAAGCATCTAGTTTTGTAGGAAGTTTGACTCAAGAATATCCCATAAGCGTATAATTAAGAACGTGTTATTTTGATACTTTTAAGGCATGGACCAGACTAAAAAGGGGAAGGCATCTTTAAGAGGAGGTGATGACCAAACCACGTGAGCTTGATTCTATTTTGAGATGCATGAAACAAAGTGTATGAGGTGATAAATGAGCTCAAGGGACGAGTGCAAGGTAGATAAGAAGTGATATAACACTAAATTCAACAGTAGAATGGTCGAAGATGCAAGGCATTAAGGGGTTCAGGCTCAGGTTTACCATTAAGCGAAGCTAAACGGTAAGTGCCTGATCCGTAAGTATGAGTGATAATGTAGGGCCCAATCCAATTAGGAGAAAATTTTCCACGTTTGCTCTTTTCTAGTTTGGTTACATGTTGATTCTCTTTGAGGACAAGATCACCAACCTTAAAGGTACGCTCATGGAGTCACTTATCATAAGCATGCTTGATGCGTTTTTGATAGATTTGAAGATGGTCAAGAGCTGTAAGACGACGCTCATCAAGAAGCTCCAATTGGGCTAACCGCTCTTGGCGGAAATCATCATTGGTGAGAATATCCTGAAGAGATATTCTTAGGGAGGGTATTTGTATTTCGAGAGGTAAGACAACCTCGGTACCATATACCAAAGAGAATGGGGTGGCATTAGTGGAGGTGCGAATGCTAGTCCGATAAGCCCAAAGGGCAAAGGGGATGTGATCAGGCCAATTGCTTCCAGAATCGTTAACAACTTTCATGAGGATTTTGGTTAGGGTTTTATTAGAAGATTCGGCTTGACCATTTTCTTGTGGATAGTAAGGTGATGAGAAGCTAAGTTTGATACCAAAGTTGTCACAAAGGTCTTGTAACAACTTATTTTTGAAAGATTTTCCATTATCTGTTATCAGGCGATGAGGAACGCCAAAACGACAGATAATGTGATGGTTAATGAATTGACGATTTTTTCTTTTTTGGTTGAAATGAGTGGAATGGATTCCACCCATTTAGTGTAATATTCGAGTTGTTGTGATTATCCAACGGTGACGTTGCAAAGATGGTGGGTGAATCTCACCAATAAGGTCTAAACCCCATTGTGAGAAAGGCCAAAGATCTCGTGCGACCTGTAGCGGATGGCTAGGAGTATGTTGAAGGTTGGCATGTTTTGACACATAACATAACGCTTAACATATTTGTAGCAGTCGTTATTAAGAGTAGGCCAATAATAGCCTAGGCGAAGGATTCATTTGGCCACGACAAGGCCACTAAAATGTCCACCACAAATACCGTCGTGGACTTGTTGGATGGTATAGGTGACCTCCGCACCGGTTAGACATCGAAGGAGGATGCCATCAAAGCCATGTTTATAGAGGAGTCCCCCCATGACGACATAACGAGAAACACTTTTAAGAAAAGCACGTTTTTGCCATTACTAGTAAGGTCAGGTGGGAGAACAGAGGTTGTAAGATAGTCGTGAAATTGGTGATACCAAGTATCCTGCGAATTAGCAGACACATTATTTATCATACAAACATCCGGGGCAGAGTAAGATGGGGCAAAGAGTTGTTGGACCAAGATGAATATGTCAGAGTCAGTTGGTGAGGTAGGAATTTGTGAGGCTAAGCAAGCCATAGTATCCGTAAATTTGTTAGTGGAGCGGGGAATGGTTTGGATAGAATAATGAGTAAATAAGGTCAAAAGTGAATCCACGTAATGTTTGTACTTTTGAAGTTCCTCATTTTTACATTGGTAGATGCCCATAACTTGATTGACTACCAGTTGGGAGTCACCAAAAATGTTAATAGACTTGACACCTAAGTGTAACGCAACCTGGAGACCCAAAACAAGGGCCTCGTATTCCAGCTGTATTATTAGTATAGGGGAAATCAAGCTGGAATGAAAGAGGCATAGGCTCAGCATTAAGAGGAATGAGAACAACGCCTCCACCACCGCACTGGCATTTGGATCCATCAAAGAAGAGGGTCATTGGATACTGACTCCTCACTGAGTGAAAGAGTGGCAATGAGTTCATCAGGGAAATTAAAATTGGTAAATTGCTCCCCAGGTAAAGGGGCTTCCACGAGTTGGTCTGCGATAGTTTGTCCTTTGATTGACTTTTGGTGTACAAATTCAAGGTCAAGGTTAGCGAGGAGCATAAGCCATCGGGTGATGCGTTGGTTTAGATGAGGTTTGGCGTACATATAATGAATGGGGTCCGTGTTGGTGATGACAAAAGTTTTGTGATTCAGGAGGTAGTGTCGGAGTTTGGTGGCTACGAATGATAGGGCTAGGCACAACTTTTCTACATGTGTATACCTAGTCTTGTAATCCACGAGAGTATGACATATGTAATAAACAACTTGTTTTCGATGCTCAGAGTCACGATGTGCGAGCATGGCTCCTACAACATGGTTGGTGGCAGAAAGGTAAAGGTAGAAAGGGCGATCGTCCTGAGGTGGGATAAGCACAGGTGGCTGCAAGAGATAGGATTTGAGAGCCTCAAAGGCTTGGTGGCACTCTTCACTCCATTGAAAGACAATGTCCTTTTTAAGGAGGTGATGGAAAGGTTGACATCGATCCGAGAGTTGGGAGATGAAACACCGGATAGATTGGAGTTTACCTTGCAAACTACGCAATTGTTTGAGGTTAGTAGGTGGGGGCATTTCTAGGATAGCTTTGACTTTAGCTGGATCGACCTCGATGCCATGCAAAGAGATGATAAAACCAAGAAGTTTTCCTGAAAGGACACCAAAGACACATTTCTTTGGTTGAAGATGAACACAATATTGTAACAGGTGATCGAAAATAATGGTTAAAACATCGAGATGTTCACTGCGATGTTTAGATTTGCCAAGAAGATCATCGACATAATCTTCAAGGATAGTGTGCATAATGTCATGAAAAATGTAAGTCATAGCCCACTGATAGGTCACACCAGCATTCTTAAGGCCAAACGGCATGACACGATAATAGAAGGTTCCCCAAGGAGTTATGAAAGTAGTTTTATGTTGATCGGCCGGGGCTACCAAAATTTGATTGTATCCCGAGAAGCCATCCATGAGAGAAAGCATCTCATGGCCCACAGTGAGATCAACAAGTTGATCAATACTTGGGAGGGGGAAGTCATCCTTCGGGAAAGTGAGGTTAAGGTCCTAGAAATCCGTACATATCCGAAGTCCCCCGTTGTTTTAGTAACAGGTACAATGTTAGAGATCCATTGAGGATAGTCAATAGGTAAGATGAAGGAAACAGAAAGGAGTCGTTGAAGCTCTTCTTTGACCAAGAGGGCAATGCGTGGATGCATTTTTCTCAGTTTCTATTTAACTGGTTTGACATCGGGTTTTAGGGTAATGTTATGGACAGCAATGTCAGGATCAATTCCTGGTATGTCAGTGTAGGACCAAGCGAAAGCTTGGTTATGGGTACATGGAGGAAAGTAGTGAAGGTAGTTTGTTCTGATGCGGTAAGAGATTGTCCGATCTTCACAATGTGAGGATCGTCCTCGGTGTGGATGTTGATTTCTATAGTCGACTCATTCAACATGGTTTGAGTATCAGATGGCAAGGCGCGTTGAATATAAGAGTCATCCGCACCAAGGTAAGTGAGGATGGAGTCGTCATCCTGGCACTCAACAACATTAATTGAAGGTGAGTCCTCTTCGATCATGTCTGGATATAGAAGGGGAAGAGAAGATGGGTCTTCATTACCACATTGATAAGTGAGAGGACCCAGGAAGATAGTGTTTATGAAAAAAAAAAGTTAGGAGGGATAGATTCAGGGTCTATCGACTCTGTGGGTGACGATGGCAAAATGGGTGATGATGGTGGAAGGGGTGACTCGTCATCTTCCTGGATACAATGGATATGTGATGTTTTCAGTGTAGGGGGTTCAGAGAATCCAAGACCATGATGATCTTTGTGTTTGCGTGTAGTAATGGGAATGATTGTATGTCGGCCTTGTTCATAAAGACCAAAACCAAAACCTTTCCAAGCACAGTGAGTCAAGAAGGTGAGGGCAAAACGATGATTTGTCAGGTATTGAAAATCAGATTGGAAGGGAACCACACCAAGGGGAGGTTCAGGGGTAACAGAGGATGCGTCGACACCCCCATACATTAGGTTGGTGCGGCAATTAGGTGGTCCGTAGGAGATTACCTCCCCCACACGATGGTCGTAGGTAGGATGCGCATGTAACTGTCCGTACTCCTGTGGGGTATGGAAAGAGCTAACGTTATATAGGTGATACTCCCCCAGTGTAAGGCATTGAAAAACATCTACTAAGGGTCTGAGGTTGGGATGTTGTCCGCAGGAAAGGAAGTGGTATTTGCGATAGTGGTCTCATTGGTTGAAGGTGTAGGTGTGGTTGAGGTGGATGGTTGAGGTGTGGTTGAAGTGGATGGTTGGGTTGGATGAATGGGTGTCTTGACTGGTACAAGCACATCATTGGGGTGATATAACATATTGCAGGTTTTGAAGGGGGGAGGGTCAGCTTTTACGGTATAGGACTTCCCCTCGTACTCAAATTTTATGCATCTATGTAAGGTAGAGGGAACGCATCCCATAGCCCAGATCCAAGGGTGGCCTAACAACATGTTGTATTGGAATTCACCCTCAAGGACATAGAAGAGTTCGGGTAAGGTACGTGGCCCTACATGAATGTTAAGGATCACAGTGCCTAAGGTAGAAGTAATAGCATCGTTGAATGAACGCAGCATGGTGGGGTTGGCACACATGCAGCTAGAGGGGATATTCATTTGTTGGAAGGCTTTGGAAGAGATGATGTTTAGGCTAGCACCCCCGTCAATCATAACATGATGTACATGGATGTCCCGAACATAAGCTGAGATGAAAAGAGTGGGGTCAGGATCTTCTGCACCAAAGTCAACAATTTTGTCTTCGGAGAAACTGACAGCAGCGGTTTGCTGTACAGGGACGGAAGTGGTAGATTGTTTGGTGAGAGAGGAAACATGGTTGGGTGTTAAGATGGAGGTAACGGGCAAGGTTTCATTAGGTAAGACCTCTATCCCTTGAAGGATTTCAACGAGAGCTTGTCGATGAGATTCAGAGGCCTGAATGAGATCATACAGTGTCATTTTTACAGGTGATTGGTGAAGTTGTTTGATCATGGTTCGGTGGGAAACTCCATTAGAGATGGGGTAGGTAGGTCCATGAATAACCACTTTAGGTGGTGGTGTGATCGGGATGGTGGATGGAGAAAGAGAGGCCGCAGGTGTGCTTTCTTTAGCTTTCCCATTGTTTTTCTGCCCTCGAGTAGCAACACTAATCATATTGATCTCGTGAACACGAGAGGAGGAAGACGGTAGGGATAAGTCATGGTCTTCGAGAGGTGGGGTTGTAATAATGATAGATCTTGGTGAGGAGGGGACAGGTGGTATAGGAGAGGGGATTGAAGCTAAAGGTTTCTCCCTTCGTAAGTTGTCTTTCTTAACCTTTCTATCCGAGAGAGGTGACTGACGAAGTATGGCTTTCAACGCTTTGCATCCCTCTACATCATGTCCTGGTGTGCGGTGGTAAGTGCAGATTTTAGACTCATCATAACCTATAGGTCGAGGTTTAGATGGATCATAGGGTCTAAGTGGGGGTAGGGAAATGGTCGCATTCTCCACCAACATAGCAAGGATTTTGGCGTAAGACCCTTTGAGCGGGTCAAAGTCAGAGGAAGATGAGGCTATTGACTGGGTAGGTTTCGGAAATGACTGGGTATGGTTGATTTGTATGGGTGGTGGCTTAGCCAAGGGGTTTTGATAATTGGGTTTAACTAAACGTGACCTCTTCATGCACAGAAGTTATGTTTAGCTGGTCAGATGACATGGTAGCAGAAAACAACCATGGAGAAAGAGGAGTGATAGTAAACAAATCCTTTGATGATGGAGTTTGTTTAGGGTTGATAGGTGGACAGGATACTTGGGGTGACGGTGTTGATATACCCTTGGATCTTTGTATGGGTGCAGAAGGTGTAGGTCGTTTTAAAGAAAATGTAGGAGGTATGATGTATTGATGCAAGGTGGAGGGATGAGGTCCCAATATAGAAGGTAGGTGTGATGGTGATGGTTTTAGTTGTGATAGAGACATAGGTTGGACTTGAGGAGATTGGGTCTGTCTCCTAAGTGGATGGATGACTTTACTTTTGGATAAATCTAACCTTTTAGGTGGGTGTGTTAGACTGGGTATTGGTGAGGTCCCAAGCATAGGGGAAGGTTTGGTTAGGTCAATAGAGGTGGATGAGGTATTTGGTAGAGATGAGGGGGGTGAAGATGAGGACATAGGCATTTTAAGCTTTTGTAAACACTTCGGGTATATGGTAGAGGTGTCTGGATCGGTCATCTGCATTTGAGTAGAATATGGTGTACTCAAACGTTCCCATAGGACTCGTCTATCTTCTGAGGGGTGACAATCCTCACGTGTGAATAGGAACTTTTGTATGGAAGAAAGGTGGGTTGTGATTCCGGTCCACTGTGGGTGTGATACAGGGGTAAACGAGGCACTGTATCAATGGGCATTAAGAGGTCAACCAGTCACTGAAAATATTTAGGCGATGAAGAACTAATAGGTAGGAGGGCATGTTTGAGAGGATCCGTCATGATTAAAGAATTTGGTGATGTCGGTTCAAGGGTTTCTCATCTAAGGATGACAAAAAAGTGGCGAGCCTTCCTCTTGTACAACAAGAGTGGTAGAAGGAGATGTTTGGGAAATAGATAAGTTAGATAACATCCGCTCACAGTCTTGCAAGGATGTGGTGTAAGAAGGCTCATCTGTGAGAAGAGAACTCTAGGTGGTTAATTCCTTTATGGGTAAAGGAATGGTAAGGATTTCATCTTGTCTTGATGGTGGTGAAGGGGGTTGGGGTCCCGCGTTAGTGAAGAGGCTTGATTTAGAATTTTCTCGATAGAAGTGTTTGGTTGGGAGTCGAAGACCGCATGGATTTCATGAACACTCTCCTCGGCTAAGATATCTTGGTTTATGTTACTGTTAGAAGAGTGGTTTGGGAATGGTTTGTTGAAGATTTTCAAATTTCGGTTAGCAGGGGCGTTAGGATTATCGAGGGTTATATCCCCTGCATCAACCATTTCCTGCACTATGTTTTTCAACATCTTGCAGTTTTCATGACTGTGTCCCTTCATGCGGTGGAAGTTATAGAAGTCATTTTCTTTGTACCAAGAAGGTATAGAGTGGGTGGAATCAAACCCGGAGTGAGGTTTTAACAGGAGGTAAGGTAATAGCTCCTGCTTTGAGTAATTTTTCCAATATCACACCATAAGTTTCTCCCAAGGGAGTGTAATTGATGGGCTCGGCTTTATACTTATAGGTGGTTTTTGGCGGGGTATTAGATGGTGTTTGGGATTTGACCATCACCGCGTGTACAGCTCCTTTTGATTTCAAAGCAGTCGATGCGTGAGGATTGGTGGTGTTAGGTTTGTTGGTGGAGTCTTGGGTTTGGAAATTGGGGTTTTTGTTGCGCAACCACAATTTCTCTTCCTCTAAGGCTCGAATTTCTAGTTTCGAGCCATAGTAAAGGCCTCGTCAAATGTGGAAATTTTGAATTTGGAGGGTAGGAGAAATGTGCTTAGCAGAGGCCCGCGTAAAGAGTTTGATAAGTTTGGCCTGAGGCAAGGCATAAGTAAGTTGGTTGATAAGGCCCCACCATCGTCCAACAAAATCTGCGATAGATTCATCTTCAAATTTTCGGATGGCATAGAGGTCGGTGATAGATACTTTCTTGGCAATGTTAATGGAGAAATGATCCAAGAAAGATTGGGCTAATTGGTTAAAAGAGAAGATTGAGTGCTGGGTTAAAGCACTGTACCACTCCAAGGTGGGTCCTGATAAGGACATGGGAAAGGTGCGGAGTAGTAAGGCATCGTCATGAGCAATCAGATAGCAGGCATGTCTAAATGATCACAAATGTTGTTGAGGATCCTCCTTACTATTAAAACGAGTGAATTTTGGTAATTCCCATTGAGGAGGATATGAATGAAGGGGGACAGAAGGATGAATAGGCTCCCGAAAAACTTGCTCGTATGTCAGGGTGCTACGGCTTCCTGAAACAGAAGCCTCCAGATTTTTCATTTTGTCCATCATTTGTTTGATGAAATCAGTGGTTGGATGAGATGATGGTGTGGTTGTTGTAAAAGGAGGAGGATTGGGCCAAGGGCCTCCACTAGACAATGGTGGGGTTAAATGTTGATAAGGTATTGAGGATGAATATGTTGAGGCAACCGAATAGGGATGTCCTATATAAGGTGTTGAAGCCACCGGATAAGTGTGTGGAAATGAAAAGGTGGGCGGAGCTTGAGAAGGAAAGCTCGTGTGGATAGGTGGCAGAGAGCAAGTTATGAAAGGGTAGTCTGCGAGAGAGACAAGGTAGGAGCAGTTGGTGGTAATGATATGTGGGGCCCCAGATTAACAAAAGGAAAGCCAATCTATGCCGTAAGAACCTCTGAAGCCACTGAGTTGGGAGACGGGGCTAAGGATGAAGAAGGCAAGGTGGAGTTATCAGGTGGGGAAGGAGCTAAGTGAGTGGCTATACTAATAGGCATACCAACAAGGAGTTGACCATCGGGTGTACAGGGGCATGAGACAAATAGTATTGTACAGTGCTAGGATTAGCGTCCAAAAATTTCACAAATTCCTTATCTCCTACAGGAATTTTGGGAACCTCGCTGGTGTCCGTAGGATTCCCCACAGGATGTGAAGGGGGTGATTCAGGAAAAGGCACACAACAGGCATGTGAAACCATGGCTGCGGCTTGTTTCCGAGTGATAACAACCATGGACAAGAGTACACAACAGGGATGCAATCTATCAGGAACAGAAGCAGCAACAAAATGTTGGAAATGGGTAGGTTGCTGGTTTTGGGAACTATGAAAGACAAGTAACCGATATCGGTCAGGTAACCGATGTCGGTCAGACTTTAGCCAGCGTCGGTAAGTTAACCGATGTCGGTATAATAGAACCAGTGTAAGAAGCTATAAGAAGTTGCTGATTTGGGGTTAACGATGCTTAGTATACCTACCAAACTGTTCTGAAGTGATCACAGAAAATAGTGTATGACAGAGAAATAGAACTAAAAACAAGCAAGATGCACAAGTAAATTAACTGACTAACCCTAGGATTAGTTTTAATCACTTTGGGCTTATGCCTTAGATGCAAGATGATGTCAATCCTAAATAGAAGACTTAGGGGAAATGTCAAGTTTGTTTTGGCTTATAAGGTTACCTCAATCGGGCGGAGGAATACCACGGAAAAAGGGGGGATGTTTGAGTTGTTGTGTTGATTATGACGTGATTTGGTATGTGTTGTGCAGTGAAAGTAAGATTAATTTCTTTTCAATACCGTGGATATCACCCCCACGTGTACGACTTGTTACTTAATCTATGTTCACTAGAATTGAAAAAACAAGCAATAATGTGATGCACGTGTTTTAAACCCAAATCGAAAATGATATTCGATGAAGCAAAGGAGATGACTTTCACTAATGCAAAAATGTGAAAGCAAGACAAATTATTTTACCAAAAGGTAACAAAATATCTTGTGAATATTTTAGAAGAAGAAAATAGCAAGTGTGCTCCCTATATGAAAGCAAGCAAGAAAGAAAGAAACCCAAAATGGGTCCCACCGGGTGTGCCAAAATGTTTCACACAGAATGCTTCCATTCTTGGAATAGAGTTGCTTCTATCCTTTCATTCCTTTGAGAAATAGATAAGGGTTAGGGCTAGGAGGAATACCTGTTGAATGTTGAGAGGGCGTGTGCATACCGTAGAGAGAGATCAGATCGATTGCGAAGAACTCCTTTTTGTCTGGGAAGGACTACCTGCAAGTAAGAATACAAGACCACCAGATTCTAATTAGACAATAAATGAGGGAACTGCCTTGGGCCCAGGAAGTATTAAACTTCCTTTCGAAGGTGGTCAGTTCCCCTGCTAATATGAATTAACACAAATTATTGCAAAATTACAATTTAATTACCTTGTTAAAACAATAGAGGAAAGGGCTAGTTTTGGTTTTGAATCACAGTGACCGATGCCGGTCACTATCACCGGTACCGGTTTCTGCTAACCGATATCGGTAGGGGCAGTGGTTTAGGGGCTTTTAGTGAAGGTTGGCTATAAGGTGGCTATGGTGTTTATAAGGCTAGTAAATGATTGGGGATAGGTAATGGGGTGATGGAGAAGGCTCAGAGGGTATGGGAGCTGTTCTTGGGGTAGTGTAGGGGTAGAGGAATGATAATTAGATGTAGGGTGTTACCGGGTAGTAGATCTAGGAATAGACTTATAATTGCTGTGATTCAGAAGTTCAAGAAATGTTATCAAAAGAACATACAAGATACTACTTACTAGTTCCTCATGAAGATACAGGTCCAAAGACTATGATAACGAAGGCAGGGCTCAGGTAGGATGATCGGACAATCAAAGATGAGCTATCTTCTCTCCCAATGCTTGGATGAGTGTCACTGGGCTCTGGTTACTTAGTTGCAGTCTTGGGCTTGATGTCCTTCTCTGCAAACTCCTTTCTTTCCTTCACTTGTCTCTGCTCGGCCAAGTGAATTCCCGATCTTTCCAATGAATTCCCGATTCTAGATTCCAAGTCCGCTATTTTTGGTTGGGGAGGTCATTTATAGGAACCGATGGTGGTTACGTAACCGATGAATGCGGTCGAGTAGAACCGATATCGGTTAAGTCAAAGTGGACTATTTTTAGTAAAGTATCCAACTTTCCTCCTTTTCTCCCAAGGAATTAGTTGTGGGCTTGGTCAAGTCATTATTAGGTTGATTTTGGTGCGGGTGAGGAGTAATTAGTCATGGGTGTGGATGTAGACCAAGTTATAGGTCTTAATTTAGGTTAGTTTAGGGTTACGCTAGGTCATGATGAGGTGGTAAAATGTGGTGGCAGGTTTGAGATGTGGATTTATTAATTATAAGGTAATTAATAAATAATTGTGTAAGGTTTAGGTGGTGAGGCTAGGTTACGAAATGAGATGCGGGGCACGGGGGTCGTAAGACACAAATTTGGTGTCTCTGAAAAGAAGAGGCATTAAGGGTTATAAAGCACTTAACTATGGGATATAGTGCTAAAGTAGAGGAAATCATTTAGGAGTTATTTGATGGAAATGATTAGGGAGCTTAAGTTTTTTTGAATAAAATAAGATAAATGCCACATTACTTAAGTGCACTTTCCTTGAGAAATAAAAAGGAAAGATGGTCTACTTAGTGGATGATGAAGAAGTAGAAAATTTGGATGTAGATAATTCAATAGGTAGGTGTGAGGTATTGGACAGTGCAGATAAAACCATGTGCATCTATCATGAACCTATGAAAACAAAGAAAGTGAATATTGGATTAGATGTTGAGCCTAAGGAAGCCATAATTGGGGATTATTGGTCTGAATCTGAAGTGGCAAAAATAATTGAGTTGCTATGAGATTATTAGGACTTATTTCTTAGGGGATACCATGAACTAAAAGGTGTGCATGAATCATTAGGATAAATGAAGATAAATATTAACGAAGGTGTGCACCCAGTTAGGAAGCGACCTTAGAAGATGAACCCAAACTAAAGTGAAAAGGTCAAAGAATAAATTGACAACATGTTGAAGTATAGAATCATCAAGCCCCTGGATGAGTCATAATGGGTTAGCCCAATGGTGATCAGTATAAATAAACATGGTTGGATTAGGATCTGTGTGGACTACAGGGTGTTGAATGTTGTTATATGTGACTGATCCCTTTCCTACACCATTCATTGAGGAAATATTAGAAGGTGTTGCAGGGCGCGAGACCTATTCCTTCTATGATGGATTCTCTTGGTATCATCGGGTTTAGATTACACAGGAGGATCAAGAAAAGATTACTTTTACTTCTGAATGGGGAATTTTTTCCTATACTGTGATGCCTTTTGGTCTAAAAAATGCACCTACTATATTTTCGCGCATAGTTTTCGAGAATTCAAATATTTTATTCACAACTTCTTGCAGGTATATTTAGATGACTGGATGGTGTATGGAAATGTTAAGGATCATTGTGAAAATTTATACTTAATGTTTGAAAGGTGTCATTAGTTAAGAAATCTTTGAACATCAATAAATGTATTGCTACACCATTTGGCATACTTATTAAGGCACATCATTTGCGCAAAGAGGGTTTATCGGTTGATCCAGCTAAGGTTGAAATCATTATCGGCATGGAAGATCCTACTAGTCAAAGTGAGGTGCGTGGATTCTTAGGTCACATTGGGTATTATAGAAAATTTATAAAAGGGTATGCTAAGGTTGTCACACCCTTAGAAGTGTTATTAAAAGGAAAACATACATTCTACTTGGGTAGAACCACAACAACGCGCATGTGAGACATTAAGGGAGAAACTTACTATAGTTCATATTCTATGCTTTCCCTCATAGGAAAAACTATTTCATGTACATGTGGATGCCTCTAGCATGACCATTGGTGCGGTGTTGGCTCATCCTAGAGAAAGTATTATAGATCATCCTATCTATTTGCTAATAGAAAGTTGACTCTGCAGAGCGAGTAATTATACAACTACAAAGCGTGAAGCTTTATCAATGATCTATGTGCTACAAAAATTTAGATAGTACTTGCTAGTAACACCATTTGTATTCTATACTGACCACATGGAATTAAAGTATTTGGTAAAAATCTCATTTTAAAAGGGCACATATTCGGTGGGTACTCTTATCCAAGAATTTGATTTCACGATTGTGGTAAAACTAGGGAAAATTAATTCTAGAATGAACCATCTATCCAAAATACAGATTTGGAGAATACATGAAGGAAATTGAAGATACCATTCCCAATACACAGTTATATAGGTTACAATGCATGCCATAAGAATTAGAGGAAATTTTTATCTTTCTACGTACCAATATGGTGCCGAAGGAATGAAATCCTTAGAGAAGAAATAACTTGCCATTCATGCGACACCATTTATGTTGATTAGCGGTGACCTGTACAAGTTAGGCCAAGATGAAGTATTGCATTGATGTGTACTGGAACATGAGTGCATAGATATCATGGAGGAGGCTCATGGTGGTATTGCAGGTGGGAACTATACAGGTGACACCACTGCGTGTAAGATTTTACTCACTAGATTATGGTGGGAGACCCTGTATAAAGATTGTAAGGCATATTACAAGGCTTGCAATCATTTTTAACACCTTGGAAAACTAGTACAAAGAGATGAAATGAATTTAAGACCTATTCCTAGTGCAGAACCATTTGAGAAATGGGCTATAGATTTTGTGGGTCCTATTTCACTAGCCACACGTAGGACTGGATCACGCTATATCATCACTTGCATAGATTATTTGACAAGGTGGGTAG
Organism: Taxus wallichiana var. yunnanensis; assembly: GCA_018340775.1. Classification (NCBI taxonomy): domain Eukaryota; kingdom Viridiplantae; phylum Streptophyta; class Pinopsida; order Cupressales; family Taxaceae; genus Taxus; species Taxus wallichiana. The sequence goes on from CM031240.1 coordinate 86,509,319, forward strand.
AAGCAACACCTACAAAGGATTATACAAAGCAACTACAATAGCCAAGTTTCTATGGGAAAATATTATTACAAGGTATGGATGCCCATTGAGTTTGACAAGTGATAGGGGCACACATTTTTTGAATGAGACAATCAAAATTCTATTAGATGAGTTCATGATTGTACACCATAAGACTACACCATATCATCCTCAGGAAAATGGGACTGTTGAGGCTTTCAACAAGATTTTGAGCTAGGAATTGACAAAAAATTATGTTACATGGAAGGAAAGATTGGGATGATAAAGTTTCTGCAGTGCTTTGGGCATATAGAAAAACATACAAGCAGTTAAATAAGGCCACACCCTTTCAATTGGTGTTTGGAAGAAGCAATTCTTCCTATGGAATTCATGTTACGTTCTTTGCCTATTGCATGTGTTAGAGGTCTAACTAATGAACAAGACTTAGAATAAAAATTGAAAATTTAATTAAGATGGATGAGAAATGAGAAATAACATGCTAGAGTCGAAGTAAGAAAAATCTAGGTAGAAAGCATGACATGACAGAACATTAGGGATTTTTTTTTGAGATAGGAAAGATGGTGTGTCTTTATGATTCTAAGTTTTTGTGCCATCCAGAAAACTCAAAGTACATTGGTTAGGACCATATGTTATCACTTACATACTTTAAATGGGATCTTCTTAGTTAGAAACATTTGATGGAATACAATTTCTGATTACTTTAATGGGAGTAGACTGAAGCCCTATTATAAATAAGTCTTCTTGGTGTTTAGAATACAAAAATGTTTCCATTTAGATTAGTATTTCAATTATGTATTTCCTTAATGTATTTCATTTTTGTCACTATAATTTGTCAATGTATTTTTGTTTTTTGTGAAAAAGCACATTTACACGCTGAGAGCTAATTACCATTTGTAGTATTTTTATGTGCAGAGGACTACACATAGCATTTGTGTGGGGTGGTTATTTAGAAATGGGTACACATAAAGGAACAAATTGCTACAGGTGCTATTCAAGTTTGAAGAGTTGATGGATAGAATATTACTTCCAAATAAGGACCATGTATGGAGATAAACAAAGGAACAATATAACGCGAGGTAAGTAGTGGTCGTGGAGATTACCTAGAGAAGACGCAGTGGAAAGGTACTCGTGTGCATGGATGTGCACTGAAGAGAAGTCTATAGCCGAGAAGGTGGGAAATACTAAAATGTTATAGCTGAGGTATGAAGATTTACCATGTGGAAATTGTCAAAATGGTCATTAAATGAGAGGATTGTTGGTAGGTGAAGGAGCAATAAATGTACTGACTTTTTGAAAATTTATATAAGGATGGGATGCGAGTTCATTTTTACCATTATAATCATGAAAATTTGAATGAAATAAGGGTAAAAATGAGTTGAGTGAATTGTGTTGAGGTGTAAAGAGTGTGAAACTAGACGTGGAGAGAAGATTTGTGTGTAAGAGAAGCTTACGTCCCCATTGGTGAAGGTTTTGAGCGAAGTAGGGCATTTTGAAAGAGCTAGGGCACGTGATTTCAACTAGGGCATGAAAATTCGAGCTAGGGTTTAGATTTTCTCATTATAGAAGATAGAAGGTAAGCATTTACACACTATAGAGGACAGAAAGTTGTGATTTACAGATGACACCAAAGAAAGAACTTGTCATAGGATCAAAGGGAAAGAAGAAACTGGAAGTAGAGGTTAAAATTTCTCCCAAGAGTAATTTATCATAGATGAAATACCTAGAAGGCATGATAGTGGGACAAGAATGGGATTCTCACATCCATAATTACAAGATAAGTGATTACAACCACTACACATCAGATAATAAAAATGAATTAGACACGCTATTGAGTACGAAGATATACACGTGCACAATAGAGGACATGCTAGTCTATGATGACGCTAGAGAAATTTTGTTAAAGAAAATTAGAGTCTACTAGTTGTACGAGCTCCCGTATTTCAGCAAGTATGAAACTTTATACCAATGGTTGATGAGAAGAGTACATGAATACTTTTTTTATTTCTAGACGAAGGGTAAGGATTATAGCCACATTAATTTCAACAATAACAGGATTAAAGGGCACATGAGTGGATCTGGATAGTGACTTGATAGATAAAGTAAAAATCCTGGAGACGTGGAAGGAGTTAGGGTATACCAAGGGTCCACAGAATGGATATTGAAAAATTGAAGAAGTACCCTAGTGGTACAGTAAATTTGCACATCTAGTGACCAAATTGAATGATCAAGAGAGATGGTCACAGGTGAATACAATGTGGCTACACATTGCAAGGAGAATGTCACAGGGAATAATTTATAACATATCAGGCTATATTATAGATAATATCATCAAGGAAGTGCACACAAGTGATAAAATTAGTTTTGGTGCTATCTTATTGTCCCTTGTATTTATGGAAATTGGAGTGCCCGATGGGCCAAAGAACAAGATCTGGGAGTATCCCATGCAAAACAAGTCCCTTGCGGAAAGATTTGACAAGTACTTGCCTGAAATGTTAATGAGTGGTCCATTTAAGAAGAGGGTGGAGATGTGGTATGATTGGATCCATGTGAAATTTAAAGAGGAGTGATGCATCCTCAAGAAGTTACCTTTGGTGATGGGCAACGAAATCTAATTCACGTTATAGCAACACTTTTACATCACGTGATTTTCTATGAAGGATGGGACTTGGAGCCCCTGGTGCAAACTATCGTATGCCTTCATAGCAACATGCTACTTCTAGGCATCATTCCACCATTTTACTGATGCACACCACCTAAATTTTGTTACAGACAAGGTAGACTGTGACTACCACACGTTGAGGAAGACATATGTATATCTAGGTCAAACTACCTATATTGAGAGGCTAATTTCAGATATGATAAGCATGAATCCTATGATTTTGGTGATTGAGAGATAGTGGATCCATGCTTATATACCTTCATCTTAAACCTAAGTTGGAGGGTAACAAGTATGTAGAAAATGATTTCGTGCTCCCAGGGCCACCTAAGGGAAAACATACAATGGAGAATGTACCAGCTCCAAAGCCCACATAAATGGTAGATGTAGACAATGAGGAGGAAGAACATGAGGAAAATGGTGGCTTAGATCATAGGGGATAGAGGTAACCCACGAATAGGGTAGAATCGAGCACACAAGTACTCCACCCTAGGCACAAGAAGAAGGAGATGAAGAATTAGAAGTAGGAGTAGACCTTGAAGAACGCTGATTTAAGAGGGTGTTCAGACGAACAAGAAATCAAGGTGCTACTCCATATTTAGTATGAAGATCACCACGAATCTCTCCATAGAAGGAGACAATTAAGAAGAGAAGGAGAAAATTGAAGATGGATGAGGAGGAAGAGGAGTATGAAGAGAGCACGCACCGGATATCCTATATAACTAGAGGATGTGGAAGAGAATAAGGATGAAGAAATGAATGTTGAAGAAGAAGGAGAAAATAAGCCAAGAGAAACAAAGAAAGATACTACTCAAGACATAGAGGATCTAACTCCAAACCTTGGCACTCAATTTCCTAAAGGGCCAAGATCAAGGAGGGAAAGTGGAGAGTATGTTGTGTCAGTCATGGGCTATGAAGAAGACACAAGTAAAATTATCCACATGTGATTCCAGAATACAGTGGGCCTCAAGGACTTGTATGGGTGGGAGTTGATGGACCCTGACATGGAAACCACGTGCATGAGGAAATAATTGTCATGGTCCATGCAAACTCACATGGACAAGCCTGATTTTGATGTGTGTGAAGAGTCATGTGTGTCAAGGAGAATGAGGAAGGCACCAAAAATAGGAACATAACCATCAAGCCAACTGTTATGACTGATGAATAGGTGAGTAATTCCTTAGTGAAGGTATCTATAGAGGTGGTGCATAGGAATGTGGATAAATCTTCCACTATCAAAGTGCTAAGAGAAGAGATCAAAGCCAAAGATGTAGAGATCATGCATTTGAAAGGAGAGAAGGACCTAGAGAAAAATAAGAATGGGGTTCTCATTGGCATGGTAGAGGAGATCAGAGATCATGTCCTGCAAGAAAGACTACACTTGGAGCCCAAGGTACCCAAAATGTTCCTTCAACTATGCACTATGTGCGTACCCTAGTTGATTTGGTGCTTGAGGATGGACCAGTTTAGATGCCAGAGCCAAAGGATCTTGAGCAGGAAGCAGAGAGAGCAAGGGCTTCAGTGGTAAGGAATATTTCATCCTACGAGGCATTGCTTCAAACCTTGTAGGAGGAGCTAAAGAAAGTGGACCAGGCATTGAACATATGTGTAGCTCTAGAGGCGTAATAAGGATCAAGACCATAGTAGAAGACAATGAAGTCCTGAAGGAAATGAAAGATGAGACATTGGGGTGCATGGAGAGATTGGCACTAGTGAAGCAGAAGTGTGAGGCCCTTATAAAGAACCCAAGACCCCCACAAGGATAGGTGGATGAAATTGGGAAACTTATAGCCTAGAAGATGGATCTTTTGGAAGGAAGGGTGACTGCAATGTCCAACATTGTTATTATATTACAGAACGAGAAGGAAGAGATTGCACAAGAAGAGTTATACTCTATTGCATCAAATATTCGGAAAAGGTAGAAGCCGCGTTGAGTGATTGGCAAGCCTTAGAGGCTGAAATCAAAGAGGAATATCTAGAGTTGATTCTTCCAGTTGAAACAGAGGATGTTGCAGGGTGAAGGTCATTATTTGTACAAAAATTATTTACTTTCCATTCATTCCATTCCTTATTCTTTATTCTTTAAAAGTATTAGGAGGCAACCATCATAGGGCAAAAATGTAGTTTTGTGTGGGGTAATGTTGAGAAGACAAAGTATGATACTTAGCAAAAGGAACACATAAGGTTCACATGTAAGAGAATGCACATTCAAAGGCATGGAAAGATAGGGAAGGACACACATGTAAAAGACAAGGAGAGATTCAAGACTTCTTCTTTCACATGTATGAGCTATTTTTGGAGATAACGTGCAGAGCACACAAACTGGATAAAGACTTGTGCGACACACATAGGCTATTTTGGAAGAGAAGCTACCAAGCGCTTTGCATGGGTTTGGGCTGATAATAGAATTCTACTTCCAGATTAACCAAAATATATCTATTGTTATCACACTTGCATGTGTCTATTATTGTAAAGGCACATAGCTGTTTTCAACATGCGACCTATTTTGGGAATTATGCAAGTGGTGAAGGGCAAGTCCCCGCCCTTATAAATATGTAGTGATCTACGTAGTAAAGGGGATTGGATATAATTTATTGTGAAGTTATGCTACCAGATCTGATGTGTGCATGATCTTATGGTATTAATTATTGTAAGAAGATTTTGTGTATTTATTGTGTTTAATATAATGGAGTGTATTGACTGATTTAAGGTGTTAAACATGATTACAACTAAATATTTCATGGAAGAATTCATTGTGGCTATTACTTAAATCTATTACTATTTAGATTTAAATATAGAATATGCTCTGTATAATGTTATACTAATTATGGATTTGAATACATTAACTATTCATCTTGCTAACATCTTGCACAAGAAACCTTAAAGAGGGGCCTGATACCTTTGCACACTTTGGGTGAGTGATCGATCTAAGGTGTGTGATGTGCCAAAGATACCCGGGTTATTACTTGGTAAATTCTAGGCTGCATCAACATGTTTATATTACCATTGCATGGGTTTCTTAGACCCGTTAATAACCATTTCAATAAAGACATTAATTCCCAATTATTCGAAAATGCTAGACCTTAACTTGGTTTATGTACATTATTACTTCAAGATAGTCAACCATACCTACACTAGCTTAGTGTTTATTGTAAAATTATCCACCTTTCGACTCAAAATGTTGGGCTTGACTATACCAAGTAATTACCAATTTCAATTTCCAATTATAACAAGAAGGCTATGAAATACATAAAATGTCATTCTTTTCAAAATTTGACATGATGTGGTCTTAAGAATATCAACCCGAAGCACTAAGACTCAACCATAGGTTAGAGCCTATCTTAGTAATGGTTTAGGAATTTTAATAAACCCACGTTGTCTTATCATCACAAAGTGACATTTATAGCAGTTGAACCACATAAAGGTTAGCCTCTGGACAATATTTTAATCACTAATTTCTTGTAGTCCTAGTATATGCAATATTAATCCATGCAATAAATTTATAATCTGTTGTGAAATCATTTCCACAAAGAACAAGTATAGTCATCTAATATATCTATATGGCCATCCAAGATGGTTAATATTAGAATATCCATGTAATTACCAATTTGTGGCAAGTGAAATAAATCCTAAGATTTACAGAAAATAATGTAGCCATGAGTAAAAAAAATATACAATCACTTGCAGGCACAAAGATCAAGGTCCATAAAATTTACAACAAGGTAAAAATGGGTTACGACTCATTAATTTATCAGTGATTGCATGGTGATAGGTGTCGGTGTAGTGATGGATGTGCACTGCAGTAGTCATACATACTTCCTTATGGAAGTTTGGGTGAATGTATGGATGCATACATAACCTCACATTGACACACAAAATCTTGCCTCGCAAGTAATTTAACAAGTCATAACTCATTTCAATATCAAAGGAAGAATAACATGGTGGGGTGTAACAAGTCCAATTCTCCTAGGTGCTTAATTTTTGCAAGTGTACAAAAATAGAATACATTTTTGGTGACTCACAGGGGCCATCTTCCTACTAGATGAGTTGATCAATAGCTTGAAGCATCCATTAGAAATGGAGTCATCCCTGGGAACATGAAAACTAATTTGAATCCTTGAAACTCACCCCGAGCCATTTGAAGCATTGCTAATCCCGAATCTAACATACTATTGGTAAAAAGTTTCATATCATTTACAAAATTTTCTGAATTAAGGTTTTGTGAGAGTGGAAAATTTCATTGAATATGAAATTATTTTCTCTCGCAATCTTATCGATGGGATGAAGGATGAACCTATGAAACTAGCCCAAAATCTATTTTCTTTCCAAGTATGAAGGACTAAAATAGATGATTCCATAAAGCAAGGATGAAGCACTGCAGAGTTTGTGGAACATATGCTGATTTGAATACACTTGGAGCTACTATTAAATCTGATTTCCCCATAAACACCGCCACCTCCAGATGGACTATGTAAGAGAAATAATGAAGAAACAAACTATGTATAAAGGAGAAAATATCATAAATTTCTCAAGTGAAGCATGTAGAGTGTGCACAAACAGTTCTTATATAAAAAAATATACCTATCCTACTCTAACCAAAGAAATTGAGAACTCAAAAAAATCCCGCCACAAATAGGGAGAAGTAACTTCACTTCCTTAGAATTTAAGACCATGTAGATGATTTGACACTAGACATGGTCATTTGTAAGAGTGAAAAACTGACATGGGGCCAATTCTCCACCCGGTTCATTAAGGTATCAACAATAAATAAGAAAAATACCTCCTCAAATTGATTTTCACTATATTCCCAAAGGTGTTGAAGTTGATCCTTGGTACTTTGAATCTCTTTCTCATGCTCTAAAATAAGCATGATCAAGTTACAAATCGATATTTGGCTCCAAAATAGCTAAGTATTTGATTGGACACAAAATCTTGGGAACCAATAGGCTGATTTTTGAATTTTTCCATCTCTTTGAAGCTCAATCCCACAAGCGGGATCATCCTGCAGACTTTCTTATTGAAGGAGGTGACTTATTGTAGGCTAGTTTGTGCTATGTTCTACCTCCGGAAATAACTCTTACTCCTCCAAAACAACATCCTCTCGAGTCCAACTAAATTCCTTTTAAATTATCTTCCATCCCTTGTTCACTATGTATAATTTCATCTTCCCAATCAGATTCATACCATTCTTCAATGGTTCTACAATCATCAACCATGATGAGATTGGTTAGGGATGAATACTATGTGGGCGCCGCTAATTAGTTACATTGTTAGACATAGAAGATGTGGAAAATATGGAAGGATGGGAACAATGGTAATGGATTTCATTTTCCCATCCTAAATGAGACTCTTCTCAGCAACTATAACAATGTCAAATTCCTAAGGAAGAGTGTTACCTCGTAAAACTTGTATCAATACAACCAAATAAGAATTGAGGGTCTTTAAATAAAACAAGAATGCAATACCTTATGAGGGGATGGATTTTTGAGGAATTTAGTGTCAAGTCATCTCAAATATGATGTTTATGTTTGAGATGTATTCCATTAGATCCCATCAGTATTGTCTTTGTGATATTCTATGAGGACAATGTCATATGTATTCTCCTTGAACCAGATTACAAAATTGTTCTCCCAACTGATTCCAAGTGAAAATGGATTGTGGAGCCAAACCGCCAAACAAATATTGTTTTTTTCCTCCGAATGATAGAGAAAGGAGTCAAGGAAAAATATTTCTTCAATGGCATTGTGAATGACACAAAGTGTTTAGTTATGTATAGGATATGATCAATAGGAGATTGATATCCATTTTCATGAAAGAGAGGATGGTTTATTAGGGATGTTTTTGGAAATCATCCCACTACTGAAAATGGAGGGGAGAAGCACTAAAATGAGGGAATGAGAGAGCCCCATCAAGAGGCATGGAATGAAGTGGGAATATAAAATGAATGGAAGGGTGAAATAAAAGGAAGAAAAAAATGAAAGGAAGTGTCTCAGTAAATGAGAAAATGGGTTGGTTAGATCAGTGGAGTCGTCAAATGTGTTAAAAACATACCTCCAAAGGCTAAATACCACCAAGCACACATCAATCTTATTGGTATGAAGATGTAAATCTATTCAAACTACTCCCACCGGGCATGCCAAAACTGTTGGAGCTCAAAATTACACCTTAGATATAAGCATTGAGGATCTTGAATTTTGAGGCAACAAGGGATTGTCTCTCAGTTGTGGGAATTGTGAACTGAGACAAACCTTTGGAGAAGGACAACTTCCTCTTCCTATTCCTACTACTAAAACTAATTCTAGGAATTGAAATGAAAATATCTACCTCTACTCTAAAACTCTAAGGGACTAGGGTGAGAAGGAGATGCATAAAATAGAAACCTAAACTAGAGAGGTGATAACACCAAAAAGAGGGTTGGAGACATTCCAATGAGTGAAAAATGGGGAGAAAATGATGAAGGAGAGGGTTATCAAGAGATTCATAATAAATATCAACATTAAAACCACCATCTTCTTGAAGCACACCACATTTTAAACCTGAAATGAGAGAAAAGAATGAAAAAAACACACGCAAATGCAATAGAAGGAAATAAAAATACAATAAAATAGAGAAAGGGCATAAGAGAGCCACAAAACACACATTTTATTGCTTCAGGAATGCAAAATCCATTACATAAGAGGATAAGAGGCAAGGATCACCATGCAAGATGTCAAACATGAGGCTTCAGTAACTCACTAATATTGAGAAATCAAATGAACAGAGTTTTTCCATACCCCAAAATGTCTCCCCTTCTAAAAAATGAGAAGTTAAAATAGATGGAAATCCTGAAATTATCCCTTTACCCCAAAAACATTCATTAATTCCCTAAAAACAGCATGGGAGACCTACAAAACTCATTCCCCAATGTACTTTGCCTTGTGGAGGAAGAAAAATGACCATTTTTCATTAAATGTGTTGGGATCTTGGGTCACGTGGGCACGAAAAATTGATTCACCCGTAGTAAAATAAATTCCCAGCCTCCTATTCACTTCATTTTATTTTTGGGTCCTATAGGGTACTAGGTAATTTGGGCCTTGAGTGTCACCGGGGCTTGAGATTGCTAATTTTCCCACAATATACAACACGTCCCTTTGATGCAACACTTTAACCTTCATAGGAACTTGTTCCCATGGGGAACAAGTTCCTAGCACTTCACTCATCCTCGACCTTATAACTCCCACCTTGTTCATTTTAATAAAAGTAGATGATTGGGGCACAAATGAATCCATGGAACTTGTTCCATAGGGGACCAATTTTCCCAAAATCTCTGCACAACATGTGACTCTAACCCGCAATGCAATGCAGGTGTTTTATCCTATTTGAAGAAATCCTTCACACGATACAAAGAACCCAATCTCGCTTTGTGCAATGTAGAAAATTTGACCTCCGGGGAACTCGTGACCCCAAAGCATAAGTTACTCCTATACCCCAAATGTTTGATTTACCTACATTACACTAGAAATGGAAAGTTTTCCAAAATTCTCAAATTTTTCACTAAATCCTTATATTTTTCCTTGGATAGGGAGTTAGAAAAAATACAATGAAGTGCCCAAAAGCCAACTTTATCAAATTCTCTCCATTTTAAACCAAAATTGACTAAGTTATTGAAACCAAGAAGAGGAAAAATGCACCAAACATTACCACAATATTCTAAATCACTACAAGTGTTCCATAAACATGGAATTTACTTGTATTCCTCCAGATTCAACCTTGAAGCTCTATCAACTGCTCAAGTCTAGTACTCCTAGTTGCTCAATTATTGCAAGGGTGCAAAAATAGACAACACAAACCTTTATTGGTTCCCACATGCACGAAGCTTCACATGATCATGAGGAGATTTGAGCAAAGACACTTAAAATATGTGAGGAAGTTAGATCAACCAATAAGTATCTTGATTTAGTTTAACAAAAGGAGGAATTTAAAAACCATGGGCTTAATCTAAGATTTACAGGGAGATACAATGCTTAAAGGAGTAAGTGTGAGATGGAGAGAATAGTTAGGTACCTAAAACTAACATAGGGAGTTATGTCGATATTGCGATAAGATAAAATTATACCCTTGTTATGTGACTAGTTACATGAGAAGGTTCTATGCATAGAGAAGGACAGGGACTCGACAAATATTAAATGTGAATCTACCACCACAACATAGTGAATATGAAAAGGATATCACCTTAGATGGAGTTATTAATGGTTGGATGGTGAGAAACATATTTATTGACTCTAACACAGAGGTAAACATTCTTACCCTAGATGCATGGAATAGGATGGGAAGGCCAACACTACAACCTTATTTTATTGTCTTTCTAGACACCTATAATTTAATCAAAGCAATGCTATTATTAATAACATTGCACTAAATATTTTTTTCCCTACAAATTTATGTCATTTCGTCAATTAGGCACTTTCTTCCCTCAAACTCCTCTTAATTAAATATTGCATGTTGATTAAGTCTCATACTAGGAATTTGACCAATAAACCTTCCTATTAGCTAACTCCCACTTCCAATGCATCAAAATCTATCGAAACCTCCTCCGATGCTCCCTTAAATATTTCTAAAGCTTACTTGGGATTCCTAATTAATCCTAAAAGGTTAATTAGCTTGTAATCCTAGTCAAAAAGTGTTTTGAATTACTAAAAGTACTTTTGGACTTACCTTTTGTCCCACATGCACCAAAATCATTCCATTCTTGGAATGGGAAACCTATAAATAGAACCCTCCTCCTCATCATTTCTAAGAACACTTTTCTCCCTCTAGCATAAACTATAGGCAATTAGGATCTTGAGTATTCTCTATTTATTGAGCTAATATCTTCATAGTGCATCCATTAACTCAAGCTTGAGTAATATGGGGAGAACCATATGGCCTTGTAGCCATTAATGGTGAGACTCCATTCTCAAACCTTGAGATCATATTAACAATCAAAACTGATTGCTAAGGATCTTCTTAGGTTCATTTCAAGTTAGCATTGAAAGAGTAGAGATTGATTTAGGCATGTTAGTTTGATTATTGTAAAATTTATATGCATGTTTAAGAAATTAGCCTCCCTAATCTCTTATCTTGATGGTTCTTGTTAGGTTAGTTAAGCTTTGAAACTTCTTAGGTGTTCTAGTTTCATTTCTTAAGATTTCTAATTTACACATGAACACATTTGGCATGCCCGGTGGGACTTACTCCATAGTCCATAGAAGTTGATTTCAAGCTTTGTCATTTACATCATTTTTTTCTAAACCATTCCATGAATTTTGAGGATTGAATAGATTTTCCTACCTTATGTATGTTAAAATATTCCTTGTACATGCAAAGTTAATGAGTTTTTGTTAGAAATTGGTTGAAAAAGAAAAGTTTTGACCTATTTACATTTTAAGACTTTAGTTTTTTGTCCTCTTTGTGTAGTTTCAGGTACATGCATAGGCATTAGAAAGGGACGTGCATAAATTCAAAGTCAAGCACACTTGTTTTCTCGGGGCACACATACATTCCCCCATACACTCAAAGTGCGTGCATACACTTCCATACCCACACATATGTTTTGCTTTGAGATTTTGACCCTCTCGTGCTAAAATTTCTCACATGCACACATATGCCAAGAAGGACCCACATACACTTGCAAACACACACATATGTCTCTCGGGAAGTGCATACACTAAATCTCCCTCTATGTTATCTTACTTTTGAGCAGACACACACATATGCTCACAGAAGAATGCATACAACAAGAAGAGAACAAAAATGCCTCTCACCTCATGCATATGCTAAATATCTGGTAGTGTTTTTGAAAAAGGAACATGTACGTTGCTAGGCATGCGCACATGCTTTTAGGGGTGCACATACATCATAAATGGCACAAAGGCATTGCAGTAAAGATAAATGTTAAAATTGTGTTAAACCAACAAAAGTTGTTTTTTGGATTTTCTAACCATTTTTAGGGTCTTTTTGAGTTACACTAAGTGTTTTCATAGTTGCATTTTCATTTATGAGGCTAGGATCACGTATGCTCTTCCCTCACACCTTTTAGGTGATCTTGGAAATCAGAAATGATCCAACACCTCTTTCATGATTTTGAAAAACACTTCATTAAAATTTTTCTAAGGGAATGAATGTCAATTTGGATAAAAAGGAATGATTTGTGTGTTTGATTCATAGGCTTTCTTCATTTTTACTAACTAGTTGGGTTCTACATTGTGTATGCTCTTCCTTTACATCTTAGGATGATCTTAGGAATCAAAAGCAACGTTTAATCCTCTTTATATGATTCCTTGAGACTACTAATGTTTGCATGAAGGACCATATCACTTGTGAAATAATTGGGATCTAAATGAAGGCTAACACATTTGTTGTAGGTTGCCAAATGGTGTGTGATAACCACATTAAGCTAAAAGATAAGAAACCACACCACATTCAAAACATTTGATATGCAAGTTCGGATAAGGATAAACACATCCACTTTAAACTAGGAGAAATGCCCTTTAGCATAATTCTTAAGATAATAAGAGGGATGCTCCTAGTAACTCCAAAGTATTCCATGCAAGAGGGAACCTTGTGCATGAAATGGGAAGTGATTCGCTTACCCACTTGACTAGCTATACACTTGTGAGATTTAGCATTAAAATTATCTCCATTCCAACCCCGGTGAAAATACAACCGAACGTATTTAATTCTCATTGTTTCTAAGGGGGTAAAGTAAAGCCGTGGATACTTCAAGGTTTAGTCATTGTGAATTCCTTGAAAAACCATGCTCGTAGAGATATTTTGTGACACGTAGCTAAGAGAAATAATAGGAAGCTATATCATCTTGGAGTCAACTTGACCGTATCAAGACAACATGTTTTATAGATCTATTCACAAAGTGAATTTTTTTTTGAAGTTGAAACCTTGTTGGTCAAACAAGGAGAGATTCCATCTAAGTTTGAACTAAGCTTCATTCATCACGAAACTTACAATGTGTCACTTTGACTTAGTTTTTCACTTCCCTTAAGGTAAGGTGAAACTTTGTCAAATTCATACTTAGTTTGTTTCACCCCCACTTGATCTACACCTTTTCTATCTTGTTGCCCATTTTGGGATAAAAGAGAGAAACACACATGGATACCAATAGAAATAATTGTGTCCACCACTTTTGTAGTCTACTTACATGACTAGGTTGCAATACCAGAATGTAAGTGTTGAAAGTGTGAATGATACGTCTTCATGTTCTAGTAGGCCCTTTGTCTCAAAATCATATTGAGATGCATTATCATCGTAGTTAGGCTTGATTCACCATTTTATCTTCCTTAGATGTGTTACTTTGTTCACATTACCTTGACACAATTACAATACTTACGTCTCATTTCTAGTAAACGTGATCTAAGTATCTATATTGTAATGTTACACTACCCACATCTTAACAAATCCTTAGCATACTTCAACATTGTTTTGTTTCAAACATTACCTCAATCTTGAAAGGGTGTTGATTACCTTGTTTGCACCATGTCAATATTATTTTGATACTAATACCTTGCTTTCTCACAAATCTTGGATAACATATCCTAGTAGCATTGTTGTGTGGCTCACATACATAACCTCCACTTTTTGGGATTTAGATCTTGTTTGTCTCTAAACTCGTCATAAGTATCCTTTGATTGGAGATCACGTTAACTCCTTGCTAATACTTATGCCTTGTTCATTTTGAAATTGACATTAAGTTGATCATTTGATGTCAAACTATCTTTGAAACATTTGCATAGGGTATAGTTTCTTGTTGATTGATTGGTTTACCAAAACATGCGTGTTATCTATCCTTGAATTTTTTTCTAGGACAATCCTTTGATACATTGATTCATTATTTTTGACATTCCTTTACAAAATTAAAAATCATCACGCATTTTACTTAGTTTTTTAATTCTTGAACAAATTAAAGCGAAACCTTTGTAGCCTTTTTGTTGCTAAAACTTTGATCAAACCATTTTACCGATTACACTTGTAAATTGTTAACCAAACCTTACTAATTTTTCAAAAAAATTTCAATCACGCTGTTTATTTTCCTTAGATTCCCTTTGGAAAATCACACAAGCATCCCTTTGTTTGAAAAATGTCTAGTTTTTTTTCACTATGCTTCCTCCTTCCCTTTGAAGGAGTTCAATCACACTATCAAGGTATAGGAATTTGTGCCTAAACAATGCCAACAATGACTAACTATCACAAGTTTCCTCACACTAACAACAATATGCAACCAAGGTTTAGGAATTCACATCAAAATATTCCCATAAGGAATTAACTTCATTTGGTTCTTCACACTAGAAAACTTGTTTGTTTACCACTTTCCCCACCTTCATCTCATGGTCAATAGATAGATTTTGATGAGTCCAATCCAAAATTCTTTATGATGATTCTGATCCAAACTATTATTCTAACTCTCCTTAGTCTCCTGATGATTATGATCCAAATTATTATTTATATTCCTCTAATTCGATTCATAAGTCATGGTCCTCTTCTTCTTTTAGGACCCCCTTTATCAGTCTCTTGAACAATGTCCTCCTCCTTTGAATATATTTGTGACTCCAAGTCCATCCAATCAAACACCTAATTTGATAATTGAGTCTCGGTCCTCCCTTTCTCTGTAGGACCCCTTTTACTAGTCACCTCAATGACCCATTCCTCTTTCGAAGATCTCTCCAACTTTAAGTTCCTCTCATCAATCATTCAAGTTGACCCATACATCAAAATATATTACCTTGATGAATTATCCTATTTATTTCTCAACAATATGTCATCTCCTAGGTAAAATAATGTCATCTTCTTCTACTCATGAGACATCTCTCGGTCTAAGTCTACTTTGTCTCTTGATTCATCTTCTTCCACTCGTAAGACATCTCGGCCTAAGTATACTTTGTCTCTCAATTCATCGTCTCCCACTTGTGAGACATTGTTTCTTTGAATTTGTTGATCACATTCCTCTAAAGGATAATGAAAGAGATAGGGTAATGGGCGTAGGAGGAATACTATTCAAATGATGGTTGATGGGTTGTTGCGATATGTTTTGCGTATGACTTCCAAATCCACAGCTGACCATGAGAGCTTCCTTTTGGCTAGGAGGAACTACTGTAATGAAAGCAAGACCACCAGAAAAGAATTAAACAATATGGGTAGTGAACTGCCTAGCGTGAGCTAGATCCAGGAAGTATGATACTTCCTAGATGGTTATCAATCCACTATTTTAAACAAATTAATGCTGAAAACAAAGGTAAATCCTATTGTTATTTTAAAATGATTTAGGTATCTCACTTAAAAACACAATAAGAAAATAGATCTAATCTAACAGGCTAAGCTAGAATAGAATCCACAGGTCAAATGGTTGGTTCTGGGTTCTACAGGTCTAATAAAGGTCTCGGGTAGGTCACAAGTGAGTGAGGGTGAGGTAAAATTAGGTGGATAGGTCTCTATTTAAGGTTGTGTGGGAAAACACAGAGACCGGCGTCGGTCGGGGGGTGTGACCGCATGGTTAGGTATAGCAGCGCGCCGATTCTTGTGAGATGGAAAAATGTCACAGAATGGGGTTTTGGTCTCCTTTGTGATTACACAAAGGATTTGGTTGGTCGGGATGAGGTATTGGGTGACTGGAATAGGTTTTTATGAGGTTTTGATGGGTCTATGGAGGTACAAAATGTTGGAGATGGTCAATAGGGAGCAAGATAAACAATGGATGATAAAATAATGATGAAATGAAATAACTAGGAAAGTATGATGTTGTACTTACTTGGATTTCATTTTGAAAGTCTGTGTGTGAAGGATGGAGGTGCTGATGATGGGTTTGAAGGCTATAAGTGATCACCAACTGAAAAAAGCTTCTGCATGGGCTGCATGCACACACTCTCTCTTTGCTTGGATAGATCGAGAATGTGCATTTGGGATGGTGTGTAGGAGAAGATGCTCAATCTCCTTCCTTGGATGTGAGTTCTTGCTGGAATTGGCTCTCTGAAGATGCGTTATCTCTTTGAGATTTCATTCTTGCTCATCAACTTTCTTCTCCCAATGTTTTCCAACTTCAAGTTCCAAGTTCCAACCTTGAGAATAAGGTTGTTTTGGGTTAAAAAGGGGTAGTAGCGCGGTGGTCAAAGCTTAACCGGTGATGGTTAGGGGAAACCGACGTCGGTCAAGGTGGGATTTTCTAGGTTTACAAACTTAGGGAGATCCTCCTGATTTCCTCGGATCTTGTGTGTTATCCCATGGATTAGACTAGGAGCTTCTTGTGAGCATGTGGGAATGTGGTTAGAGGGAATGTAGGCATTGATTTTTAGGGTTTGGGTAAGTCTTAGTTAGTTATGGTAACTTGCTAAGAATAGGTCTTAGGTTGAGTTAGCTTGGTGAGGTGTCTAAGTGAACTGTTTGTGTAGATATTATTTAAATAAGATATTTAAATAATAAATATAGTGAGGATAATGCATTAATTTAATTAAATTAATTAAATTAATATTAGTAGGGTGAAGGGGTCATGGCTAGGTAGATGTAATAAAGGGGGCTTATATGTCGAGGGACGAAGGGGGAGTGTGACCTAATTTTAGTGTCTACATTTTTCCCCTTTTTGTTTGTGTAGCTTGTATTGGTAAGTGATGCTAACAAAAATAAGATGTGGTTGGCCCATGTGAGGGTGAAGGTGATCCCCCTCAAACCAGGAGGAATTGACAAGGTAAAGGTGAAGTGGTGAGTGGTTTGATAAAAGGTAAATGTGAGGAAAAGGTAAGTGGGTGTAGGGGAAGAGGGTGAAAGGTCTACTCGGGTGATCTAGGTAATGGGTCAGGGTCAAAGGTAGTAGATAGTCAAACACACACACACGTATAAACTGCAGCATACTACCGGGTTGAAGAGTAGGAAAACTCTACATCGTCTAAGGTCGATAGGTTTATCCAAACAAGGGTGAAGTGAATCCGGTATCCAAGGTATAGGATAAGGTTAGGAAACACAATGTAGGTTAGGTGTAGGAATGTTTAGGTATGTTCTAGTACACCAAAGGTAGGGTCAGGATAAACGGTCATGGAAATAGGCTAGGTAAGGTCATTAGGTCAACAACACAGGTAACAGTGCCACAAGGTATAGTGAACACATGAGGTCAAAGGTCACTAGTGATGGTCAGGTCCAAATATCGAGATCATGGCATGGGTAAGGCCGAGGTAGGGGTAAAATAATAAGGTGTCAAACGGATGGTGAGGAGGTGAAAAAGAAGGTGGAGGCCGAGAGGTGAAGGTAAAGTGGTAGGTAGGTAGGTGTAGGGGAGGAAAAAAAAAAAAGAGGAGGTAAGGAAAATGAGGTAAATGAGAGGGTAATGAGTATGTAGGGTAACCGACATCGGTCGGTATGAACCGATGATGGTGTAGGGGAACCGACGGTGGTAGTCTAGGGCAACAGACCGGCAGTGGTCAAGGGTTAACCGACGTCGGTCGGGTCGGGTAGGGTAAAAAGTGGAAAACCCATGTTTTAAAATTCATTTGTGCATTTGGAAAAGGAGAAAAGGAAAAGAAGAGAGAAAAAGAGGAAGAGGACAAAAGAGTACAGTACAGAGAGCTTGGTTGGTGAGCCACATAGGTGAGAGTGGTTGAGTGAGAGGTGGGGCCGCGAGGTGGATCGGTGGTGGCAGGTGATTGTGTGGTTGAGGATTGGTTGTTTGGTTGAGGATGGAGGAGAGGAGGAGGGGTCGGTGGTCCCCCATATGGTGGCTAGATATACCACCATGATGCGTCGGAGAGGGATGAGGTAAGCTCCACACCATAGCTTAATGATTTGATTGATTAAGTAGGTTAAAATATGGGTTGTAATAAAAATGTGGGGGAGGTTTTGAATTTTGGATTGGGAGGTAAAATGGATATAATTGGGTTGGGGGAGGTTGGAATGTAGGTCAATAGGAGTGGGAAGGGAAGTAGGGAAGGTTTAAGTAGGTTTGGTTGGGTAGTTAGGTTGATTTGGTCAAAAATTAAAAAAAAATTTGGTTGGGGGTTTCGGCATGTTTTGGCACCACAGGTCGGCCGGTCGGTCATGATGTCGATGATGTCGGTCATGTAGAAGTGGCATCGGTCATGACATAGGTGACCGATGGTGGTTAAAGGCTACTGAGTGATGGTTATGGGTAACCGGAGTCGGTGTGAAAATAAGGAAATGGGGCTAGAAATAGGCAAAAAAATGGGTTAGGCAGTGGAAATGGATGGGCAATGGGTAGGGTAAGATATGTAAAGGTGTGGGTTAAGAGAGAGGGGATGGGTTGTGGGTGGGTTGGGTAAGGATTAGGGTAGAGGGGTTTTGGGAAGAATAGGTGGTTTGGGGGTGAACACAGGGTAAGTTGGGAAAGTGTATTAATACATAGTGTTGGTTGGATGTAGGCCCGAGATGAGCTGCGGATGAGGGACCGAGAGCCACTTATATTGCTAGAGCTGCATGAGCTAGGTGACTTTTGAGGAGTGGAGTCACATTGATGATGTCGGCTGATTGGGATCCACCATTATGGGTGGGTTGTGAGAGAGATAGAGTTTGATGGTCACACTCATCGAGAGATGGGATTCGGTGACCAACACCTTCCACTTGCTGACAGGGGAGATGACCATCACCCTAGAGGATATATATAGGATATTGAGGCTACCGATTAGTGGAGCCCAGGTTTACTTAGTGACATTAGAGGTCATGGTGAGGTGTATAGATGAGGTGTTTGGAGAGAGAGAGAGTGGAGTGAGTTTGCTACTACCACATGCCTGCTGAGTTATCGAGAGGTTTATGTTGCCCATCCTGAGGAGATGAGGTTGACAGTGTTGATGATGGAGGTGATCGGGTGTGCTGCATTACCTAGATTCAGAGGGTGGGAGATTCCCACGGTCATTGATGGGTGTCCTTTGGGACATGATGATTGATCATACCAGTTTTGCATGGGCACCGGCTTTCTTGGTGTAGTTATATAGAGAGTTGTGGGCCTACGGGTGATTGCGGAGATTAGTCTGTGTTGCATTTTTCTTCTGCATTGTTGGGCCTATGAGCACATTGTGTGTGTGTGACCGACAGGCCTACCCCAGGTAGATGCATTTGAGTGGGGAGTCATTCGAGTTGGTTATAGGTGATGGGTGCGAGGGGTGGTGTACAGAGAGCCCAGGCTACATACGACGTAGCATATTATAGATAGAGACTGGAGAGCCTATCTAGTGTGGATATAGTCTGGAGACCCTATGTGACCTATCCCTCTTACAAAGGGATGTATGCAGAGCTGGAGGGACTATAATTATAGAGATGGATAGAGGGATGCCGTGCTTCGGGGAGCACGAGATGATACCTATCGACCTGAGTGAGGTGATAGTTTGGTTTAGTGTAGGATGTGCCCCCGCCCTTCCCATGAGTATAGGAGAGAGGAGGTGGAGAGACCTTTGTCTCCACCCCACCAGAAGTAAGAGTCGACAAGGGAGGAGGAGGAGCCCGTGGACCATCACACAGATGATGCGGGGGTGATAGATGGCATATATAGTAGTGGTGGGCCATGGTATAGAGAGAGGTCGAAGGTCGGAGGAGGGAGGGGAGGGAGGGGGGTCACATAGGTACAGGCCGAGAGGCCAGAGCCATAGATATAGGTAGAGAGGTGAGAGCCTCAGGTATAGGTATAGGAGGAGGAGCCCGAGCTATAGATATTAGTAGATGGTGTGATGAGACCACCATGAGATAGTCTCGAGTGAGTAGACACAGTCTCACACGTATAGTGTTGAGAGTGTAGGTGGCAGTGAGCCCAAAGGAGAGAGAGAGGACATCTATCAGTGCACGGGGTCAGCATTAGATGTCAGGCCATCTAGTGGTAGATTGAGAGTAGTGAGCCACTGCTCCAGGTCAGAGGGGACTATCGACACTACAGATGAGGTAGATATGTTATAGTAGATGTGAGACAATATATCACCTATTTTTGTATTTTTGGATTTTGGATGTATACCGGCTATGAGCCGAAGAGATATTGTATTTTTTTTTTTGTACATGATACATGACCTGAGCGAAGACAATGACGATGATTTTTTATTGGATAGCGGCATGATATGATGACATTTTTGAGATGATGATGATATTTTTGAGATACACATTTATGTGATATAGGTGTACATTGTATTGATACACACATGTATATATGAGGAGATAGATGATATTAGGTGATGTTGTTGTGATGTGTATGAGTTTTACTTTATTATGATATGGATGAAAAAATAGAGCTAGGCATAGGAGATAGGCATGATAGGAGAGTTAGGTGGATAGGCATGGATGAGTCGAGTTGGTTTAGGCATGGATGAGTCAGGTTGGTTTAGGCATGGATGAGTCGAGTTGGTTTAGGCATGGATTGAGTTAGGTTGGTTTAGGCATGGATTGAGTCAGATTGGTTTAGGCATGGATTGAGTTAGGTTGGTTTAGGCATGGATTGAGTTAGGTTGGTTTAGGCATGGATTGAGTCAGGTTGGTTTAGGCATGGTTGAGTTAGGTTGGTTTAGGCATGGATGTTCATTTCAGTATTTTGATAACAAATGGTAATATAAATGCATGAGATAGTGTAAAATGTGGAAAATGTTGGTTATGTATGAAAATGTGAAATAATATAAGTGGTAAAAGTTATGTGGTATATGGTTTAGATGTTGAGGTTTTTGATATGAATAAGAAATTAGGTAAAAGGGGGGAAAATGGTTAGGGTAAAGAGTGGGAGCTAACCTTCCAGGGCCCCATGCCCTGGAAGTGCTACCTACATAGTCCCGGTGAAAAGGGACCTCAGACCGATGTAGTTCTCCCATAAGCTAGGGAAGAAGATGAAAATGAGTTGGTAGGTTTGTGGTCATGTTTGTGGGTTTGGTGATGAGGTTAATAGGTGGGGGTAGATGATAGTAAAAATGTTGTAGGTGAGGGATTTTGATGTTATGGTGAAAGGGGAGGATGACCCCAAAAGGTAAGCGTCGAGGACCAAGTCTTATATAAGAAGATCAAAAGGTAATGAAGAAGAGAAAAGATAAGAGGGGGCAAGAAAGCCACCCGATTGGCAAGGATCAAAATGTATGAAACACATCTATAGATAGGCTAATGAACGTAAGACCCTAAAGACATTACATGATTGATAATTCTAAGAGTGATGAATAGTCACATGATCACCAAATGTCATAGGTTTAGTAGGTCCCTTGAGGTATGAAGTGAAAAGACAATGGGTAAGGAGGTGTAGGTAATTGGGTCATAAAATGGGAAGTAGAATGCCTTGGGCAATAGAGCCAAGATCACAATAGGCAAGTCCATGATGAAAAAAAAGCTTTTTTTTTTTTTTTTTTTTTTTTTTTGTAGATAGATTGATGATGTGGGAAGTCTATATGGGAGGAATATATGTCTCCTTGAGGTCTTCGTGAAGAAGTGATCGATGTGGGAAGCTTCTGAATTTTGATTTTTGAGAAAATAGTCTCTTTTGGAAAAACTATGTAGAGAGTTGTGAGCTTTTTATAGCTGTCCTTGAAGGGAGCAGTCTACTTATAGTGACAATTAAAGGTGGAAGATGTCCTTTTGAGGGATTCATCTTTTATATTGGAAGTTTGACTCAAGGAGTTGATCCCTTATTTTGGAAGATGTCCTTCTGAGGGATTCATCTTTTTTTTTTTTTTTTTTTTGGCTTTTAAGTCATGGATGAGACTATAATGAAGCATTTGGTTCTTGTTGAGAAGGAAAGGGTGAATGACCATGGGATCTCATCTAAAAAGAAGATGAAAAGTATCCATGAGAATCATGCCATGTGTAGAGCCGTGGTGCACATATTTAAGAAAGGAAAAAGGGTGATGGGTAATCACATGATTCTTGTTTAATCATTGGAGATGGATAGATGTGGAAAAGGTAAATGGTGCTCAAGGGATGAGCATGAACTAGATAAATAGTGATGTAGGACTAGAGGTCAACAATAGAATGGTCAAAGATGTAATGTGTTAAGGGGCTCAGGTTTGGGTTTACCCTCAAGTGAGGACAAACCGATAGGCACCCGATCCATAGGTATGAGTTACGATGTATGGTCAAGCCAATTAGGAGAAAATTTTCCCCATTTTATTTTTTCTGCTTTGGTTACGTGTTGATTTTCTTTCAAAACAAGGTCACCAACTTGGAAGGTTCATTCATGAACATGTTTTTCATAAGCACGTTTGATACGTTGTTGATAAACTTGAAGGTGATCCAGAGCGTTAAGATGATGTTCATCTAATAACTCTAGTTGTGCTAAGTGGTCTGATGAAAGTCATCATCAGTAAGCATGTCATGGAGAGAAATGTGAAGTGAGGGGATCTGGACTTTGAGAGGTAGAACAACCTCGGTACCGTAGACCAGTGAAAAGGGTGTAGCCGTAGTGGAAGTGTGAATACTAGTGCGGTATGCCCATAGAGAAAAAGGAATGTGCGTATGCCAATCCTTCCCAGTATCATCAACCACTTTCATGAGAATTTTATTGAGGGTTTTGTTAGTGGATTTGGCTTGGCCATTGGTTTGTGGGTAATAAGGTGAGGAGAAACTAAGTTGAATGCCGAAGGCGTCAAAGTTTTTGCAATGTTTTGTTTTTGAATTGTTTTCCATTGTCAGTGATGAGGTGATGAGGGGACACAAAAAACAAATGATGTGATGGTTAATGAACTCACATATTTTCTCGGACTTTTTGTGGAGATGAGTGGTATGGCTTCCACCCATTTTGTGTAGTATTCGGTAGTGGTTATGATCCATTGATGGCATTGGGAAGAATGAGGATTGATTTCTCGACAAGATCCAAACCCCATTGAGAGAAGGGCCAAAGGTCACGAGTGACCTGTAAGGCATGACTGGGTGTATGATGAAGGTTGGAATGTTGTTGACATTTCACACAGTGTTTGACATAGTCACAACAATCATGGTTAAGGGTCGGCTAGTAATAGCCTAGGTGAAGAATACGCTTAGCAATAACAAGGCCACTAAAGTGACCTCCACATATGCCATCATGAACCTCCTTGATGGTATAAGGAATTTCAGAACTTGTGAGGCATCGTAAGAGAATACCATCAAAGCCATGCTTATAGAGGAGTCCCCCTAGGATAATGAAATGGGAGACCTTCTTAAGGAAGGCGCGTTGTCCATTATGGGTGAGATCAGGAGGTAAGATGGAGAGGGAAAGGTAGTGAGTATTGTTTATACCAAAGGTCACTCGGGTCAGGGGTGTCGGTTTCGATTGAGTAAACATCATGAGGTAAATAAGAAGGTGAATGGAGGCATTGTATAGTGACAAATATTTTGGAATCGGTAGGGGAAGTGGGTATTTGGGAAGCTAAGTAGGCCATGGTGTCTACAAATTTGTTGGTTGACCGTGGGATGGTTTGAAGGGTGTAACGATCAAAGGTGGTCAAAAGTATGTCTACATGATGTTTATACTTTTGAAGTATCTCATTATGACATTGGTACATACCATTGACTTGGTTTATGACCAATTGTGAATCACCAAAGATGTGGATTGATTTGACATCGAGGGCATAGGTGGTCTGGAGACCTAGTATGAGTGCTTCGTACTCGGCAATATTGTTGGTGCATTCAAAGTCTAGTTTGAAAGACAAAGGCATGGGTTCTCCATCTAGAGGGATGAGGATAACACCAGCTCCACCCCCACATTGACACTTGGAACCATCGAAGAACAATGTCATTTGGTAAGGGGGTTCATCCAGGGAAAGGGTAGCAATGGATTCATCGGGAAAGTCAAAATTAGAGGGTTGGTCCCCGGAAATAGGTGCGTCAGCCAGTTGGTTGGTGATAGCCTGGCCCTTAATGGACTTTTGGTGAATGAATTTGAGGTCAAGATCAGCTAAAAGCATAAGCCATCATGTGTGCATTGATTTTGATAAGGTTTGGCATACATGAAGTGTAAAGGGTCGGTGTTGGTCACAACATAGGTTTTGTGGTTGAGTAGGTAATGGCGGAGTTTGGTGGCAACAAAAAAACTAAGGCTAAGAAAATATTTTCTGGGTGGTTGTATCGGGTTTCATAGTCTAAAAGAGTATGGCTTATGTAATAAACCACCTCTCCTATGTTGTTCATCATGATGAGTGAGCATGGCTCCCAAGGAATGATCGGTAGCTGATATGTATAGGTAAAAAGGTTGATCATCTTTTAGGTGGAATGAGTATGGGTGGTTGGAGAAGGTATTGTTTTAGGGCCTCAAAAGCTTTGTGATAGTCATCATCCCATTTAAAGGAGACATCCTTCTTAAGTAGATGATGAAATGGTTGACACCGATCGATAATTGTGAAATGAAATGGTGAATGGATTGCAATTTACCTTGTAGGCTACGGAGTTGTTTGAGGTTAGTGGGTGGAGGCATTTCTAGAATGGCCTTGACTTTAGCAGGGTCAACTTCTATACCATGAAAGGAAACAATAAATCCCTAGGAGTTTTCTGAGAGAACCATGAAGACACACTTTTTAGGTTGAAGGCGGACGTAATATTTAATGAGGTGATCAAAGATGGTTTTGAGGACAAGTGAGGTGCTTCGGCATTGGCATTTAGATTTAGCCAAGAGATCATCCACGTAATCTTCCAATATGCGATGCATGATATCATGGAAGATGTAAGTCATAACACATGTTGATATGTAGCACCAGCATTTTTAAGGCCAAAAGGCATGACTCGATAGAAAAAGGTTCCCCAAGGGGTAATGAATGTGGTCTTGTGCTGATCTTCTGGGGAAAGAAAAATTTGGTTATAACCCGAGAAACCATCCATGAGTGAGAGCATCTCGTGACCCATGGTAAGGTCACTAGTTGATCAATACTGGGCAAGGGAAAGTCATCTTTCGGGTAGGTGAGGTTGAGGTCTCGGAAGTCCATGCAAATGTGGAGTCCCCCTGTTGCTTTAGTAATAGGGACAATGTTAGAAATCCAATGAGGATAATCAATGGGTAAGATGAAGGAAATGGAAAGAAGATGTTGAAGTTCTTCTTTGATGAGAAGAGCAATGCGAGGGTGCATTTTCCTCAGCTTTTGTTTGATAGGTTTGGCATCGGGAATGGTTACGATATTGTGGACCACTATGGTGGGGTCAATACGGGCATGTCTGCGTAAGACCAAGTGAAAGCGTGGTTATGATCTCGAGAGAAAGGAAGTGATGGCTTCTGTTCAGTAGCATCTAAAGATTGTTTGATCTTTAGGATGTGTGGGTCATCCTGAGTATGAATGTTGATCTCGATAGTCGATTCATTCAACATGGTTTGCATCTCGAGAGGGGGTAATGACCGATGAATATATGAGTCTTCGCACCAAGGTAGGTGAGTATGGATTCATCATCCTGACATTGAATGATGTTAATGGTTGGTGTGTCATCATCGATCATCTCAGGATATAGGAATGGGAGAGTGGAAGGGGCCTCGCCTTCACGTTGATAAGTCAAAGGCCCCAAGGAAATGGTGTTTATGAAAAAAAAAAAAAAAAAAGTTAGGAGGGATAGATTCAGGATCCATCGACTCGGTGAGGGTGGTGGTGGTGGTGATGAAGGTGGAGAAGGGCTAGGGTCCTCAATGAATTCAATGCGGGCTGTTTGGTAGGAGGTTTGGGAAGCCAATACCACTACGGTACGGTCATTATGTTTGTGGGTGGTACATGGAATAATGGTATGGTGGACCTTGCTCGTAAAATCCAAAACCAAAACCCTTCCACACACAAGTGGTGTAGGAAGGTGTGGGTGAAATGGTGATTGGTAAGTGATTGGAAGTCAGTGGAAAATGGGTGGGGTTGTGATGGTGGTTTAGGTGTGTAGGTGGTAGTATCAAGTCCCCCATAGGTGAGACTAGTATGAAGATGAGGAGGACCATAAAGGAGGCATTCTCCTATATGGTGATCATAGTGAGGGTGTTGGTGAAGGCTTCCATACTCGTGTGGAGTAAGGAAGGTGTTGACACTATATAGGTGGTACTCCCCCAGAGTGAGGCATTGAAAAACACCTTCCAAGGGATCAGTGGTTGGTATGTGGGTAGCTGGTATGGATGATGTGTCGGAGGTCGATGCGAGAGGTGGTGTTAATGGATTGGGAAGCTAATGGGTCAGCCGTGGAGGTTATAGTAGTGGTAGGTGTGGAGGAGGTATGTGTGGTGAAAAAGTGGCTGTAGGTTGGTAGGGTGTGGGTGTAGGTGTAGGTGAAGCGGTATTGGTTGCGGAAGTAGATGGCTTGACTGGTATGAGTACATCGTTGGGTCGGTAAAGCATGTTGCATGTTTTGAAAGGTGATGGGTCAGCTGGAATGGTATAAGTGTGTCCTTGTGTTCAAACTTTACACAATGATGCAAAGTGGAGGAACACAACCCATGACATGGATCTAGGGTCTACCAAGCAACAAGTTATATTGGAATTCCCCCTCCAAAACATAAAACAATTCTGGAATAGTGTGGGGGCCCACGCAAATGTGAAGGATGATAGTGCCTAGTGTGGAGGTGATAGCATCATTGAATGAACACAACATGACCGGATGTTTGTGCATGTAATTTTAGGTATGTGCATTTGAGAAAATGCATGGGATGAAATGATGTTAATGCTAGCACCTCCATCAATCATCACACACATACCCGTATGTCATCAATGTGTACAGAGATGAAGAGGGCTGGGTCAGGTCATCATTTTGGTATGGCGTGATCTCTGCCTCTGAGAAGCTAAGGGAGGCCACTTGGTGAACAAGGTGAGGTGAGGATGAAGGTGGTAATTTGGTGAGGAGGCTACATGATGGGGTGTGATAATGGAGGCTACGGGTGTAGGGTCATTGGGTAAAACCTCGATAGATTGAAGAACCTCCATGAGGGCTTGATGATGGGATTTCGAGGTTTGGATGAGGTCATATAAGGACATTTTGAGTGGAGATTGGTGTAATTGTTTGAGCATGGTGTGATGTGTGATGCCATTAGAAATGGGGTATGTGGGGCCATGGATAGTTATCTTAGGTATGGGTGTAGATGGTATGTTGGGTATAGGATTGGTTGGTGGGTAGTTGCCTTTTCTTTACCCTTTTGTGCACATGTGTAGTGACATGTACCATGTTGATTTGAGGGAATTTTCAAATGGAGAGGTGTAGGGTAAGTGGTATAATGACATGAAGGGAAAAAACCTACGGGAGGAGAAAATCCCTGTGAGGTCAGTTGGGTGCACGACATTTGGGTGGTGGTCGTGGCAAGTTCTTTGATGTGAACCATGTTAATTTCAAATTTTGTGTGTGGTTTAGGAGTTTGTGAGGGTGGAGGTTGTGGTTGTTGAGTGGGTAGTGTGGGAATGGGTGTAGGTGAAGCAGGATCCTCATCAAGAAGGTCATCATCATCAAAGTTGGTTTCGGGTGGACACAATTGGATAAGGATGGTTTTCAAGGCCTTGCAGTTCTCCACATCATGCCCTGGCACACATGATGGTATGCACAAATTTTGGTATCATCAAACCCCTTTGGCTTGGGTTTGAGGGGGTCGTAAGGTCGGAGTGGTGGTAATGTGATAACAGAAGTCTCGAGGAGGTTGGTTAAAATTTTGGCATAGGACCCTGCTAGTGGATCACAATGGGAAGTGAATGTGGGTTTGGGTGTAGGTGTGGTTGGTTGTCTGGGAATTATTTTTGGAAGAGTAGGAACAGGTTGAGCTATGGGTTTAGGTGCGGTGTGGTTTGAGGTATCGGTCGGGTTCGTTTAGGTAGGGGTATAGTAGATGGATGGGTAGGAGGGTGTGGGGTTGTTTTGACTACCTTGTTGTGGGGTAGTGGGGTTTTGTTTTTGGGTTGCACCTTCTTGGGTAAAGGTGATGTGGGTATATGGGGTCTAGAAGGAAAAGTAGATGGAGGAAGAGGGTGAGTTACCCATGGGGATAATGGGGGTGCTATGAAGGTAGATGATGTGGGTCGTGCTTGGGGTGTGAGGGACAATGACTGAAGTGTAGTAGGTAGTGAAGCAATGGTTGAAGGTATCGGAGGTATTGGTGGTAAAGAGACTGTAGGTGTGGGTATGAGTCATGTTGTGTGCCTAGGTAGGTTAGAGATTTGTGAGGCAGGAATGGGTGGTTGTGTTATTGGGTTATGAATGGGTGAGGGTGCTTGACCATGTTGTAGGTCTTGAGGTCTTAAGGCAGATGGGACAAGTGTGGGTGTGATTGGTGTGGTAGGGGTATGAGGTTGATGAGTTTGTTTCTTTAGTTTGGGTGTTGGAGTAGGTGTGGTTTTAACGTTGGAGGATGTAGCTAAATCTAGTTTAATAGGTGGATGAGTAAGGCTGGTGGTCGGGGTGACCCCTAAAGTGGTAATAGGTTTAGTGGAGGTAAATATTGTGGGTATGGGTTTGGGTTTAGGCATAGGTCGGGTTATGGGTAAGGGTGTGGTGTGAGTGTTAATGGGTATCATGGAAGGGGTTGTGACAATAGTGGTTGTATGTGGTTTGATGGGTGGAAATGTGTTTGGGTAGATAGTGGAGGTGTCATCGAGGGATCTCTGCATTTGTGTTGAGACAGGGAGTAAGAGGTGCCCCCATAATAAAGCCCTATCCACATAATCCAAGTGATCGGCCAAACGTGAGAATGGCATGTTTGTGGGTGGAGTTGGTGAGGACCTAATGGGAATTCCCATAAAATGCATCTTAGAGATGGGGAATGGCTGAGCTTCAACTTCTGTGGGTAAGAGAGCTGAAAGTAGGTCTATTGGATGTTGGGTAGCTGATGGAGAATGCTCGCCAAGAGAAAAGGTATCTCCACCGGGTCTATGATGGGTGGAAGGGATGATGGGAGTTCCTCTATGAGTGGAGGAATGGATAGGTGCTCCTCTATGGGTGGAGGAGGTAATGGGTGCTCCTCTGTGGGTGGAGGAGGTAATGGGTGCTCCTATGGGTGGGAGGAGGAGGTATGGTAGGTGGTAGGTTTGCTAAGTGGAGAAGCTAGGGGTGAGATGGTCTCAATGTTAGTAGAAGACTCCTCTGTAGGTGATGTAGGAGATGAAGGGTGTTCTTCTATTGGTGAAGGAACAGTGACGGTTGGTTCAGATGTGGAAGGAGGATTTGGGCTAGGATTTCCTCTATGGAAGGGATGTGAGGTAATTGAGAGAGATGTGACAGGTACCTCGTTAAAGATTGCATGAACCTCACGAGTATGGGTATCGTGAGTGGATGTCTCACCTGTTTGATTGGATGAAGGGGCATGATTGGGAAATGGTTTTTAAAGATTTGTAGATTTTGGTTGGGGGTGGCGTTGGGATTATCCATAGTCAACTCACCTTTCTCGAGCATTTCTTGGACAATATTCTTAAAAGTGATACAATTATCATCACTATGACCTTTCACTCGGTGATAGTTATAGAAATCTTGTTCCTTATACCATGGGCATGGGGTGAGAAGGGTCAAAACCAAAGTGTGTGGTTTTATGGGTGGAAGGGTGATGGCACCAACTTTGATAAGCTTTTCTAAAACAGAAGAGTAAGGTTCCCCAATTGGGGTATATTTTCACTGCTCTTGTCTGAATCAAAAAGCCTGATGGATGGGTGATAGATTAGATGAGGGTGTAGCTTGATTGGATGGATGAGTTGGGCTGGCCTTGAGTACCACTGCGTTAGTGGTACCTTTAGCCTTTGAATAATTGGTTGGTGGTTTGGAAGAAGAAGAGGTTTCATTTGACTTGAATGCCGAATTCTTATTTCGTAATTGGATTTTCTTCTCTTTGATGGCCCGAATCTCTAACTTTGTGCCATAGTGAATGCCTCATCGAATGTTTGAAAGTTTGGACCTGCAAGGTGGGGATATATATGTCAGTGCAAGCTCGGGTGAAGAGCTCGATGAGTTCAGTTTGTGGTAGTTGAAAGGTAAGTTGATTGATCAAGTTGCGCCAACAAGTGACAAAATCTGTGATAGATTCATCCTCATACTGACGTGTGGAATATAGATCGGTCATGGTAACTTTCTTGGTGATATTGATAGAAAAATGATCCAAAAAGCTTGGGCTACCTGATTGAATGAAAATATGGAGTGTTTGGGTAACCCACTATACCAGTCTAATGCAGGTCAGTGAGGGACATGGGAAAAGTTCTCAAAAGTAAGGCATCATCATGAGCAATCAAATAACATCCATGTTTAAATGAGTGCAAATGTTGTTGTGGGTCTTCCTTACTATTGAAGTGGTTGAATTTAGGCATTTCCCAATGCATGGTAGGTATGACGGATGGGAATGGATGGGTGAATAGGCTCATTGCAAATCTCATCATAAGTGAGAGTGTTGCGGGAGCGAAACCGATGCCTCAGTGTTTGCATCTTATCCATCATCAATTTAATTAGGTCATTGGTGGGTTGTGATGATTGGATGCCTCCTATAATGTGAGGAGGTTGGTTTTGGGCATATAATGGGTGTGGCATTCCAGTGTATGGGGCTGCCATGTAAGGTGGTGGAGAAGAAGGCAATGAAATAGGGGGTACGTACCCGGAATGAATAATAGATGAAACAGGTGGTTGTTGGTAGTATGTATATGGGGGAGGAAGGGTCGTGGTAACCCTAGTGGCAATAGGGGCTAATGATTGTGGAATGGAAAGAACTACATTCTGAAATGGGGTAGGGGTCACCAACACTGGAGGTGGGAATGTAGCTATGGTAGGTATGTATGAGACATGAGGGGGATGGATGAGGTGTGTTTGGGGTAATCGTCGAGGGTATGGTGGATGTAATGGGTGCCACAGAGGTAACAAATGTGGCAGTCATAGTGGGTATAGGACCTAACTATGAAATGACTGGGGGTAAGGTGGATGCAGGTAGCATGGAGCCAGATGGGGCTGATGTGGAAGTGGGTGTGAGAGTCGGGGGGATAGATACGGGCATGCCATATATCAACTGACCCGAGGCATCTCGAGTGGATGAATGGGAGAGGTAAAACTGCAAGGCAACAGGGTTTTGGTCAAGGAGTCATGTGAACTCCTCATCTCTAGTAGTGATATTAGTAGGCTGGATGGGATCCATGGCTGGTGATAAAATAGAAGGTGGTGAAGGACTAGGTGGGAGTGGTTGGAAACTGGTGTGGAACATGAGGGCATTCACTTGTCTTTGGTTAGTACCATGTGAACCAGTATTGATCAGGTGGGGTGCTTCTCTGTAAATAATACAGAGAACAACAGGAATAGGTGAATCTGGTGAAAAAAATGGATGAAGTAACAAATGGTGGGTGGAATGTGAAACAGGCTAACCGATGCCGGTTAGGAAAACCGATGTCGGTCAGGGGTAACCACTGCTTCGGTCACTGTAGAAAATGGACAGTGAGTAAACAGTGAGGTAGAAGGAAAAATATGACAAGTATGCCAAATCTAGGGATGTGTAAAATGTCAATGGAAAAATGACAGTGACAGAGACTATGGAAAGTGGAAAAAGTGAAGTGAGAATGTCCTTTTGAGTAGGTTAGCAAAAGGACCTGGAACCGATGTCGGTTGAGTTTAACCGATGGTGGTCAGAGGTAACCGATGACGGTGATTATTGTGAAATTGAAATAGTGATGAGAAAAAGTGGTTGTGAATTAGAATTTGATGTGGAATCAGACCCAAAATTTTGGGAATGATGGTGATATGGCCCAGGCACACTCAGGTGAAGTCGGAATACACCAACTATGATGAGGAGTGTGCGAGGATGAACAAAAATAATGATGAACGTGATCTCTCACCTCAAAACACAAATCAAGTAGAAACACTAAGAAAGAATGTTCCTAGAGTGCCTATTCTATTATGTTTGTTTAGCTTATGCTATTTAGGGACTGACACATGAATTGTGAAATAGATTTTTTGGTGAGGATGGCTTCCTACAAAGAAGGAGATCTAAAGGGTGAGGTTTCAGGTTTGTTATGGTGGGGGTGGGCTTCGCTCTGAAGTATGACTCGACAGAGCAGTGAGCTGGGTGCCCATTGTGCCATGATCGTGTGATCACCTACAACTTCTTCTAGGTAAGATGTTGTTTAAGAATGTATGTATTTGAATTTTTGTGTGGTTTGGTAAGACTCAGAGAAAGAGAAAAGGATAGAAGTGCTTTTCTATGATTCGTTTGTCAACCATCAGCTGGTAATGACTTCCAGCGTATAGGTTGCCCTCAATTAATGTGAGCTAATGTAGAAAATCAGAATGAAATGCAATGATTTTAAAACCCAAATCAAAAATGTGAAATTGGATGACACAATAAGATGAAGAGGAAGAGGGATGCTCTTTCACTAAAATGTAGAAAACATGAAGAAATGATTCTTTTTAAATACACCAAAAGAAAAGTTTCCTTTAGAGAAAATAGAAAGAAGGAGTGGATTACAGGGAAGAAAATTAGTGTGTACGCTTTTAGAAGGAAACAAACACACAATTTTTTTCCTAGGAATGAATGAAATGCAAGGAACCCCGGATGGGTCCCACTGGGTGTGCCAAAATGTTTCACCTTTTTCTTAGATTGTTTCTTTGAATTGTTGATGAAACAGATAGGGTAATGGGCGTAGGAGGAATACCTATTCAAATGTTGGTTGATGGGTTGTTGCGTGTATGACTTCGAATCCACAGCTGACCGTGAGAGCTTCCTTTTGGCTAGGAGGAACTACCTGTAATGAAAGCAAGACCACCAAAAAGAATTAAACAATATGGGTAGTGAACTGCCTAGCGTGAGCTAGATCAGGAAGTATGATACTTCCTAGATGGTTGTCAGTCCACTATTTTAAACAAATTAATGTTGAAAACAAAGGTAAATCCTATTGTTATTTTAAAATGATTTAGGTATCTCACTTAAAAACACAATAAGAAAATAGATCTAATCTAATAGGCTAAGCTAGAATAGAATCCACAAAGGTCAAATGGTTGGTTTTGGGTTCTGCAAGTCGATAAAGGTCTCGGGTAGGTCATCAAGTGAGTGAGGGTGAGGTAAAATTAGGTGGATAGGTCTTTGTTTAAGGCTGTGTGGGAAAACACAGAGACCGGCGTCGGTCAGGGGTGACCGACCGTGGTTAGGTATAACCGGCGCCGATTATTGTGAGATCTGGAAAATGTCAGAATGGGGTTTTGGTCTCCTTTGTGATTGCACAAAGGATTTGGTTGGTGGGATGAGGTATTGGGTGACTGGAATAGGTTTTTACGAGGTTTTGATGGGTCTATGGAGGTACAAAATGTTGGAGATGGTCAATAGGGAGCAAGATAAACAATGGATGATAAAATAATGATGAAATGAAATAACCAGGAAAGTATGATGTTGTACTTACTTGGATTTCATTCTGAAAGTCTGTGTGTGAAGGATGGAGGTGTTGATGATGGGTTTGAAGGCTGCAAGTGATCACCAACTGAAGAAAATCTTCTGCATGGGCTGCATGCACACTCCTCTTTGCTTGGATAGATCAGAATGTGGTTGGGATGGTTGTGCAGGAGAAGATGCTCAATCTCCTTCCTTGGATGTGAGTTCTTGCTGGAATTGGCTCTCTGAAGATGTGTTATCTCTCTTTGAGATTTCATTCTTTGCTCATCAAATTTCTTTCTTCCAATGTTTTCCAACTTTCTTCCAAGTTCCAACCTTGAGAATAAGGTTGTTTTGGGTTAAAAGGGGTAACCGACGGCGGTGGTCGGCTTAACCGGTGATGGTTAGGGGTAACCGACGTCGGTCAAGGTGGGATTTTCTAGGTTTACTAAACTTAGGGAGATCCTCTGATTTCCTTGGATCTTGTGTCGTTATCCCATGGATTAGACTTGGGAGCTTCTTGTGAGCATGCGGGAATGTGGTTAGAGGGAGTGTAGGCATTGATTTTTAGGGTTTGGGTAAGTCTTAGTTAGTTATGGTAACTTGCTAAGAATAGGTCTTAGGTTGAGTTAGCTTGGTGAGGTGTCTAAGTGAAGTGTTTGTGTAGATATTATTTAAATAAGATATTTAAATAATAAATATAGTGAGGATAATGCATTAATTTAATTAAATTAATTAAATTAATATTAGTAGGGTGAAGGGGGTCATGGCTAGGTAGATGTAATAAAGGGGGTATCTTCATCCATTATATCATCCTCCTATCAATGAATGTGGCAAGATTACTATAATTTATCACATTGATCCTAAAAATCCAATATCTCTCCCACTTCTTGGGATCGGATGAGTCACACCTTAGCTTATACGAAACCCAAACAATTTATATATCAAGCTAAGATCAAAGGTTCAAAGAGCTTCAAATATCCCAAAAATAAAACATACATAAATTTAAAAATAAAATGTGATCAAGAATGCACATGAATGCAACCATCAAGTATGGCAGAAAGTGCATAAACCTATGGATAGGGAACTCAAATTCCTCTATGTAAAATCCATGTTTCAAGATAATTCACAGTCATTTATTGAGTATGATCTCATCGTGATCATTGAGATTGGAGATAATATGACTCTTGATAAAAAAAAATGCTTAATTTCCCTTATCAAGGAAATTAAAAACATTATTGATCGATCTTATCATGTAGATTGACATTGATTAATCCCAAAATCTAAAAAAATCAATGCATACATATGGGTGTTCTTTCTTCCCTTTCTTGTTGTAATTCATCCACCATTTTCATCCCTTTGATACTATTTTGATTAGTCTATTCACATGAATTTTGTGACATTTATCTTTATGGTATCCATTTGACCTTGGTCTTTCATCACCTTGGTAAATTAAAGAACGACTGACATTTTATATATCCTATCACTATCTCCATATAATAAATTTTTGTCAAGAAATTTTGGACGTATTTGTTGACACTAGAAAATGTCATCATCGTATTCACTTCCACATCCTTCCATCAAGCCATTAGTGGTTCTTAACCCCTTATCAAAAATAGTCAAGAGAGCTGAAATTGTTTTTTAGAAAGAAAAGAAAATCAATCAAATCAAATCAAAAGCAAAAGGAAAATTGATATATAAATCTCTCTTGGGGTATTTCCTATAATCTTTATTAGGGCTATGGATTCTTGACCAATAGTAGAGAAATGTTTTAGATTAGAATCAAATGCATCTATATGGGGCTATGGACACCTAGATGGTAAGAGAAGCAATGTACGACTCTCCTTTCACCCTCCATTCGTTGGTCCGAGAAACCGTCAAGTGGACAGATCTATGGATAGACGAGCCAACAGTGTGTAGGGCATAGCCCCTCTTTGAGTCAGCAAAGTGAAACTAGTTTATTGCTATTCTACCAGTAGGAATCTGTGCAAGTCTCACAATATTCTACCTTTGGGGGTTGGGATCTCATCCCAGTAGAGGTATTTCCAACTGTGAAAAGAAGGGAAAGAAACGAGGTGGGGAGATAGAATAGATCTGAAGGGAGAAAAGAAATGAATTCCAAAGTAGAAAGGTCAGAGGGTCTATGTTTTGGGCTGGTAGTAAATAGAGCCGAACCTACTTGCATAGACGAACAAAGCAATATTGATGAATAAATGACAAAAAGTAGAGATATATTTAACAGAATAAACACATAAATCGACATAAGAAAGAAAGTATCCAAGTATATATAGAAGAAGGAGAAGAAAGAAGGCAAAAGGGAACCAACAACTAATTACAAAATATCTACAAAATATCTAAAAGTCAATGTTGACTTTGGACAACTTGGTGGATGACAACATCCCATGGTGCAACATGGATGAGGTCATCATTTGTACCAACATACTATTAGATATTTACAAAAAGAGAAGCCAAGAGGAAGAGAACTATTCATCATCGTATTCACGGTTGGAAGGGGGTATCTTGCTTCTGCTGTTGTTCGGGAGAGGTGATGTGGAACTGAGTCCGATATTCCATGAATTTACTGATCATGGGCTGAAGTTGATCCTGAGCAGGACCCTTCGTATGATCACCGATGACCTCACAGGTCTCCCGCTCATCTCTGAGTTTTTCAGGGAGTTTGAAATATTCATTTCCTACCTCCATCAGGAACCCCACAAAATCACGGCAAGCTAGAAGGTTGTTGATGCATTCGGTGTTGAAAATGGCTTCTGGCCCTAACCCTTACGAGAGGATCTTCTTGAAGATCCAGATAGTTTCGTCCACCTTCCTCAAGGTGAAAGAAGGAGTAAGTAGGCCTGGAGACATTCTCAGAAAAATTTGTTCCATTTGATGCATTGCATCCAGGGCTTCTTCCTTGACTTTGTCGATCTTTTCCAGGACGAACTCCATCTGGTCGACCCGGTAATCCAACACAGCAAGGATCTTGCTGGGTACCCTAGGGTGACTGAAGATGCCAAATTTTACTAGATCATTGACTGAGTAGTCAAGAATTTTCTAGAATGTTTCGTGTTGTAGCCTTGCATGGTCCAACTCCTCGGAGATAGGTCCTGCAATCGCCTGGAGATCTTTGTTCGCCTGATTGATGTTCTGATACAACTCGGTGAACTTGACTATTACCTCCTCACTATCTTTGAGGATTTGATCCCTCCAGGTGGAAACTGCCATACCTTGTTCACCAATTTTGGCATACTTGTTTATCTTGTCCTGACTTAGGACCTCAGGAGTTTCCGTGGCAGTTGTAGGAGGTGCATTGCCCATTTTCTGCAGGGCGTGGAGAAGATTTTTGTTTTGTTCCTTTAGCAACCTTTTCTCCTCCTTTGCTTCTTGAAGTTTCTTACAAAGGGAATCCACTGTAGATAGGGCCTCTCCTTGAAGACTTTCTGAAGATGTTCCCATTGTGACTTAGGTCACTATATAATCTATCGGAGACAGATATTTTTACCCTTTGAAGGATCGGGGTATGAAATCTCCATCACTCTTTCTCCTGATGCACTCTGAGAGAAGTAGGTTATGGGTTTTGCTTCTTAGCCCCTTTTTGGGATGATGGAGAAGTCCATCGGTGTGATAGGGACTTTCCTCCTTTTCTCTCGGCTCGAGATCTTTGGGAGATCCACGTTGGACTTAAGGGAATGGGACTAGAGTTAGAAGAGGAGAAACTCCAGTAGATGAGGGAAATGGGTAGAGACACTTGGTGGTGGCATTGAGAGGGAGGCCGAGAAAGTGCTCACAGGGGGAAGGGACAACTACAGGGGAGGAAGGCGTGGGAAAGGAAGGGAGCCGAGAGATGAGAGAAGAAATGGTGGGGACATCTCGTGAGAGAAGAGAAGATGGATGACGAGGAAGGGGGAACAATAGAAGATGGGGAGAGGACACGACCAAAGGAATGGTCGCATGGGTCATGTGAGGAGGAGAAGGAGGAGAAGGAGAAGGGATAGAAGGGACCTTAGCAGTTGTAGTAGTGGTGACACCCTGAGTGGATGTACCCATCGAAACACCTTCGCCACTTCTTTTTCTGGGGATACCAGGCTTACAACCTATTCTTGTGCAACGGAAGGAGGAATTTCAGGAGCTCCTTCTTGAGTAGAGCTCAATTCACCGTCTTTATCTTTGCCTTTGACCTTAGACAGATGCTTTGGCCTGACAGGTGCGCTGCCCAATGGAGACGTAGTGAAATCTACTCCGAGGTAGATAAGGCCATTCATCTTGCACCAGTGCTCTGTTCTCTACAATGTCTCCTTGACCCTTTCTTCAATGGTCTGGGGTGTTTTTATTCTATCGATCATAGTGAATGGCCAGTCATCCCCATTGGTATCCAGATATACCTGATCAACTTCTTGATCGGCAGTTTGATAGCCCTTTGGAACGATGGCCACGTCGTATTGAATAATTTCATCCAAGGCCAAACAGGAGTGGTCCTTCCTTTAAGTTCGACCTCATAGTACGAGTTGATATAGATGTCCTTGATTTGTGGAATATGGATTGGATCAAGTTTTGCCTTTGGAAGGAAATTCCTTAGATCAAAAGTGGGCCTCATTAGGAATTTGTGCTTGAGATAGAGCGATTCTAGCTTGGTAACCATTTCTGGGCTTTGTGGTGAGAGATACATGTGTATCTGCCCACTATAAGGGGAAAGGAGTTCCACCCTTCTTTCTCTTCAGGCACTTCTCGTGGTATGTTATGAGCTATCTGGATAGCTCTAATAGGATCATCTTAGGGTCGGCATATCTCGGCAATTTAGTGGGTTCACCAGGAAGTTAGCTGCCCTGAGATAGGTGAAGGTGGGAAATTGTGTAAATAAGGCCCCCACTTCTTTTTTGCTGTGATAATGCTCTTGGTCATTCAACCGTGAGTCATGTTGGGCCTCAATAGGCGAGATGATGCCGTAGAAGAAGGCATCGTTGATTTTGGTGAATTGTGAGATCTTTGTTCTCCAGCTTCAACTCTGGGTAGTACTTGTATATCTTTACTCGAGGCCAACCCCGCATCGGCTCAATCTTTGGATAATCCCTCTCTCGAGGGTATAGTGTAGACTACATAGGAGTTCATGTAGAACCTCCCCGTTGTGGTGAGTTGTTGGAGCTGTTCAGATATGGTGCTGCTTATTATCTCCACCCACTCGAAGCGTTGATCAGGTACATTCTTGTTCATGGTCTCCAGGTACCTGAGCATCCATTTATGAAAGTAATGGGCATCAGAAAGCCCAAATACTCTACTTAGGAACGTGATAGTATCACTCAGTTCCTCGGAGAAGTCGCTATGGTGAATAACCTGTGGCCATCTGGTTATCACCTTCTTGTTCTTTAGGTACACCTCATTCATTAGCTACATGCACTGGTCTTCATTGTCCTCCCAAGCCTTGATGCAATCTTCTTGGCTTACGGCCACAAAATGCCGGTGGTGAGGAATGCCAAGCATGATTTCAAAGTGCCGGGTAGTGAGGTTGATCATGACTTCGCCCTTTTCATTTTGGACACACCTTGTGTCTTTGTTGTAGCAGTGGGCCACTACCATCATGAATTCATTGTTTACTGCACTGACGGGGATCCCCCAGCAAAATGCAGGCCACTGCCTACTAGTTTTTCCATCTAGGGACTCCCTATGACTCTCCTAGTTCTGGCCCAGAAATCTTCCATATCGATGTGACCGAGCTCAGAGTCTCTTATATCCAGGTCACATTCTGCCTGAGACTCGGGCATTCTGACCCTTTGGTACTTGTATTTCATTTCTTCTTCAGTAAGCTTAGCTTTACCTTTTGACTTGGTTGGCCTCTTGCTTGATGTAGACATATGTGGATCTGAATTCAGTTGCTGATCTGTAAGAAGAAGAAGTGAAACCCAACGCAGAAGAGCCATGTTAGTCTGTTAGATCTTCCATTAGAGTATTACAGAATAAGGAGTTAACAATTTAAAGGCATCTGGGCGCAGGGTGTAAGGACACTGCAGATGTAGGGTTAATAGAATGGTGCATTGAAGAAGAGTGTTACAAGGAAAAAATCAGTGCCAAAGGGCGTAGGGCGCAAGGATTTCACATATGACATTTTTGTTATTGTAGACAGGGGTGCGCCTATGCCATCTATATAAGGTTAGGCTGGGCACAAATAAACTTGGTGTTGCATGAGATCAGGATGCACCAATGGCTCATGTAATTGGCATATAATAGAGGATGTTGATGTGCCGATGGTGTAGGATAAATGTGTGTTGCAATATCTTTCTATGCACAAAAGGGGAATTTGGCATGGGGGGAAAGGACCGTATAACACCGTGTTCTTTGTAATAGGGTATGCGCCACGCCAATTTTAGGATTTACTTGGTTTTCACATGGCGCGGGATTAAGCATGTTGCAAGTGGAAAAAGTGTGCCTTCTTGGCGCGACTGTATTTTATGCAGCAGGGGTGGTGATTGCGCAAGGAAAAACACAGTTTTAAACTAATCTTTAAGGTTTTCTTTCTTTCTTGACAGGTTTGATCTTTCAGGCCTCTTTTTCAGGTTTTTTAGATGGTGAGGGGGCACAACAAAGAGATCCAGGTTGATTTTTTGAGGCAGAGCCCTCCTTACCAACAGATCTAGAAAGAGGATGAAAATGGTTTGGGGAAAGGTTGCAAGAACGGTAGGAGGGTTTAATGGATTTGCATATTCATTCTATCCTACCACACAAACAACCAAAACAAAACACAAGAGGAGAAAGAACCACCTACCCGAATATATAGAATGTGAGAGACGAAAGAGGGTCCACAAACGCGGCATAAGGATGACGGGTGTCTTTGATAGTGTAGAGGAATAAAGATAATCACGTGTTTTCAATTGTGAAAGTGACAGGGCGGGTGCGCCTATATATAGGCAAAGGTGCAATAAATGCGAACCACTTTTTCAAGAGGCGCACCAAAACATGTGTCGACATGTCAAACGGTGTGCCCTTTGGCACGGATAAATGTGTGTCAACATGGGAAAACTTGCACCTTTGGCGTGATTTTAAGACCGTCAACACTTCATTTCTTGCACCCTTTAGCACACCAAAACATGGTGCAACAATTTATGTGTTAACATGAAGGCGCATGCGCCTTGGCACACACAAGAAAGGTGCATCACGGGAAGGCGCACCAAAAAATGTGTCGAAACTTCAAAGGGTGTGCCAAAGGAAATGAAGGGGGCACAAATTTACTCTGTGTAACATAGATAAAAGGTGTGCCTAGCCAAAAGGGACCAAAATGGCTAAGTTTAGAGAACTAGATTTCCCGAAAAGGGATTTTGTAACATTCTGAACGCAGAGGGGTCCCTGACGAGGGACCAGGGAAAAATTTGGTATGGTTACCTATAAAATTTCCCTCATCAATTTTATAGGATAACACATTCAAAAATCAAATTTGAAAATAAATCATTCCTACACATTGGCTAGAGTGTATTCACTTGTCTATCGCATCTTCCTGCAGTGGTAATAAATTTCCATGTGCACACACTAGATCTTGATGAGTTAACATGATTAGTATGTTACCAAGTGTATTTTTTGGACCTTTTTTAGACTCTTACTTTAGTGCATGTCTTTTCGATGATTTATGTCTTGGGCTAATCACTTTTTCATCATCCACCTTCTAGCTACATTTTTCATATCTTTCATAATATTTCCTATTCTTTTTCCTCATTTAGAAAATCCATGTGTATAAAATTAAATTTTTCCATGTTTGTGGGAACCTTTTCCCCTTTCACTTAAACAATCTTCTACTCATATCTATCAGCGACTTCTTGAAAACTTACATTGGGGGCATCCTTTCTTCTTCTCTACACTTCATTGTTTTGTGTTCATCATCATGTTGAAAATATCTATTTTGGCCTTGATTCAATCTATCCTCTTGTATATATGTGTGAAGAAATTTACTTTGTATATTCCCATCTCACACTAGGGAAACTTCACATATTCTCCTTTTTGCACATGCACATGGCATTCTGCCCCTTTACATTCCCATCTAACGCATTTGGGGCATCCACGATTATTTTTCTTCCCTATACATAGCTTTGAAAAACCTTGTAAAATAAAAAAAAACAATCAAATATGTTAGAAAAAACCCAAAACATTAAAAAAAAAAATTCATGAACAAAACTCCCAATAAAAATAGAACATTGTCTTGAGATAACATAAAAAAAATTAATTTTTTTCAAAAAATCCAAAAAAATCATTCAAAATCCAATTGGTAAAACGATGGTAAAAATCTAAAAACTATGTCAAACACATTTTATTCAAATTTTATCTTGCTTGTGTTTTTCACTTGTTTCTATAACAATGATTCATGGATCATTTAGATCTACCTTATTAACAAAGCTAGTTTGCTTGCTTTGTCTATATTATCTTGGCACAATGAGTTGATTGGTAATATTTCGTAACAAGTGAATGATTTTTCATTGGACCCTTGTGTCCACCATTTCCCCCTCACATGTATCCTTTCTAGGGGAGCCACTTTTAACCCTTGTCATTATACATAAACATTTGGGAACTGAAGCTCAATAACAAAACATTTTTGCAACTATCTTAGATGTTGTTGGTTTAAGTATGTGTGTTTGTACTTGTTTCCCTATTAGGTTGAATTTTTACTTTCTCGTATTGCATTACATTTTATGTTGCATGGATTTGGTGTTTTAGCAATGGACAATTGTTTTTACTATGGATTTTCATGTCATTCTACACTTTTGTCGTATGCTTTCATTTTAATAAGGACCGATGATGAAGATCACTAGCAATATGATGAAAATAATTTTTTTACAAGACAACTGGATGGATGTTAGCTCAATCTCCTTTCCTCATAATATTTTATTCTATAACCCCTTTCTTCTCTCCACACTATTCTACTACTTCACTTGTGACATCTTATCCCTTCTTATTCTTCTATCTATTCCCTTCTTTTCGATTGTTGATCGACTTCTTCCATCACCCCATCGACACTTGAGGGGGCATGCTTCACTCTATTAATTTTTATTCTACCCATTTCAATTTTTTTAACTTATCTCGTACTTATCTACTATCTTTGAAATGGCGTAGCTTATGCCACCCCAAAGAGGGGAAAATCTAGACACCTATAATTTGATAAAATCAATGCTATTACTAACATTGCACTAATTATTTTGTTCCCTACAAATTGATGACGTTTCATCAATTAGGCTCTTTATTCCCTCAAAATCATCTTAATTAACTTCTATGTCCCGATTAAGCCTCCTACCAGACATTTGACCAATAAAAAATCTTATTGGTTAAATCCCACTTCCAACACATCCAAAATCTATCGAAACCTCCTCCAGATGCTCCTAGAAAGATTCCTAAAGCTTACTTGGGATTCCTAATTAATCCTAAAAGGTTAATTAGCTTCTAATCCTAGTCAAAAGTGCTTTGACTTGCTAAAAG
This sequence comes from Taxus wallichiana var. yunnanensis, assembly GCA_018340775.1. Taxonomy (NCBI): domain Eukaryota; kingdom Viridiplantae; phylum Streptophyta; class Pinopsida; order Cupressales; family Taxaceae; genus Taxus; species Taxus wallichiana. Next base: position 86,552,626 of record CM031240.1, read on the forward strand.
TACTTTTGGACTTACCTTTTGTCCCACATGCACCAAAATCATACCATTCTTGGAATGGGAAACCTATAAATAGAACCCTCCTCCTCATCATTTCTAAGAACACTTTTCCTCCTCTAGCATAAACTATAGGCTATTAGGATCTTGAGAATTTTTCCATTTATTGAGCTAATATCTCCATAGTGCATCCATTAGCTCAAGCATGAGTAATATGGGGAGAACCATATGGACATATAGCCATTAATGGTGTGAACCCATTCACAAAGCTTGAGATCATATTAACAATAAAAACTATTTTCTAAGGATATTCTTAATAGGATCATTTCAAGTTAGCATTTAAAGAGTAGAGATTGATTTAGGCATGTTAGTTTAATTATTTTCAAAGTTATATGCATGTTTAAGAAATTATCCTCCCTAAGCCCTTATCTTAAAGGTTCTTGTTAGGTTAGTTAAGCTTTGAAACTTCTTAGGTGTTCTAGTTTCATTTCTTAAGATTTCTAATTTTACACATGAACATAATGTTGTATATAGAAAATAAGATGATGGAAATTCCCATTGGAGTTTTGAGGATGAAAGCATCACTATACAAGGAGTAAAATTAAAGGGTGATTTTGAGGTTCTATAGTTGGAAGTGGTAGATAAATTTCCTGCATTTCTTGTTCATTCAAGGTGTTATGCAAACACACGCAAACATGTGATTTAATAAGGGCTATATTAGTTTTGAGAATGAGGATGCTCGTGTAGTGATTATTATAGATGGTACAAAAAGTGTTCCCTACATAGAGCTTGTTAGTGAGGAAGATCTAAATCAGATCTATGTGAAGACTATGTAAAATCCAAAGTGTGTTGAGCCAACGATGGATGGAGTGCTCAAATGGGGAGATGCATATTTGACCAATGACACTATAAGCATTGCTTTTGGTAGCTGGTCCCATGAAACATATGAAATGGTTAGTCATGAGTTTTGGGGAAGCATAAAAATAATGATTAGACCAAACATAGTTAGGTGGTTAGGAATAACTACACTACTAAGGTATATAGGAGAAGAAAATCCTTAATTAGTTTTACGCGTAATGGAAGAACAACTACATGATGAAGGAGACAAAAGTAATATGTTGGTTTACTTGTCAAGAGGAATGGTAACATGATGGTTGTCCATACTTAGGGATACTATTCTTAGATGGTGTGAGATAATAATTACCTTCTTGACACAATTTTTTAGGAACAACCTTCTTTCAAAGATATCTACGTATAATGGAAAAATGTCTCCTAGAACTGACACACAAGCTTATGAGAAGAATTGGTTGGAAGGACCAGACACAATACCGCCATCCCTTTGGTCCATAATTTCTATTCCAGTTTACATGGGTGTGCACATGAATGGTATATACATGTTGAGATGAAGCGAGGAAACTACCAATGCAACACATGACATTAGGTATGGTGCACACTTTTAATTACTTTTCATCTAACCCTCTGTTGCATCAATTCTTGTAGTTGATGAATCACATCACTCTAAGGGATAATGTAAAAGTAGAAGATATTTTTTCTTAGTTATATGAGGATACATATCTTGATGGACACACTAATAAATGTGCATGGTTAGAAACTAATGAGGATCTTCTAGAGCATCTTTTAAAGGAGAAGGAAAAAGGAAAACTAGTATACCTGATTAATGATGAAGAGGTCAAATATTTTAACATATAACACTTAAAAGGTGAGAATGAGGTATTAGATATGGAATATGAGTGGGAACATGCATACCACTTACCACTTTGAAGATAAAGAATGTGAATATTTAAATAGACAACACGTCAAAGGAGGTAATCATTGGTGACTATTGGTTAGAAGTAGAAGTTGCAAAGATAGTTGAATTGTTGCATGAATTACAAGATATTTCTCTTATGGGTTGTCATGAGTTGAAGGGTTTTTATTCATCACTAGGGGAGATGAAGATAAATCTCAAATAAGGAATACAACAAGTTTTTACAAGACCTTATAGGATGAATCCAAATTTGTGCATTAAAGTAAATAATGAATTTGACAATATGTTAAATGCATATATTATTGAGCCAATTGAAGAATAAAAATGGATCAACCCCATGGTTATAAGTTTAAATAAATATGGAAGGATATATATTTTTGTGTTTACGGGGTATTAAATGCTTCTTATGTTATTGATATGTTCCCTACACTTTGTTCATTAAGGATATTCTTGAGGGTGTAATAGGGAAGAAGATATATTCCTTCACAGACAATTTCGTAGATATCACGGAGTTTGAATTACGTGTGAGGATCGGGAAAAGACTAAATTCACCACAAGAATGGGGTTATTTTCACATACATTCATTCCTTTTGGTCTAAAGAATGCACTAACAATATTTTCTTACATTGTTGTACAAGCTTTTCACGACTTCATCCATAGCTTCCTTTAGGTCTATCGAATGATTGGATTGTATATGGCTTGGTTAAGGAACAAGATATATGGCTTGGTATAAGGATCATTCACCACAAGAATGGGGTTATTTTTCACATACATTCAACACTAACAATATTTTCTTGCATTGTGCCTTTTAATTTAAGAAACATATGAGATAACTTAGTATATATCTAAACATAACTTAGTATAAAAATGCTTCTTTGTGACAATATTTGGCACTTTATTATGGCATATCATATGTAAAGAGGGTCTTGGTTGATCCAACGAAGATAAAAATTATATTGTGGTTAGAAGAGCCAACTTACCAAACTCAGTCCACAAATTTCTTGGGTATATATGATATTATAGGAAGTTAATCAATGGCTCTACTAAGATAGTTATGCCACTAGAAGAACTGATGAAGGCTAAAGGGAAATTCTATTAGAAAGATGTGCAACATAAATATTTTGAGAAGTTGATGGAAAGGTTGACCACCGTGCCTATCCTTTGCTTCCTTAATGAAATTTTCCATTGCATGTGCATGTGGATACCTTAGGGATAAAAACTTGAGTAGTGTTATGTTAAGTTAGAGATGAGAATGTTGATCATCCCATCTATTTAACAAGTAGGAAACTCACATCGACGAAACAAAATTATACGAGATGGGAATGTTGAGCGTGAAGCATTTTCTATGGTATACATGATTCATAAATTTAGGAAGTGTCTTCTTGCAAATCCTTTCATATTTTATCTTGACCATATGGAACTAAATCATTTGGTTAATAAACTAGTTTCGTAAGGTTGTATTTGCGAGATGGATTTTCTTGCTCCAAGAATTTGAATTTTCTATAATAGTATAACTTGGTAAGAGTAATCTTGGACCTGATCACCTATCATACATAAATCTAGGAGAGGATGCACAGATTATAGAAGATACACCACCGATGTGAAAATTTTTAGGTTATAGTGTGCGCCAATGGATTTAGATGATATAAAAATGTTTTTGTGCATGGGGATTACATTGTAGGGGATGAATAATATGGAGAAGAAACAATTGGATATACATGAGGCATCTTATTAGTTGGTGGGAGGATATATCTATAATATGGGAAGAGATGAAGTATTACGCATATGTGTATTAGAGCATGAATGTGAAGAAATTAAGGAAGAAACACATGATGACATTATTGGATGACACTATGCTAGAGAAGCTACCACGTGAAAGATATTCCTCACAAGACTATAGTTGGAAAAACTTTATAAAGATACAAAGGAGTTTTCAATTATTGTGACCATTTCGAGAGGATTGGAAAGCTAGGAAAAAGGGATGAAATTAGTTTACACCAAATAACATCTATAGAACCCTTTGAGAAATGGGACATAGAGTTTTTGGACCAATTGTGCCAAATGCGTGACAAATAGGAAAATGATACATTATTACCTATACAAATTAATTGACACGTTGGGTAGAAGATGTGTCCACAAAGGACTATATAGCCAATATAACTACATGTTTTCTATTCAAGAACATCATAAATCAATATAACTTACCATTGAGCCTTATGAGTGATTGGGGTACTCATTTTCTAAATGAAATGATAAAAATATTGTTATCAAAGTTCATGTTGGATCATTATAAGAAAAATCCATATTGCCCATATGTAAATGGAATAGTAAAATCTTGTAAAATATCTTGAGCCAAACTTTGACTAAGATATGTGTTGTTGGAAGGAAGGAATGGGATGACAAGGTATCAGTTGTAATTTGGGCATAGAAAACCACCTATAGGAGGTTGAATAAATCTACACCTTTTTAGTTAGTTTTTGCACAAAATAAATATTTCCTATTGAGTTCATGTTACTTTCTCTATGTATTGTCTGCATAGGAGGACTCATAAATAAAACACATTGAAAAGTTAATGTAATAGGATGAATGACACACAATTTCTTGTTGGATCCAAAACACAAAGAAGACGCGCTAGAAGGATTGGAATGATCATCATATTAGGAACAAGTATTTTTTGATGGTGGATTTTGCTTCTATATGATTCTAAATTCACGTGCTACTGGGAAATTTGAAAGTACATTGGTTAAAACCATTCAAAGAAACAAATATTTTAGAGACAGACACATGTTAGCTACAAGAACTTGATGGTGCAATGTTTCATGGTTGGTTCAATAGGATTAGGATAAATCCCTACCATACATAAAGCTTCTTTTCAACAATTTTAATAATAAGGTAAAATTACCATTTATATTAGATTTACATTTAGTTGTGTTATTTTTGTAATAAGAGCATGCATGCACAAAGAAAGTAATTAAATAAAACAAGGTTGTTAAGTTAGGGAACACATCTTGTAGAGTTCAAAGTCATAAACATTTCAATCTAGGATTAAGAAATAACAACAATCAAGAAGGAATCCAAGGAAAGAAAACCATAATGGAGGTGTTAGATGATTGGTTTTCGGAGATGCAATACCTAGAAAAGGTGATTGTTGGGAATCAATAGGCATTGCACTTGAATTATGGAGTTGTAATATAAATGAGTAAAATCACTACGTCATAGGCCATGAGAGTGATATAATGGCTAACATTTTAGTAGAAATAGGTCGACACACCTTGACGAAGGCCATATTATGTTGGATGATCAAGTACGGAAGACCTTATAGAGTGGAAGAGTACTATAATTATATGAATTTCCCTTTCTTTAAGAAAGCCCGCATGACTGTTCCAATGGTTGATGTCATGATTCCACAAAGATTACTTCTATTTTAAGGGCATCGGGATGCACATCACTACACAACTAATTAGAAAGGTGACGGGGTTATGAGATAGGGGATGATATTGTGTTAGATATACATGATGAGGCATCGATGCAAGAAACAACCACCAAGTAACATTATCAATGGTGAAGTCACACATTTAATGTTACACACATATCGACCCTATATCCAGGGGAAGCGCAAGCTTGATAAGTTGTAATCTTGAAGCCTAAGAGACGTGGAATGAAATTAACAATAATTTTTGTACATTACACATAAGATGGCACATGGATCCAAATATAATATTTCTATGTTCATAATAAAGAGTATTATAGAAGAGGATTTAAACCAACATGATAGAGGTGAAAAGATTACATAGGGGTAAATTTTCTTATTAATCATATTCGGGAAATTGGAGTTACGGATGGACCAATGAGGAGAGAGTGGGAACATCCTATTGAGAAGATTTCATCGGCATAAATAATTTCTAGGTACCCATGTGATGGCACAATGATAAATTTATATAAGTCGTACTGGAAATATGATACAAAAAGGATGTTATATGATTTTGGAAATGAATGGAGCATATCTAGGAGCTTCCCATAGAGTTAGATTCGTAAACATAATGTGTTGTCTTGTAACACTTATTCCTTACATGATTCTTGTTGATGAATGAAGAAGTGGGGTTGTGGTGTAATCTACCTTTTACATTCATAGCTAGATATTTCGGGAACACAGTAAATAGGATTAAGGATGCAAAACCACTTAAATTTAATGTAGATAAGGTAGATGTAGAGTACCATAATCTATACAAGACCTATAGATACTCGACCAAGAATCATATTTGGGAACCAAGGAATCAGATGGGATGGAATTGAATCCCATCGCAAATTTGGTGGTCGAAAAGGAAGCATGCAAAATTTTCATCATCTATTTTCACCAAAGTTGAAATATGGAAAGGTGGTTAAATTGTGTGACACATCTCTCGAAAACCCACCATCTTTTGGAAGGACAAGCTGTAAATATAAAGAAGTGAAATCTTGAGCTAATCTAGAAGAAACAAGAGGAGGAAGATGATGATGATGAGACTAAGGGGTAGATAGATCATACCATAAGGAAGAGGAGGAAAGTAACACGTGGAGAAAAATTTACCCGAAACCCTCCTAGAAGACTTCCTACAAGCTCAATTGAAACTGATCACATGATTAGTCTAAGAGGAGAAGGGTATAATGATGAGGCCTAAATGACATGAGAGGGATAGGAACTAACTCTACTCTAACTTTCCAAGGGACTAGGGTGAGAAGGAGATGCATAAAACATAAACCTAAACTAGAGAAGGTGATAACAACAAATAAGGGGATGAATACTTAAGAAAGAGTGAAAATGGGAGAGAATGATGATGAGGAGGCAAAATGAAAGCCACATATCAAAATCATGTTTAAGTTCCACTTTCATGATGCAAAATAGACACAGACTCTGAAATAACACATACAACACACCTGTGAATGAATGAGAGGCAAGAGAGTGCAATAAAACAATATCTAAGGAAGAAATGAGCCACAAAACCAAATATTTTATTGCTTAAGAGATCATGCACAGATCATCACGATATAGGAGGAAGATGCAAAACATTTATAGAAGACATAGCCCAAGGCATGCGACCCTTAGAACACTTGTTATGACATAAAATGATGCCCTTGTATTCCCAAAGTATCCAACATTAAAACAAGGCATCACTTTACAATATATAGAAAATGAAAGAGAGAAGAAGAAAAGAGAGGGAAATTTTGAATTCCCATTTTTCCCCCCAACCACCTTCATTTAATTTTTGAAAAGATCATATTTTTCTCTACAAATTTCACTTCCCCATGCCATTTCCTTGTTGAAGAAGGAACGACACCCATACTACATTTAATTCTAGTGGTTGAGCCATCTGAGTAGACCTTTTGTGTGTTTGGGGAGTTTTCCTTTACTTCACCCACCTAAATTCATGAAATATGATTTTTTACATGGAGAAGGTTAAGATTTCTTCAAATAATATCATATTTGCAAAGATCAAATCATCAGATTGAAATTCATGTTCATTTTAGTAATCCACGTGGAAAAATTATTATTTTTTCTTTGATATATGTTTTTTTTCTTTTGAGTTCCACGTGATTTCATGCCTTCATGGATTTATCTCCCATTTTATTCTCTACTAACTTCTTCTCTCTTTACTTCATGGTTTAACATCGATATATGGCATGGCATCATGTTGACTTCCACTACCTAGACTTTTTCTTCTCCTGACTTTGGATTTTTTTTTTCACTTTTTTTGCGGCTTTAGACCTTTATGGCTAGAACAATTTTTTCCTTTTTCCTCTTCCACACACTCAAAAATCCATCCATTTTTTTCATTTTTCACCCAGCCTTTTCTTTGATTTTGCAAATTTTCTTTCACTCCATGACATGCTTAAACCCTTCCATGGTCTTCATTCTCATTCCCAATCCAACTCATGGAACTTTCAAGTTTCAATTTTTGCAAGGGTGAAAAAATAGACAACATTTTTGGTGACTCATAGGGGCCATCTGCCTACTAGATGAGATGATCAGTAGCCTTAGCATCCATTGGGCATGGAGTCAGCTTGAAATCCTTGAGTCTGATTTAGTTTCTTTGCATTTGATTTTTGAGGTGACTACAACTAATCCTTGATATTTTGAACCCTCCTTTTTAGAAACCATCTTGAGAACATGATGAAATAGTGCACAAGAACATCTCAAGAAATAAGACTATGTAAAGAACTTAGGGAAAGAAACCTACACTACCAATAATGCAATGTGCTAAAAGCACTTGGAGGAATTGAAATTCTAATACTATATATACAAGATGCATGAAAAATCTTAATGAGAAGGTTTGAGATGAATCCCATTGACTAGGATTTGAAACATGTTCCCATCAAGATCAAATAACTCAAATGAGTTAGCCACCTTGCAAGTGGTGATGATGTATGGTCCACTCCAAATAGCATCAAATTTGGAGTGTCTCCCTGGTTTAGCTCGATCCATGTCCCACTTCAAAACTAGATCTCCAACCTTGAATGTTTGATTTCTAGATTTTTTTCAAACCATTGTTTGGTTGATGCCTGATGTTGTTCCATCCTTGATCATGGTGGCATTTATTTTTTCCTCTAGTTACACCAATTCCACCATTTTGATTTCCCTTTGATCACACCTTCAAATTCAATTTGTTGAGCTAACTCAAATGAAGGAAACTCAAGTGACAATGGAAATCTTGCTTCTTTACCATATACTAGTTTGTAGGGAGAAGTGCCAATAGCCTTCTTTTTCATTGTTATCTATCCACCCAAAGAGCATTTTTACCTTTGTGTGCCACTTGTCTTTGATTGATGTCCATTTCCTCTTCATGATTCTTGATCAGATTCTTGTTAGTAGATTTTGCCAATCCATTACCTTGGGGTAATAATTGGAAGAATTTTTCAGATAAATCCCAAGTCCCAAAGCCCAATTAGAAATCTTGATCCAAGAAAGATTTTGCATTATCAGAAATGATGGTTTGAGGGATGCCAAACCTTGTAACAATTTCTTCAAGAAATTCCAAGATGACTGATTCAGTGGCTTCCTTTAATGGTGTGGCTTCAGTCCACCTGGTGAAATAGTCTATGGCTATGAGAACCCATTTATGACCAGCACTAGATGGTGGATTGATCATACCAATGAAGTCAAGACCCCATTGTGTAAATGGATGATCTTCTTGAATTGGATGAAGTGGAAAAGGCTCCAATATTTTCTTTCCAATGAAGAGTGCACATTCTTTGCATTTCCTAACCCACATGTGAGCATCCATGAACAATGTAGGCTAGAAATAACCTACTTTTATGATCTTCATGGTTTACTCTTTAGCAGAGAAATGTCCACCTGAGAAACCATCATGAAATTCAGTCAAGACCTTGTCACATTTTTCACCTTCAATGCACCTCAGTAACACTCCATCAATGTTCCTTTTGAAAAGGATGCCATTAATCAATGCATAAGGAATAGATCACAACCTTAGATGTCTTCTCTTTGTTTTATTCAAACCAAGAGGGTATGCACCAATAGACAAAAACTTTGACATATCAACAATCCAACTATGATCATTGAATACATTTCCTCTCATCTTGCTACCATTCAACATCATGTGGAAACTCATCATTTGAGGGCACTTCATTCATGAGGGTGGTCTCTTGAGATTCCACAACATCTAGAGCCAACTACTCACAAAGTGCTCTTCCCCTTACTAATTTTGTAGCCTTAATGGTCACATCATATTCCATGATTTTAGTTACCCATCCAACTCATTTCTCACTGATTTTTCTCCCATAATGAAGTCTCTAACATTGGAATGTGATACTAAAACCTTTACGTGGCTAGCAACAATCATACTTTTGAATTTCTTCAAGGCTCTCATGATGGAAAACACTATTTTTTTCAATGTGATTGTACTTGAGCTCATAATTCTTAGTGTTTGACTAAAAAATGCCATAGATGCTCCATTGCTTGATCATTCAGTTGTGTCAAAACCATGGCTATGCTCGATTCCACCCCATGAGCATAAAGAATGAAATCTTGGTATAATATGGATTAATCAATGTTGGGGCTGAGAAATCTCTTGTTTTATCTTTTCAAAAATTTTCCTTCCCCCTATGGTCCACTTGAATGTTGCATCCTTCTTGAGCATGAGAGTAATAGGTCTTATCAAACCCGTGAAGTTAGGAATGAAGCACCTAAAAAGTTTGATTTTCCAAGGAAATGACTGTAAAAGCCTTCTTGTGAGTTGGCAAGGAAAGAGCCGTGATAGCTGCAATTCTTTTTGGATCAATGGAAATGCCTTCTTTTGAGACAATATGCCCAAGTCTTTCCTCTAGGGACTAAAAAGTTACATTTCTTAGGATTAAGGGATACACCAAACTCCCTGCATATTTCAAATACTTTCTCTAGGTGCTTCATGTGATTCACTCTGCTTGGAGAAAATAGTAATGTCATCTAGGTAAACCAAGATGAATTGATTGATATATCCTTTAAAATAAATATCCATTTCTCTTTGGAAAGTAACACCTACATTTGATAAGCCAAAAGGCATTTTTTGATAAAAAAATGTTCCCATTTGGTGGTGAATGTGGTTTTATATTGATCCTCTTCTTTCACTTTGATTTGGTTAAAACCAGAATAGCCATCGAGCATGGAAAACCTCTCTCTCCTACTATCTATAAAATTTGTTCCATGGAAGGAAAGGGATAATGATCCTTGAGGAAGCCTTGTTCAAATCCCTAAAATCCACGCAGATCCGTATTTCACCATTCTTCTTCCTTACTGGGACCATATTTTCCACCCAAGTAGAATACTTGATTGGAAAAATTATTTTGGCCTCAATGAGTTTGGAGAGTTCCTTTCTCATGAGGGGTTCAATCTTGGGGTTAATTGGCCTTTTTTTTCTATTAATTGGCTTGATGTTGGGATCAAGATCAATGGAATGTTGGACTATATTTGGATTGAATTATTTTAAATCTTCATAGTCCCATGAAAACACATCATTGAATTTTTGACACAAGGAAACAAAATTTTTCTTTTCACTTTCATCACATACCTTTCCAAGTAGAAGTTATTTTCCTAGAGAAATTGAAACTGTTGAAAATCCTCTTGCTTTTCCACCATGTTATTTTCCATTCCTTTGAACTCATCATCTGGACTGAAAATCTTCTCAAAGTGACTAATCCCTTTGGAAAATTTGTTTGATTTTAGTTGAATAATTTGATCCCCATATACTTCCTGCAAATCAGATTGCATCTTTGAGGAGAACTCTCACCTCATTTTGGATGAACTACACAATTTTTCATCATATCAAATACCTTAAGAAGTCTTGATTGTTTGGAATAGATGGCCTAACCACCATTTTGATATGTTGGGCATTCCCTTTGATCAAATCCTCATAGAGGTGAGAATTGAGAGCCAAGGGCCGCCATTTGGTCTGCGTCTTTGTTCAACTTTCTAGGCACAACCTGTAGGTTAATGGCATCAAATATTTCTAGCAAATCCCAAACTCTATGTTTGTAAGCTTTCAACAACTTGTTCTTTGTCACACATATCATGGACTTGGTGAATGACTAATTTAGTGTCTCCAAAGACCTGTAACTCCTTGATTTTTTCTTTTTCACATGATCAACAGACCATGCACTAATGCTTCATACTCTACCACATTATTAGAACATGAAAATTCAATCTATGAAAAAGAAAATTTTTATTTTTTTGGAGAAATGAGCACAACACCCCCCGACTCCATTTTGCTTCTAGAACCATCAAAGAACATCCACCATAGTCCAAAAACATTTTTCTTTTTCTTGTTTGAATGTATGGGTATCACAGATTCCTCCTAGAGAATAATAAGTTCCTAGACTAGTCTCAAAGGTTTTAAGCTCTTCATCATAAGGATCAAACTTATGATCTCTCTCATCCCATTCATCTAACAACAAATCAGGCATGGAAAGAGGAATGATATGTTCATCTGGGATGAATCTTTCTCATGTTCTTCTTGTATTAGGAAATTTGATTGGATGGGAGTGGGGTCATATGACTCAATATGGTAAGAAAATATGGGCTCAACTTGTATTGTGAATCGGGTACCATATCTAGTTTTCAAAAGCATGTGAGTCAATATGAGGATAGATAGCCACCTACTTTAGTAGTGAAGTCTCTAGAAAAAAGATGGAAAACATGGGAGGAAGGTCAATGATATGAAATATCATGGGTTATGGTGAGGCTTGGGTAGGCATGAAGTGTCAACTCAAGGTATTTTATTATGCCCAAGACATTCACAATTGACCCATCAAGTTGTAAAACTCCCTAGACACAGGACTGTATTTGAGACCTAGGATATCAACAATTTTCTTGGGCATTAGAGGTACTAGCCCCTAAATCAATCATATAGTTATGAACTAGGTATTTACCCACAATTATCGACATGTAAAAGGGTGGGGTTTTGATATTTTTACTTACTTGATCATCCTTTTCTTGAAACATGAATATGACATGAGTCTTTTGCATTATTGGATCCATGAGAGGTAATTGCTTGAGGGCTTCACATAGAGATCACATTATGATGGAATAGCAAAGTGCATCCCACATTGAGACATTGACATTGGTATTTTCATTTTCTCAACAATGTTAAAATGGAAGACCCATGGATTTCTGCATATGTGACATGCTACCTTCTTTTCTCTATTGTGGTGGCATTTGATTTGGTGGATTTGGTTGAGTAAGTAACCTCTTTATCCATGGCTTTTACCAAGAAGCTCAGGTGGCTTGATTTTTTTGTTCATCACGACTGGACTTTTTTCCTTACCATGACTTTGACTTGATCCATGGAAGGTGAAGATTATGACTCGAACATCCTTTTATTTTTTCATGTATTATCAACAATGTTGATTGATGGTCTTAGAACTTCCTGCCACTTGGTTAACACATAAAAATCCTCAGATCTCCAAAGAACATGAGGTTAGTGTATCATTGTTGGTCTCTTGACTTGCTTCCATGGTTGGATTTGGTGCCTCTAGCAGTGGTTCTTATTGATTGGAAGAGCCTTGAACCATGTATGCTTGAAGATGCATTTCCCTTTCACAACCAAGTTGGTTATGTAATAGATTACATGGAAAACACCACTTTGTTTCTTGTGCCATATTATTTTGCATAGGAACTAAATGCCTGACTTGAACTGGGAGGAGGAAGTGCTTGTGGAGGAGGGATTGTTGCTAATGGAAGAGGAGACACTTTGACCTTTCCATCTATTATTCTGTTGGTTTTGTGCATATATCTTTGATTAGGCTGCTGATTTATCCATGGTTGATACCCTTGATTAGAAGATTTGCCCTTGATTTTGATAATTCTTATAAGATTGGGCTTGTTTTTCTAGGGATATAACTTTTTTTGTCAAATTTCTAATCAAATCCTTCATTTCTTCATCCTCTTTTTTGAGAAGGATTTTTGTGAGGTGGAAGCAATAGGTTGTGGATTTGGCTCAGGATAGGAGCAATAGAAGGTTGAGAAGCTTGAGGTAGTTCAAGGATATAATGGCATAGGTGGTCTAGGAGCTAATTTCCCAGCTTGTATTAAACTATTTTCAGCTTTGATTGCAATTGCATAAGTAATTGGTAGAGTTTTTTCCTCCCATAGATTATATCATAACATAATATATATATAGAGTTAAGAGCTTTTAAAAAGTAAAGAAAGGCACCTTCTTGTAGGTCTCACAAGAGCTGGAATTCTATCCCAAGTTCTCTGGAATCTAAAGTTGAAATCCACCATTTTCTCATTAGGTGCTCTCTTGATTGTAGTTAACTGCTCCAAAAGAGATAGGTTGTCTTCTCTTTCTCCAAATTGGTCATAAAGGGTTGTGCACAATTGATCCCAATTTTGAATTGTTCCTACCCCTAGGCTTCTGAACCATTGTAGAGATTTTCCTTTAAGTGATGAAGCCAAAGTTTCATTTGCCACATCCATCTCAACAATCTCATGGATAACATAGACATTTGCAATATCTTGAATGTGGTCAACTAGAGTAGTGTGATTTTCTCTAGTAAAATATGGGATATTTTTCAAGGATGCTATTGGAATAGGATTTTGGGCATTCAAGTAAAAGTGGAATACTTCTGTGAAGTTTATAAAATGGATTTTGTGGTGGCGGTTATTGTTGATGAGCCATTCTAATTGGTATGAGAACTCTTGTTGACTAAGAAGGCCTACCAGGTGGAGGTGTTGAAAGAGTTTGATTTGGAGGAGATGGAGATCTTTGAATCTATCTTCCTCTTGCCTCTTCTCTGGGGATAACTTTAATATTCAAATATGCCTTCTTCTCTTGTTGTTCTGACCCGTGTTTGGATCCTTCTCATGAATCAAGGACACTTAAATCACCAATACTTACTGAAACCAGTAGATATTTTGAATGGAGTCTAGATGTGTTATTGCAGAGCCTCCAAAGGCTAGAGCTTCACCAAGATACACATCAAAACTTGATAAAACTAGAAATATTAATTTCAAATGTCCCACCAGGCATGCCAAAACTATTTGGAGCTCAAATATGCACCCTTGTTCCTGAATCATAGACAATTCAGGATTTGAGACAACATGGGATTATCTCCAAGTTGTGGGACTCGAACTGAGATAGACCTCTAGAGAGAGAAGGTGACTTCCTCTACTTACCTCTAATGCTAAACTACTCCTAGGAATTGAAATGCAACTATCTAACTCTACTCTAACTTTCAAGGGACCAAGGTGAGAAGGAGATGCATAAAACATAAACCTAAACTAGAGAAGGTGATAACACCAAAATAAGGGGATGAATACTTAAAAAGAGTGAAAATGGAGAGAAAATGATGATGAGGAGGGCCAAAATGAAATCCACAGATCAAAAATCATGTTCAGAGTTCCACTTTCACGATGCCAAAAATAGAAACATATTCTTAAAATAACACATATACAACACACCTATGAATGAATGAGAGGAAAGAGAGTGCAATAAAACAATAGCTAAGGTAGAAAATGAGCCACAAAACCAAAGATTTTATTGCTAAGAGATCATGCACAAGATCATCATGATATAGAAGAGGAAGATGTAAAACATTTATAGAGATATAGCCCAAGGCATGTGACCTTAGAACACTTGTGCAACATAAAATGATGCCCTTGTATTCCCAAAGTATCCAACATTAAAACAAGGCATCACTTTACAATATATAGAAAATAGAAGAAGGAGAGAAGAAGAAAAGAGAGGGAAATTCAAATTCCCTTTTTCCCCCAACCACCTTCATTTAATTTTCACAAAAGATTTGATTTCTCTTTAGTTTTCCTTCCCACACCATTTACCTTGCTAAAGAAGGAACGACACCCATACTGCATTTAATTTTGGTGGTTGAGCCATCCTAAGTAGACCTTTTGCGTGTTTGGGGAGTTTTCCTTTACTTCACCCACCTAAATTTATCAAAATATCATTTTTTGCATGGAGAAGGCTAAGATTTATTTAAAATAATCAAATTTCAAAGATCAAATCATCAGATTAAATTCATGTTCATTTTTTCATTCCCATCCCATAGCTCTTAAATTTGTTCAATTTTTGCAAGGGATCCACAGATCCACATTGCGTGATGCTCAAGAAAAATTTGAGGACGTGAGTAGAAATAATAAGAAATTGGCCTCATAATTGAATAAGGAAAAAGAGGTTAGCCAATGCAAATAATAAGGTGGGTGAAATGATCACCAATATTTCACATTCGTGTCCTAAAGTAACCATGGAGGACAAGCTTGATAAAAATAGGGAAATTGACCACTTGAAAGATTTGATCAACCTCTTACTAATAAGGGTGAATAGAGGACAAGAAATAATGGGGAGGAAATGAAAAAAAGAGAATAAAGAAAATATTGATAAGATAATAAAGGAGTATAAATATCTTGATGTGGAAGTGAAAGGAGCTTTATAGAAGGCTGAGAAAGTATTCATTGGATTTGAGGATACCTTGATTATATACGCGCGCCTCACGTAAGAACAAACAAAAAGGATTCACCTCAATGCATATTTATATATAGGAGATAAGGTGATGCACTTGAAATTTTTATAGGATGTGGAGGATATGAATTAAACTATTAAAGCTAAATGAGACAAGGTAGAGGTAAAGCTAGGAGAGTTATAGTATATGGTGATGAAAGGAGTAGATCTCCTAGAAGAATTGGCTTATGAATGAAACATTATTTTGACATAATTACAGGAGAAGGCTGGTGTCTCGACCTGGAGAACATATCAAACATGGTGGAATCATTTATTGGAAGGTCGATCACATTCTTAAGGAGTGGAAATGGACTGACGAAGCTATCAATGAAAAATTCCTAAAACTCCTACAAATAACATGAGCCTAGTTTATGTCGTGTAGAGTAGATATTATTTAGTCATACATTATTTATACAATATTATTCAGGTATTGCACACACTCTTTTAATAGGGATTCTTTATTATTTTATTCATGGATTCATGTTGTAGACATGTAAATCATTGATATAATAAAAACTAAATAAAATACTTATTTAAAATTATTAATGCATAACATATATTTTTCCCTATTACTAATTCATTATTCCACAATTCCCATTTTAACTCTATAATAATTAATCACAAGATTAATTATTATTAACCCCTTTCCTAATCACATTTAAACATTTATAGGAATTTAAAAATTTTACTCACCTACCCTCTCCATGTAATCACATCCCTAATCATCTTTATTAATCTAACCTAATCCTAAATTAATCATATCCTCTACCTCTAAATCTAGAGGCTTCTATTTCTAGAAGCCTCTCTAAACTTCTCCTTCCCTCCATTGAATTTTAAATTCAATGGAGACTTCTCACAAAATATAGAATTCTCCATTCTAGAATTTTCTAATCCTCTCCTCAATCCTCATCCATTGATCTTCATCCCACTTGGATCAATCCTTGCCCTATATTTATCCTTCCTAAAGCTATAAATTAACATGACACCCTCTATGGAATCCAATCTAGGAAAATCATAGCTAAGTGTTGCCAAATTTTCTACAAGAAGTCTTTAACATCCTATTACATTCTATCAAGTATTCAAAGGAAAATTATTAATTTAGAAAGGGGAGGTGTTGTCCATTTATCTCCACAAAATATGAAGCAAGAAAATAACTCAATCAATCATCTTGATCATAGCAAAAATTCAAGGAAATATCTGTTATCGCCAAATCCTTGCACCCCGCTAAATGGCGAATGTGAACATGATGTTCGGTGTGATTGGGTAACATGGGATCACCTCTCAAGCTATGGGACTTGGGCTCAAGGTGAACCTTTGGAGAAGGCTGACTTCCTCTTCCTAAACTAAGTGTTGTACTATTCCTAGTGCAATAAAATGGTTAACTAGACCTATACTAACATTTCCATGGGTTTTAGGGAAAGAGACTTATAAGAAATAAAACTATACTAGGGATGGTGATGCACCAAATAAAGGGTGTTGTTATACTTTGAGAAGGGTTGATTTGAAAAGGGTGTTATGCACCACAAGCCAACTTCACCTACTGCAACTTAGAGAGGGTAAAAAAGACACCACAGACTATGAAGCAAGTATTCCCTTTGTTAAGCTCAATCAAACAAACAAGTTTTTGGTCTTCCAGTGAACAAGGATGAAACTGAGAAGGATGAGTAAGCATCAAAACCCAAACACATACAAAAATAAAATACTAGATAAGAATAGAACCTCAAAATTTGTAATGGAAAATTGAATTTACATAGTGTACCTGCAAACATGAGAAAGGCATAGTGAAGTAGATAAAATGATGAAACGGATAATAATAGTCACAAAACACACACTTTTATTACTTAAATCATGTGTACAATGCATTAATACATGTAGGAAGAGGCAATATTTTACATTACAATACTGTGTGAGAGGCTTGAAAGTTCCCCAATCCACAAAATTAGTAGAAAGAGAGAGAATTCTTGAAAAAATGTACACTTGTTCAATTGTCAACCTGTCTAAATTTTGTAACCCCTTTGGAATGAGCTTCCAACTTACATTTATATAAAAATATCCTATTAGATAAGAGAGGAGAAATCATAAATTCTTGCCCTAGATGAAGGCAGATGATGGGCAACATTAATTACAGAATTGGTTGAACCACTTAAAAACATTCCATCATGTCTCATTAATGAAGGATCTAGTACTTATCTACTCATTTAATTAAAATAATACTTTAATAATAAAATATCATTTTATTAAAATATTTTAATAAAAATATTAATTTAATAAAATTAGTATAAAAATAGTAATTTAATAATATTTTAAGTGGTGGGACTAGTGGGGACCCCTTAGGGTTGGTTCGCACTTGAAGGGCTAGATGCATGGCTGAACTTGGGGACTTGAGTACCTTTCATGCCGATTGGTGAGTTCATCCACATTTTGTTGGTTTAACTTGGTGAACTCACCTTATCAGTTCCACAAACTCCCAAGTTTTGAGAGATCATCATTTCACCGAGCTCAACTCAGTTGACAAAGCCATTATGAGCTCCTTAATTCATGCTGCAACTCGACAATCTCATCCCTTTCCTTGAAATTGATTGTTATTTCCTTTATTTCCACGTTACTCCATGTTACCTTGGGATCCTTCTATCACCAATATCTCTCACACTTGGAGTCCCATACTTCATATTTACTTTACCAACATGTTTACCTGGTATTATCTCCATCGAGTGGGTATATGTGCATTGGTTGCGCGAGTTCAAGTACATATCGAGACTTAAAGATAAACGACCCCAACTGATTTGAACTTAATGAGCTCAGCTTAATAAATTTTGGGTAAAATTCACACATGACATGGCTTCCTAGCTCCACAAATTCCACTACTCATTGGCATCCCCTTACATGTCAAGCTAACTTAGTCTTTAAGTGATGATGTCATGATATGCTGTCGTATGAATTCCATGCATTACCACCTTGAGTACCACCCTTTGTATGACATGGTCAATCAACTTGATGCCAACATGTTGCAAAGTTTCCCCAAAGCATCTTGAATTCCATTGAGACTTACACCTTGGCTTGACCATCTGGATCTCCACCATGCCATGCTTGTCTTAATCACCCACATTGAATATTGTAATGCAAAATTTCGACACCATTATTCCAACTCAACCGAGAAAGAGACCCAAATGTTTCCCAACATGGATTTATACCTTAGCTCATCCTCCCATGCGGTCCAACATTCCATGATTCCTATGTAATGGCTCGGCTAGACAATTATACATGTCCCAACATAGACTTGACCACATGAGTTCTTTGGCAATATGTCCCTCTAAGTCGAGGCCCCCAAAACTTCCTAACCCGACTCAAAAATGATGTACCCACACTAGTTTAAACTCATTACACTTGAGAAAATCATTTCGATTTGACATTCTAATCCCGAGCTCGAGCACAATTTTTACCGAGATCATCCGGGTTATTGTTATACTAGACTAAGCTACTTCCCTTTTTCATCTCCATTGCAAAAATTAGAATCATTGTATGCTTAAAATACTAAGCTAAAAATTAAAAAAACCTTAGATTCATGTCCTAGTTCTTCATTGTCGGGTTTAATGCCAATTCCTCACTTCCAATCATTCAAAATTCTCTACTCATTTGTGCTCATGAATGCAAATGACTTAGTATTTAACTATTTTCCACATGACCCCAGAGCCCCAAATATATATTCTATTAGATCCCATTTGTCAAGTCATATATGATAGCTTCGACTCATTTAATGGTTTGAATCTGATTATAACTCAGATTATGTATATCTTGTCTCAAAACCAAGCTCACCACATGATCTCTAAAATGGATGAGTCACTAAGGTAAGTCAACCTCCTAATCTCTACCTTTTCTTATGATCTAAGTCCCTCCATGACTTTCCCATTGATTTACAACCAAGACTAAGCCACCGAGCTATATGAGACTCGATTCGAGCTTAATTTCCACCTTTTCAAACCCTTCGTTGGTGCACGAGCTTGGCTTTCCATGGATTTGTGTGAGTTCAACCAAAGCTATCTACCCCTTATGAGCTATCCTAAAACTTTTTCATCATCTCATTCTTTATTCGTAGGAGTCAATCGAGATGCTTGACTGGGCCCTCCAATGTTAGAATCTCCACTTGGTTCAATCTTGTTGCATTAATTTTTAACTTCTCTACCTTGTTTTTGTGTTATCCATATTTTGTTAGGTTGTGGTGCCTATTTTCATGTATGAAAGTGTTGAAGACTGCACACTAAGATTATTTTACAGTTTCCACAATTGTCTCCTCGGTGTTTGGGGCTAGGATGAGCCCCGAGTAGGGGTTTGGTGGCGCAGCCCCAAATTGTTTTTGGCCTTAAAACATGTTTGATATACCGAGAAACATAATTTTATCATATGGGTGCTATTTTGACCCATAGTTTTATGGGATGGTTTTGGCCCATGGTTTTAATACCCATGGTTTTTATAACTACTTAAATAGTTGTTTAGTTATGTGGTTTTATGCATATGGTAGAAAAATAATGTAACATTGCAGATGTATCTGAATTTAGATGTGAATTCTATAGATTTTTTTGAGTATAGCTCCAAATAGATCCGGGTATTAGATAGAGAGAGAGATGGTTTGTACTAAAATTTGAGCATGTGATTCTTGGTGGACATAGCCCAAATTGGGTGAACCACATTAAATACTATCTATTTGTCTTGTGTTATTTTTATTCTACACTTTTACTTCAGATCTGAAATATTTTTTGCATATTAGTTTCTATTATTGCGATTCTGTGAGGGATTGTTCTACATATTTTATCCCTTATTTCCTAACAATTGGTATCAGATCCTGGTTTGGTTTGTTGAAGTGTTGAATCACATGGAAATTTTTATCTTGAGTGGGAGCTATGATAGATGATGGAAGATCAAGGGTTGATAAATTCAATGGGAATAATTTCAATCTTTGGAAGATGCTAGATGGAAGATTACCTTTATCAGAAGGATATTTATATTCCATTGTCTAAGAAGGTGAAAAAACCCTCGAGCATGACGAATGTGGAATGCTAATTTCTGGATAGGAAGACACTTGGGAAAATATAAATGTGTCTTCATCTTCGGTATTGTTTAATGTTTCAAAGGAAAAGAGTACAAAAGAACTGATGGATGCATTAGGGAAGTTTATGAAAAAACCTTTGCCTCTAACAAGATATTTTTAGTGATTTTTTTTAATATGAAGATGTCGATAATGGTTCAAGATAGGAGATCATTTAAATTATTTTAATATGGTTATAAATATGATATCTTCGGTTCTAATAGAATTTGATGAAGACGTTAGGGATTTATTAATTTTGTGCTCTTTACGAGAGTTAGAATAGTTTGGTAATGGCGGTAAGCAACTCGGTTCCAGCTAACTTAAATTTTAAGTTTGAGGATTTTTATGGGTGATTCTAAGTGAGGAAATGTGAAGAAACATATCTAGGGAATCTTCTACTTGAGGAATTCTTTTGAGTGGAAACTAGAGGGAGACAAAAGAGTAGAGGAAGCCATGGAAAATCAAAAAGATGGAAAAGGTCAAAATCCAAAAGCAAGATAGTATGATGGCCTTTGTGTAAAGTATGGACATACAAAGAAGGATTGTTTGGAGGCAAATGTTGTAGCGGGTAATGTATGTCAGGATGCTTTGATTCTTTCTTTGAAAATATTACTGAATCTTCACTTTTAGATTCGGGGATTCTTTCCATGCTACTCCACATAGGCATTACTTTTTGATTATGTTCAAGGGGATTTTGGGCATGTTTTTCTTGGTGATGATGAGCCTTGCAGTATAGTTGGAAAAGGTTATGTTCAGGTTAAGATGTAGAATGAGAATACATGGCTATTGAAGGATGTCAGACATGTTCCTACTTTAAAATGAAATTTGATATTGGTGGGCCAGTTGGGAAGTGATGGTTGTATTGTGATATTTACAATGGACTCTTGGAAGGTTACTAAGGGTGATCTTTTAGTGGTAAGAGGTAAGAAGGTTAGAACCTTGTATTTAACCACTTATAGCACTAATGTTTGTAATGTTGTGGCTTGAAGTAGATACAACATTTTGACACTATAGGTTTGGTCATATGAGCCATAAGGGCATGGGGATCATAAAGAAGGGTTTTCTTGGATATATAGAAATAGGTTTGGAGTTCTTTGAGCACTACATATATGGGAAACAAAAGTGAGTAAGGTTTCTTAAGGTTGGACCTACAAAGAAAGAGAGTAAGTTAAAGTTGGTGCATTTTGATGTATGGGGGCCAACTCAGGTATCATCTCTTAGGGATTTAAGTTATTATGTTACTTTTATTGATGATGTAACAAGGAAAGTTTGGGTTTATTGTATTAACAAAAAATTTGATGTATTCGAAAGACTTTATTAAATGGAAAGCCTTGGTTGAGAATGAAATAGGTATTAAGCTAAAATGTCTCAGTCGAGATAATGGAGGGGAGTATTACATAAATGAATTTTATGATTACTATTCTAAGAATGGAATTCACAAGAAAAATATGGTTCTAGAACTTTACTGACAAAAAACGGGGTGTCAGAAAGGATGAACAAAACAATAATGGAACATGCTAGGAGCATGAGGTTACATGCAAGATTGCCTCTTTCTTTTTGGGCAGAAGTGGTGAGCACAATTGTGTACTTGATAAATAGAG
This sequence comes from Taxus wallichiana var. yunnanensis, assembly GCA_018340775.1. Taxonomy (NCBI): domain Eukaryota; kingdom Viridiplantae; phylum Streptophyta; class Pinopsida; order Cupressales; family Taxaceae; genus Taxus; species Taxus wallichiana. The sequence continues at coordinate 86,575,051 of CM031240.1, forward strand.
GACCCTCAAGTTCCAGGGATGGAGGCATACCTGAGGAGGCTTGGTATGGTAAGAAAGTTGATTATTCATTTCTTAGAGTCTTTGTATGTGAGGTGTTTGTCCATATAGACAAGGATGATAGGACCAAGCTAGAAGCTAAATAAAAAAATGTACTTTCATTGGTTATGGTGGTGATGAATTTGGATATAAATGTTGGAGTATTAAGGACAAAAAAATCATTCGATCTAGGAATGTGGTCTTTAATGAGAAATTCATGTACAAGCAACGATTGTGGGACAATATGGAAGAATCCAAGAAAGAATATGCAGCAGAGAGGATCCTCTATATGGGAAAGTGACACATGAATCCGTTCACGAACCTCCTCAACAGAACCCCAAACTCCTATGTTGAGGAGGTATTTCAGGTAAGAAGAGAAGCTACATGTTTTTCTCTTTATCTTTATTATTTATTACTCACTAATAGTGGAGAGCCAAATAGCTTTGATGAAGCAATGCATGTAGATTCCATGAAGAAGTGGGAGCAAGCCATGGATGAGGAGCATCAAGCTCTCATGGAGAACTAGAAATGGGATTTGGTGAATCTACTTGAAGGAAAAAGAGCATTACAAAATAAGTGGGTGTTCGAGTAAAAGTGGAATAATGAGGAAAGAAAAGATACAGTCCGGTTGGTGGTCAAGGGTTTGCACGAGAAAAAAGTTATATACTTTGATGATATTTTTTCTCTTGTAGTAAAAATGACTTCGATTAGAACTGTTCTTGGAATAGTTCTGATAGAAGAATTGCACTTAGAAAAACTTGATCTCAGTAAAGACTACATTTCTCCATAGTGATTTGGAGGAGAATCTATATATGTAGCAGCCAAAGGGATATGAGGTCAAAGGTAAAGAGGAGATGGTGTGCAAAATGAAGAAGAGCTTATATGGCTTGAAACAAGATCCACATCAATGGTATAATAAATTTGATAACTTCATGATGAATAAAGGTCATATTAGATGCCATTCGACCATTACATGTATACAAAGAAATTTGAGGATGGTAGTTATATTATCTTGTTTACGTATGTGGATGTCATGTTGGTTGAAGATAAAAACATGCAGGAAATAAAAGTACTCAAGAAGTAGCTAAGTGAATCCTTTTCTATGAAGGATTTGTGGGAAGCCAAACAAATCCTTGGTGTGAGGATATCTCAAGATAGGAAGGAATGGAAGCTGGATTTATCTCAAGAAGATTACATTAAGAAGGTTTGGAGAGGTTTTATATGTAGGATGCTAAACCGGTTGGGACTTCTTTGGCAAGACATTTCAAATTATCAAAGGAGCAAAGTGTCCCAAGACAGAATAGGAGAGAAACTAGATATCCAAGGTACCTTACTCATCAGCAGCGGTGGGTAGTTTGATGTATGCCATGATGTGTACCAAGCACGATATTTCCCATGCAATGGGAGCGGTGAGTAGATTTATGAGTGATCTAGGTAGATATCACCGATAGGCAAATAAAGTGTATCTTTTGATATTTAAGGCAGACCATGGGGACATTTTTGTGCTACAGTGGATCAGACACCACTTTCTATGGTTATGTAGATTTAGATATGGCTAGAGATGTAGACAACATGAGGAGTATGATAGGTTATGTTTACACTATAGGTGGGATAAAAGTTATATGGATTTCACAACTACGAAGTTGGTGGATTTGTCAAACATGAAGGCTAAATACGTTGTTGCCATAGAGGTAACCAAAGAAATGATTTTTCTACAGCAATTGCTTAAGGAGTTGGTGCACAAACAAGAGGAAGGAAAGCTACATAGTGACAAATGAGTGTTATACACCTAGCTAAGAACTCTGTTTTCCACTATAGGATGAAGAATATACGATTAAGGTACCATTTAATTAGGACAACTTTAGAGGAAGATAATTTAAAGATGGAGAAGATTCATACCAGTCAAAATCTTGTAGACATGATGACCAAGGTGGTCACAAGGGAAAAAATGAAGCTATGTTCAACTTTTGTTGGTCTTCAGAGAAACTAGTGAAGGGTTGAGAATATTTCTCGAGAGGAAAACTAGTCTCTAAGTGGGAGATTGTTAGGTTATAGAGCCTATTTTCATGTGTGAAAGTGTTGAAGACTATACACTAAGAGTACTATACACTTTCCACATTTGTCTCTTCAGGGTTATTTTTTGGCTTTCAAACGTGCCCGATATACCAGGAAACATGCTTTTATCATATGGGTGGGACTTTTGACCCATAGGTTTATGGGACAGTTTTGGCCCATGGTTTTAATACCTACGGTTTTGTAAAAATGCTTAAGTAGTTGTCTACTTATGTGGTTTTATGCATATGGTAGGAATATAATGTAACATTACAGATGTGTCTGAATTCGGGTGTGAATTCTATAGAGTTTGTTGAGCATAGCTCCAAACAGATCTGGGTATTATATTGAGAGAGTTGTGACTTGTAGTAAAATATGAGCAAGTGATTCTTGGTAGATGTATTCCAAATTGGGTGTATCACGTTAAATAATGTCTCTTTGTGTTGTGTTATTTTTATTCTACACTTTTATTTCATATCTATAATATTTTCTGCATATTAGTTCCTATTGTTGTGATACTATGAGGGATTGTTCCCCATATTTTATCCCTTATTTCCTAACATCTTTGGTCATGGATTAGTCTTCAAAACTCTTTCAAAATTCATACATTTGTGAAAACATTAACTTGTCCCACCTATTTTAACGAATTGCTATTAATTAAAACACTTTCATGAGCACAACTTCCACCAAAACCTACCACTAAGTTAATACACTATACACCAAGCTCGAAGATGCCTATGTTGTAACATGAAATAACATAACCATTTGATTTTTCTAGATTTCATGTCTTCTATCGCAGTCTGAGCTCATTCTCTAAAGATTGATGGGATGAGTTGAATCTTGCAGATCTTGGATCACCTATATGTCTCTATGTCTCGATTGACACACTTGAGTCATATACTTGTCGAGATTCTGTAATACTCTTTACATGAAATCACTCCCACTAGCTTGCATGGCTACAATGGAGCTCAAATCCAAGCTTACTGCTCACTTCTTCAATCTTTACATGATGAGTCGTGAGCTCGCCATTCAATTTTCACCCTAAATGGCTTGGGACACTCCTCCTCGTGAGCATTATCTTAGTTTAGAATAAGCTCGTTGGGACTTACCTCTTGCACCGGGATTACTAACATTCATTTAAACCTCCACATAGATTTGATGAGTCACTTACCAAGTCATGCTTTGAGCTCCTTTGAATTCATTCCATCGAGCCATCTTGGCTTGCCCCGGTGTACCCTATTAGACCAAGCTTGAGCTCGATGATTTCCCCACTTCTAAAACTCCACGGCTCAATCACATTGCATTTGATTTGGCTCACCCTGGTTCATATAGTTGATGAATGACTCTCTTGTTGGTGCTTGAGCCAACCTTAAGCTATGTAATTTCCCTATCCATTTATATAATTTGGTCATCTCCATGTTGGTGAGCCTTTTGTGATGTTCGATGCTTCACATGACTACCTTGATTGAGCTCATTTTTGTGAATTGACCTCCTCGGCTCATCATCATATTAGTCGAGTTCACCATACATCCAATCAACTTGAAGAATTGGATCATTTTCATTCCTAACATCAAACATAACAGATGAGTTTCTTTGCAGAGTGCCAATGTCGATTCTTCACCGAGTGATCGGCTCAAACCCGTCATGCTTGAGCAAAGTTCTCTATCTCACTAGCCTTCACACCGAGTCATGAAATCCTCCAATTTTGGGTCCATTTTTTATTTGTTTTTAATGTCATTCATGCTTCTTACGAGTTTGATACCAAGTTATCGGGGATATAGTGTTCAACTTGACAATCAACTTGTTGAGCACTCGCCGAGATGCTCGACAAGTTATTTTTTACCCTTCACCATCCTTTGTAAATCTAAACCTTCCCCACTAAACTTTGGATTTTCTAGGAATTCCTCTCGATCTTGGAAGTAATGTAAACACAATAAGACCCCTAAAACATGAATTTTATCAAATTGACCATTTTTAATGATATTCACTAAAAGTGGGCCCCAAAACCAATTTTCTTGCTCTGAATAAACCTTATAAACTCCAAGATTTAAAAAGGAAGAATCAATTCAAGATGATTCCAAAATTTTCCAAAGTACCTTAAGCACCTCCTAAACATGAAATTTTCTTGCTAATGTTCTGGAATGGTTAATGGAGCCCACATTTTTAGTCCGAAAACACGATAGGCCTCTGTTGTCCAATTTTTTCCTCAGGGAAAAAAATGGATAACATTTTTGGTGACCTCTTGGGGATGATTACCTTCTAAGAATGATTTCAAGTAGCCTTAAATAATCCATTGGGAATGGATTCAATTTGGAATCTCGAAAATGATCTGATCTTATATGATACATCATGAAGTCTCCTTGGTATTATTGATCTTGAATTTTGCGGTAATGCTAGGTAGGAAAAAAATCTGAAGCTGAAAAAAAAATTGAAACCTACAACACACTTTGTGGAATTTGAATGAATAATTGGAGGATCTGGGAAATTCTAAAACTCTTTTGAAACTTTAAACCTTATTCTCCTTGAAAACCTCCAATGATGATACAATGTGTATGAACAAAAAAACACGCGACAACAAGGAAAGCAAAAATAATAGCAACACACAAAAATGTGCAAAGAACTTGGAGGAAAACACCTAACTAAACTATATAGGGGTGGAAGATGTCAAAATCAAGCTTTGAGATGTATCCCATTCACATGAATGGGAAGCTATTCTCCATTGATTCTAGATAGATGAAATGATTTCACATATTTTTAACTTATGATAATGTCCTGGACCACTCTGAGAGTGTTAAATTGGCATTCTTTGCTTGGTTTGGCTCTATCTTCATCCCATTTGAGAACTAAATATACCTCTTGAAAATTCCTGTCAAATTCCTTGTTTTAAAAATATTTATTAACCTAATCCTGATGTTGCTCCAAATTCTTCATAACCTTGTTTTATACTTCTTCTAACTCCATGATCTCAGTAAACATGACTATCAAAGGATCACTCTCCATAACCTCAAGCTAATGAGCTAACTCAAAAGAAAGTAAATATAAGGAGAGCGGAATTTTTGCTTCTCTTCCATATACAAGCATGAAAGGATAATTTTTGATGGCCCTTTTAGGTGTGATCCAATTTTTCCGTAAAGAATTTTTGATCTGTGTGTGTCGAGTCATCCTATTGGTTTCCATAGTGCATTTGATAATCCTTGCGAGGTTTTTGTTACTAGACTCAAGAAATACATTTCCATGCGGATAGTAATTGGATGAAGTTTTGAGATAAAATACATTATAAACAACCCATTCACTCAACTTCAAACTAAGAAAATTCATTGCGTTGTCGAAATAAGCGTAAATAGAACACCCAACCTTGTCATTATACCTTCTAAGAAATAAAGAATTGCCTTCTCATTGCTCTCCTTAAATTATATTGCCTTTATTCATCGATTAAAATAGTTCGTTGCAGTAAGGACCAATTTATCTCCATTGTTGGATGGAGGATTAATCATTCTAATGAAATCCAACCCCCATTGAACAAAGGGTTGATCCGGTTGAATTGGATGTAGTGGAAGAGCCACCTGACACGCTACGGTGAAAAACGCACATTCCTTGCACTTCTTTACCTAGAGATGGGCATATTTGAATAAATCCATCCAATAATAGCTGACCCTCATAATCTTTGTGGAAGGTGTTCATCTTTGAGTAATTTACTCCAGATAGGCCATTGTGGAATTCTTCTTGTATCTTACTCACTTGTCTTGGACCTATACACCAAAGGAGAAAACCATTCAAATCCCTTCGAAAGAGAACATTATCTATTAGAACATAAGGAATATAGTGAAGATGAAAGGTTCATCTTTGAGTCTTATCCATGTCAACAGGATATGTTCCTAAGAAAAGGAAACTCTTCATTTTGGTTAACCAGTCAACTTGATAATCACTTTCATCACTATTTAAAAGTGTCATGTCCTCATCACCTTTTCAATCCAAATCTGCAGCAAGCTATTGACACAAAACCTTACCTCTAACTAGCTTGGTAACCTTGATGTGCACGTAATACACCATCACTTTAGTGATCCACCCAACAAATTTCTTATACATATATTTGTTTAGTAAAAAGTCCTTAATGTGGATGAGACACCATTAAATGAATCTTGTTGTTGGATAGCTTTGCACCTAAATTTCTTCAAATCTCATATAACAACAAAGAATTATTTTTCAACAAGTGAATGTTTGCACTCATAGTATTTTAGGACTGGCTGAAGAAATCAATTGGTTGTTTCATCGATCATGATTACGCTAAGTGAGGATCCATAAAATACTCTTCTAACTTGCAAAAGCATAAAGAATAAAATCCTTATCAAACCTTGGGTTCACCAAAGTAGGATCTTGAGAAATGGTTATTTTGATGGCTTTAAAGCTCTCCCTTCCTTTCTTCATCCATGAGAATGGTATATTATTCTTCAACATGGCAGTCAATGGTTTAGCCAAGGCCATGAATTGAGGGATGAATCTCCACACAAAATTTATGGTTCCCAGGAAACTCTGAATACCTTTCTTATGACTTGGGAGAGATAAGGACATAATTAAATGAATCTTGATAGGATCAATTGAAATTCCTTCCATTGAAACAATATGTCCCAAAAATTTCTCTCGTGCACCATGAAAATGCATTTATTTGGTTAAGAGAAACCACAAAATTTCATGCACCTCTTGAAAACCTTCCTTAGATACATAATGTGATCCTCTCCATGCTTTGAGTACATAGTTATATCATTAAGATACACCAAGATGATTTCATTTATTAATCCCTTAAATTCCATTTCCATAGCTCATTGGAAAGTAGCTCCAATATTAGATAATCTGAATGACATTTTGTTGTAGGCATACGTGCCCCACTTGGTAGTGAAAGCCATTTTGAATTGATTAGATTCTTTGACAAGAATTTAATTATAACCCAAATATTCATCAAGAAAATAAAATACGCTCCTACCCTTTGTTAAAGGATTTTCTCCATCGATGGAAGGGGATAGTGATATTTCAATGAGGCACGGTTCAAATCCCTGAAGTCCACACATAGCTGAATTTTTCTTTTCTTCTTTCTTACAGGGACAAAATTAGCTAACCAAGAGGAATGCTTGATAGGAAAAATTATATAGGCCTCAATGAGTTTGGTTAGCACCTTTCTCATTAGTGGCTCAAGTTTTGGATTAATTGGCATCTATTTTTGACAAACTGGATTCACATTAGGATCCAGTTCGATGGTATGTTGTGCTTGACTTGGATAAAAAAAACGTAGGTATTTTTAGCTCCATGCAAAAATGTTGTGATACTCTTGACAAAGTTTGATGAAAGCTTCTTATTTTTAGGAGTGCATTATTTTCTGATCTTTATAACTTTTTCATTTTCTACCTTGACTTCCTCAAAATATTATTCTTTGACCACCAAGCTATAGCTTTGTATTTTGGATTGATCATCTGAATTGAAAATGGAATCGAGAGTAAACAAGACTTTTGGTAGCTTGTTGATTTTCAATTGTATAATTTGTTCACCATATGATTTTTATAGCTTATCTTGATTTTTGCATAAAAATATACCTCTTCTTGTAGGAAAAGGACAATTTGTTTGTCACCATCGAACACTTGCCAACTAATAACATTATTAAGAAATGCGAGGTTGAACCAACATTTTGATAGGTTTCTTCCCTTCTTTTGTGATATCAATAGGTATGTCATATTGCGAACCAACCGTAGTAAGCCTATTGACATATTGATTTTGATTTCTAAGAATTACATAAATCCTGAAATCCTCAAAATATTTAATCGAGATCCCAAATATGGTTCTTGTATGATATTAAAATATCATTTTCAGATGCTTTTACTTGTCATCACTTAATGAAAAAATAATTCACTATCTTCAAAAACATTCAAGGCTTTGATTCCCGTCTTTTGAGCTAGCTAAATTCCTTACACAAGGGCCTCGTATTCAACAACATTATTAGTGAAACTGAATTACAACTGGAAATATGAGAAGTACATCTCCTTCTGGAGAAATTAGCATGACACCAGCACTAGATCCATTCTTATTCCTCGAGCCATAGTCCTTCAGAATTGCTTTGTGTTTTAAAATTTGTGGTATGATCATACCTTATTCATGAATGCAGTATGTACCCAATCCCATCTATTATAAAAACAACAAACCAAATTCTTCTTTTGCTAATGCCTTAGCATAGGGATTATAATGATGATCTACACTTACCTCATCCAACACAATATTAGGGACGTCTTCCACAAGAGTGGTTGGTTCATGATCAACAACTTCTTCCTCTCAATCATGGATGGTATAATTCCCATTTATAGGACTAGCTGTGTAGGGTTCCACATGATTATGGAAGATTGGTTCCATCCTTATAGTCACTTTTGTTTTGTATGGAGTCCTGAGATTCATATGTGACTAATGAACTGATAGATAATCACCCATCTTGGCGGTAAAATATCATGATAGGAAAATGGAAAAGAGAGGAGGAAGATCGATGACCGATATGTCTTGTGTGAACAAAAAATTTGCACATGAATGGATAGCAAGTTGGAGTCCTTTGATGACTCGACGGTATAAGCTGTTATACCATAAAATTGAACAACTCCACTAGAGATTGGTGTATATTTTATTCCTAACACATCTGTAATTTTCTTGGGAATACCTAAGCTATTGGCACCAAAATCAATCATGCAATTATCTACCAAATGATCACCAATGATGGGGGAATATAGAATGGTGGTGATTTGTTCATCTTAGGAATGTTTTTCCCTCCCTCTTTGAAACACACTCATAAGTTGATGCTCCATGACCCGATGATCCATCGGTTGTACCAAAAATATTCAGAGCCTCTCACAAAAAGTTTTTTTGAGAAGTAATTGAGAGTGTGTCCCACATTGTAACACTCAAGTTTGTCTTCTTTTATTGTTCTACAATATTGAAGGGAATTGATCCTACTTTTATAACATTTATTTTTGCATTAGAATCCTCTTTTGGAAATTTATTGTTGGGTCTTGTGATGCTTGAAGAATATTTTTTTCCTTGGAGCTTGGATATCATGCGTTTAGTAGTTTCTTTCCCAAATTTTTATCAACCGTCTCTTGTGGCCGAGACTATGAAGTGGATGTTGTGGTTGAGACTATGAAGTGGATGCTTGATCATATTTATAAGGTTGAGATTCCATTGCTCTCTTTTTGGAATGAGTTTTCTTTGCCACTTTGATGAATAATATGTATTCAACTGCAAAACTCTTCTTCTTTCCAATTTAGAAAAATGGTTTCTTTGTGTGCTTGCGGTTGGTCTACTATTTCCTAGGTATATTTATTTTATGTTGGCTCTGGAGGGGTAGATACACTTTAAACCATAAGGGCATGGCTAAGAACTCCATTGGGAAAATATTTTGATTGTGGGATTGAGAAAAGAATAGCACCATTTGTAGTCTTGAACTTGATTATTTACGGATAGGTACAAGGGCTCTAGAAGAGCCAACAATAAGAGGATTACTAAATTTTAGAGGCTTGACATTCACAACTTGATTTATAGATTGATTTTGTGATTGATTATTTCCTTGAAAAGGTGGATGGTTAGCACGATCTTGCTGATTTTGTGGCTGGTATGGATGGTTATATTAAAAAATTTCCCTCTTGAGTGCGATGAGCTCATTCCCAAAAGTTTGCGATCTTGAATTGAATTCAAATAAATCATTTGAAGGGGTAGAGGTAGATCGAAGGCGATTGTTTGGAAACTATTGGAATAGGAGCAATGGCATGGTGAGTGTTTGTAAGATCGGAGACAATGAAATTTGTGGTTGATGAGATATCTTTCCATCCTGAATCAAGGAACTATCCACTCTTATGGAAACTTCATAGGCATCAGGTAGTGTATTTCCTCCCATGGATTAGATCATAACTTCTACATCACTAATCAAATCTCACAAATAGTATAAGAATGTATTATTTGGAGAAGGCTTTATGAGTTTGAGAATCCTATTCAAAGTCATTAGGAATTGGAAGTTGAAATCACTCATGTAGTCTTGGAGAGATCTCTTTATGGTAGTGTGTTGTTCCAAGAGTGAGAGGTGATCAATCTTTTCTTCAAATTGTTTACAAGGATTTTCTCCCAACACATACCAAATGGTTATAGTACCAAATTCTAACCCATGAAACCATTGAAGTGATTTTCCCTTGAAGGAAGTGGTAAGGATTCTGACCACAACATTGTCTTCTATAATATTATGTACTATGAAAATTTTGGCTACATCAAGAATATGTTCCACTAGAGTAATATGAGTTTCCCATGTGTAAAACAAAAAAATTTTGAGTTCCACACAGGTATAGGATCATGTTGAGCCAACTAAAGAGGACTACTTGCATTGAAAGGAGGAAAAATTTGGTTCCTTATAGGGGATACCACACCAACGAGAGGTTGATTATTCCTGGGTTGAGGAAACCTTCTATAAGGAGGAGTTTAATGACCCTTACAAGGTGATGCTACAACTGGTGATGTTGAAATTCCTCTTCTCCTTCTCCTTGGAGGAGACAAGGATAACTCGATATGTTGATAATTTCCTTCTCATCTTGTAGAAGCTCTTGTCTAAATTCTTCACATATGTTAACACACTAAGATATGAAATCCAAAGATATGGAGTCGCCAAGTAATTTGATTCATGTAAGTATGAAGAGAAGTACCAACTCTATCCCACTAGGGCATGCCAAAAAATGTTATTTCCAAATCATTGCACCCCCCAAATGGCAAGAATGTGAAAATAACATTTGGTATGATTGTGTAACATGGGATCACCTCTCAAGTTGTGGGACTTGGGCTCAAGGTGAACCTCCGAGAGAAGGCCATCTTCCTCTTCCTAAACTAAGTGTTGTACTATTCCTAGTGCAATAAAATGGTTAACTAGACCTATACTAACATTTCCATGGGTTTTAGGGAAAGAGACTTACAAGAAATAAAACTATACTAGGGATGGTGATGTACAAAATAAAGGGTGTTGCTATACTTTGAAAGGGTTGATTTGAAAAGGGTGTTATGCACCACAAGCCAACTTCACATACTACAACTTAGAGAGGGTAAAAAATTCACCACAGGCTATAAAGAAAGCTTTCCCTTTGTTAAGCTCAATCAAACAAACAATTTTTTGGTCTTCCAGTGAAGAAGGATGAAACTGAGAAGGATGAGAAAGCATCATAACCCAACCACATACAAAAATCCACTACTAGATAAGCACAAAACCTCTAAAAACTGCAATGGAAACTTGAATTTGCACAGTGTACCTGCAAGCATGAGAAAGGCACAACAAAGTAGATAGAATGATGAAAGGACCAATAATAGTCACAAAACACACACTTTTATTACTTCAATCACATGCACAATGCATCAATACATTTAGGAAGAGGAAACATTTTCCATTACAATACTAGAAGAGAGGCTTGAAAGTTCCCCAATCCACAAAACTAGTAGAAAGAGAGAGGATTCTTGAAAAATGTGCACTTGTTCAATTGTCCAACCTGTCTAGCTTTTGTAACCCCTTTGGAATGAGATTCCAACTTAAATTTATAGAAAAAAATCCTTTGAGATAAGATAGGAGAAATCATAAATTCTTTCCCTAAAATGAAGGCACATGATGGTCAACATTAATTACAGAATTGGTTGAACCACTTAAGAACATTCCATCATGTCTCATTAATGAAGGATCTAGTACTTATCTACTCATTTAATTAAAATAATATTTTAAATAAAATATTTTAATAAAAAAATATCATTTTATTAAAATATTTTAATAAAAATATTAATTTAATAAAATTTATTATAAAAAATATTAATTTCATAATATTTTTAATGGTGGGACTAGTGGGGCCCCCTTAGGGTTGGTTTTCACTTGAAGGGCTTAATGCATGGTTCAACTTGGGAGTCGAGCTCCTTTCATGCGGATTGGCGAGTTCTTCCACATTATGCTAGTTTTCCTTAGTGAACTCACCTTGTTGGTTCCACAGACCCCCATGTTCTGCGAGCACATCATTTCACCGAGCTCAACTTGGTTGACTAAGCTACTATGACCTCCTTCATTTGTGTAACTCGACAATTTCCTCCCTTTGGCTTGACATTGATCAACATTTCCTTTATTTCCACGTTACTCCATGTTACCTTGAGATCCTTTTATCATCGGTGATCTCTCACTCTTGGAATCCCATAATTCGTATTTACTTTACAAACATGTTGACCCGGTCTTATCTCCACCAAGTGGGTATATGTGCATTGGTTAGTGGTTCATTACATAGCGAGTCTTAAAGATAAATGACCCCAACTGATTTAAACTTAATGAGCTTGGCTTAATCATACGGGTCAAATTGACACATGGCATGTTCCTAGCTCCATGAGTTCCACTACTCATTGGCATGGCCTTACATGTCGAGCCAACTTGGTCTTTGAGTGATGATGTTATGCCTTGGATATCACATGAATTCCATGTATTACCACTTTGATGACCACCCCACCATATGACTCGAGTCAATCAAATTGACATCAACATGTTACAAAATTTCCCTTGAAGGGTCTTGAATTCCATCAAGACTTACACCTTGGCTTGACCATCCTGAATCTCCACCATGCCATGCTTGTCTTAATTTCTAATGTTGAAGACTTTAATGTAGAATTTTGACACCATTTATCCAAATCAACTAGAAAGAGGCCCAAAATTTTCCCAAATTGGATTTCTACCTCAACTCATTCTCCCACATGGTCCAACATTCCATGATCCCAACGTAATGGCACAAATAGACAATTCTATGGGTGTCAACATCAACTTGACCACATGAGTTCTTTGGGAATCATTCCCTCTAAGTCTAATCCCCCCCACCAACTTCCTAACCCCACTTAGAAATGATGTACCCACACTGGTTTAAACTCCTTACACCCGAACAACTCGTTTCGATTTGACATTCCATTCCCGAGCTTGGGCCCAATTTTTATAGAGATCATCTTGGGTTCGCTGTCATACTAGACTAAGATACTTCCCTTTTTCATATCCATAACACTAAATTAGAACCATTGTATGCTCGAAATATCAAGCTAAAACTTACAAAACCCAAGCTCCCTACTTTGATCACCAATGTTTCATCGATTCATGTACGGGTTCTTCATTTTCGTGTTTAATTCTAATTCCTCACTTCCAACCATTTGAAATTCTCTACTCATTTGTGATCATCATGAAAATGACGTAGTGTTTAACTATTTTCCACATGATCCGAGCCCCCAAGCTATCTTCATTAGAGCCCATCTTACAGTTGTATTTGATAGCTTGACTCATTTGATGGTTCGAACTGAATATAACTTGACTCATCTAAAAATTTCCCCAAACTAATATTACCACATGATCTCCAAAATGGATGAGTCACTAAGTTGATTCAAGCTCCCGACCTCTACCTTCTCTCATGAGTTAATTCCCTCCATGAATTTCTTTTGATATGTAACCAAGATTAAGCCATTGAGCTCTACAAGACTCGATTAAAGCTCAATTTACACCTTTTAAAACCATTTATTGGCACACGAACTTGGGTTTCCATGGAATTGTGTGAGTTAAGCCCAAGCTATCTAATGATTACGAGCTATCCTAACACTCCATCATTAACTCACCCTTTATTCATAGGATTCGACCAAGGTACTTCCACGTCTCAGTCACATTACATGTGATTTAGCTCACTTGGGTTCATATTGTTAATGAATGAATCTCTGTTGATGTTTGATCCAACCTTGAGATATGCATTTTCCATGACCTTTTGTGAAACATGGCCATCTCAATGTTTGACCGAGCCTTTTGCAATGTTCGATGCTTCACTTGACTACCTCGATTGAGCTCACTATCGTGAATTCAACTTCATCATCTCATTGTCCTATTTTCTAGATTTTCCATGCATTAAATAAACTTGAGGACCTAGGATCATTACCATTCCTAGCATTGAATAGGCTAGACAAGTTTCTTTATAGAGTTCCAATGTTGACACTTCACCGAGTGATTTCGCGAACCTATCTTGCTTGAGAAACTTGCTCTATCTCACTAGTTTGCCTTCGGACCGAGTCACGAAATCCTCCAATGTCACGTCTATGTTTCTATTCAGTTTTAATTTCATTTATGCTTCTAATGAGTCGATGCCGAGTTATGAAGGATGTGGTGTTCAACTTGACAAGTTAACTTACCGAGTAGCTCATGGAGCTTCTCGGTGAGTTATTTTGACCCTTCACCATCCTATGTAAATTTAAACCTTCCCCATTAAAATTTGGATTTTCTAGGACTTCCTCTCGATATTGGAAGTAATGTAAACATAAAATACCCATAAAACATGAATTTTATCAAATTGACCATTTTTAATGATATTCACTAAAAGTGGGCCCCAAAACCAATTTTCTTGCTCTGAAGAAATCTTATAAACTCCAAGATCTAAAAAGAGAAGAATAGATTCAAGATGACTCCAAAACTTGCCAAAATATCTTGAGCACCCCTTAAACATGAAATTTACCACTAATGTTCCAGTATGGTTAATGAATCCCACTTTTTAGTCTGAAAGCACAATAGGCCTCCATTGTCTAATTTTGTCCTTAGGGGCAAAAATCGGATAACAAGATCTTCATTAGTAAGTTACAGGTATTACTTCTCTTCCCCTTCCATTCTTGTTGAATATGAGGTAGTGTTTAGGAGTGTTAGATTAGGAATTGAATTGTCTTGGTTTCTAGCTTGTATTTTAATCTAATAACTCTTTTGTATCTACATTCTAGTCTTTAGAACGAGGGCCTTGCCCCAATTTTTAGTTTTAATTTAGTTAAATATATTGAGTAATTTGGGCTATATAAATTTGGTAAAAGTCTAACCTTGTTTATATCAAGGATTTTTAAAAATTTCCCCAAAATCTATTTCAAACTCTAACAACACATATGCCATGTGTTTTAATTCCTATGATACATAGTTTGGCACATTTAATTCAAATTGACACTTTTTCCTAGGTCTAACCTTTGATTTTGTAGGATTTGTCAATTGGCGCCTCCATGAAACTTGTGGTGCGTACATGACATACATTAGAGATTTTGAATCACATTATTATTTGTGTGGGTTTTGGTGTGTATGCTCTAAATATTGGTGTCTATTCTTATACTTTATCACTTATGTTCCATTTGAATTAAATTTTCTATTTTGATGTTTTTGTTCTATATTTTGGCACCTTTTCTTCCCTGTTTTAGCGTGTATGATCTGAGTTATAACTTTTAAAACTATTTTATCTACTGATTCATGCTTTGACACCTTTTTACCTATAGTGGTTCTTTTCCTTGTTTTGGTGCTATTGACCTAACTATTGGTGCTCTTTTCTTAGAGCTAACAAACCTTAATTTTTTCCCAAGTGTTTTTGGTGATTTATTGCAAGTCTTAGCATTATGTTTTTAAAAAATTATTGTGTGAACAAGAGGAGACTATGCTCACTTTGATATTTATTTTATTTTTATCTAACATTTTTATGGTTGCGAGGATTTGTGTAGTTAAAAATTACTAAAAATTTTATCTTGCGGTGTGATCGGATCGAAGAACATTGGGTTTATAAAAAAATACTAACCTTTGTGTTGTGGTCACCTTTTCAAAGACCTAAATATTCAATAATTTATATTTTTCTTTTCATTTTCTTGTATATATATTATTTGTGTGTTTTGTATAACTTGAGAAGATGAAACCATGTATTCTATCCTCTCGCATCCTACTTGAGGATAAAAACTATATAACCTTTCACCTATTTATTTATAGGGGTAATGTGACATGGAAGTGACATCCACACACATACCATAGTCCTAAGGGTTTCGTGACTATGGACTTCACCTCATGTCGTACTAGTTTCTCATTTGATTCAAGTTAATGAGTTAGCTAATAAAGAAAGATAAACAAATCGAACATGGAGGGTTTATAGTACCTCAAATTCTGGTATGGATGAATGTGCACAAAAGTGATTGATCATTTCTACTACTAAAAGATGATAAACATGAAATTCAAAGACACTAAAGGAAATTGATTAGATGGAAGATGTGAGTGTTTCCCAACAAAGCAAATCCAAGAAGTGTGACCTTCCTTTTGTGGATGTCAACCCCCATTTTAAATAAATATTGAAGTAAAGAATTAATGAAGGAGTTGTATGTAGAAACTAAAGGAATAAACAAAGTGAAACTAATAAGAATTGATCTAAACATTGATTGGATTGAAATAAATGTAAACTAAGCTGGTTACTGAGTTGGGTTGATGATGACCTAGATTGTGTAGAGGCAAGTTGAGAGTGACTTGGGTATAAGGATCTAGAACATCAAATGAATTATGAAAACCCCACAAGATTTGGATGCAACAAAGGATTGTGTATACTTGAGTCAACCTGTAGAAGGGATCTAAGGGAGTAGAAACCATGAAATAAAGAAAAAAAAGTCTGTATCAAGCTCTAGAATACTGAGAAGGTCATGGGTTAATACCAACTAGACTAGGTTGACACCAACCTGGATTGGGTGAAAGTAACCTATAACAAACATGTAAGCTCTTCATGGTTGGATCTAAATTTAGAAGATGGATTGGGTTGATGCTAATTGAAGCTGTGTCGATGTTGACTTGACCGGGTCTACACCAAGCTGTATTTTGGTATACACCAACTAGATCTTGGAGGGCAAGGATGAGGTTAAAAGGATGAAATGAGAGACCTACAATAAAATAAGCTAGAAAGGAAGGCTGAAAATGGAGCTCTGGGTGTTGCGAGAAGTTGATCTGAACTTGAAAAATGTTAGATGCAAACAATACAAAGATAATTTGATAAATATCACATAAATAACATGAAGATGATGATAAATATCATTAAGGATAATCATGAGCAATGAAAGAACATTGAATTTATGTCTAGGAGATCGTAAGGGTTGCGGGAATGCTCGGGTATGAGGAAGAGTTCACAGGTCACAAGGAAGCTCCAAAATTCACATGCATATGATGATTATGGAAAGAAAAGACTTAGTTTTATAGGGTTGATGGTGACTAGGCTGGGTCACCGCCAACTATGGGGAAAGTTTCCCCAATGGGGGTGCTCTTGTGATTCAATCAAGATTTTGTGTTTTTAGGATAAGAAAAATGCTTTAAAGTTTGTAGGCGAGAGGAGAGTGGATTGGGATGTGTCATGGGTAGTTAGAGGATAAAGATAGGTGGGAAAATAATAGAAAAGTGTGGGGATGCAAATTTAGAATAAAAGCATCCTAAATGGAAAGTTGGTTAGGGCATAATGGATGTTAATTAATTAAAATTAATCAATTAATGTTTATTAATAAATATTAAAGGTGATTAAAAGGTGATGGGCATGGATATTGATTAATTAATTAATTAATATTAATTAATAAATATTAATAAGGTGATGGGATAATAGGTGGGAATTTTATTAAATATTAATGGAGATGGATTTATTTAAATAGGGACCTCGATAGGGCCCTAGAAAAATATACACATGTAGATAGATGAGTGTAGAGATACCAAATTTAGGTGTTTACATTTGCCCCTTTTTTGCTGAGTGGTTTGCTCTAACAAACCATGAGACAAAATTTTTGGGAGGAATAGTATGATGTATATTAATGAAGGTTGATGAAGAGCTCCCCCTCAAATGGGGATCGATGATGCCAAGGAAATCATTGACACGTTTGAAAAAGGTAGATGATGAAGGATAGGTGGGTGAAGAAACATGGGTAAAATGATAGTGTACGAAATATTCCCCAAGTGAATAAGATTGTAATAAAAATAAAACTATGGTAGTGACTTTGATATCACTTCAATAGGGAACAATTGTGGTCTCAATGTTCTACGATGACAATGTTCTATAATGACAATGTTCTACAGTGTCGATGAGTGGGAAAAACTGATTGCAAAATGGATGAAAACTAGGATGGCCAATGGGTCATAGGAATATCATAACATTATATGAAGTTAGATGAGAAATCCTTTGTACATGAGGAATTGAGTGAAAAGATATGCATCCGTAAGGGACACGGATGAAAATTATGGTGCCCTAGCATAGGACACAAAAATGGCCGTCGGGAGGATTGGAAAATGGGTGGTGAAATAATATACCCCAAAGGGGGAAAGTAAGTATGGTCATGAAGGAAAAGAGGGAAGCGAACAATTAAGTAAAAATGCCCCAAGGGGGAATAAGGTACAACCACAAAGGTGGACTTAGAGAGTATAAAGAGATAGTTTGAATGTTGGATTAAAATGCTCAAAGGAAAACCAATATGGACATAAATGTGGACTTTGAGATGATACACAAAGGATGTGAAATATGGAAACAAAATTACCTAAAGGGAGAATATAGGTGGCCACAAAGGTGGACTTAATATGAGAGAGATTGGATAAGATCAGATGAGGTGTAGGATAAGATGCAACTTAATGATAGTGACCTATAGGTATGAAACAAAACTACATCATATCAAGGAATTCATGAGGAAAGGATCACTCTAATCGCATTGAAGGTTAAAAAGTAGGTGACCTAGATGACACAACATATGTGACCAAAACATATGTTATCATATAACCAATGATAGTTAGTCATACTAAAGATCATAAAGAAGCATGGATGAAATTAACTCATAAACCTAATGTTGACACGAAAAAGGGTTTGAGATGTAAATTGTACATGGAAAGAGGGTTCTGCATAAGTGGCATTACCTAAATGTATGCCCAAGATCTGGGAAGAGGAAAAGAGAAAATTGATCAATGTGGGAGTTTTCTAAAATAAAGTTGATGAATACGGGAAGCTTTCTCGGGATGTTAATAAAATGAAAGGCCAATTAATGTAGGAAGCCTTCAAATGCCATGAGTAATAGACATCCTTTAAGGGTATGGTCTAATTTATACATAATATAGATGGCAAGAAAGATATATGAGATCTATCCTTTGAGGGATTGGTCTATTTATTTTGATTTGCTATTGATTGCATGATATTTTTTTTCTTGAAAAAATGTCCTTCAAGGAGTAGCCTATTTTTAATAACTTTGATTTTTAGAAGAGCATCCATGAATTTTAACTTTGACATGGGGAAGAGCTGGGAATAGCTAAATAGACCACTTAGGAGGGACAAATAATGTACAAGAAACACCTGGACCCTTTGCATAGTTCCAATAGGCAAATGAGAGGGTGATGGATATAATGATCACAAAGTTGTCAGCGATATGGGAGAACATATCCATAAGGAATATGGTACGAGAAGAGCCGTGGTGCTCATATTTAAGGTCATATCTAGGAAAGTGATGGATGACCACACAATTCCAAATAAATTACGATGAAAGATGGAAAAGGCTAATGATGGAGGGATGATCTAAAAATATCACTAAGGTCTCACTAGTAGTGTGCTAATAGTATAGTGGTCACAAGTACATGAGTGTTAAGAGGTATCACTTCTATTTTACCATCAAGGAAGGGTAAACTTTTTTGAAATGTCCTAATCAAATTCCCGTTCAAGGATAGGATAATAGCCTACAAAGGAGGGATGTGATGAGATAGATGAGTGAAGATTAAAATATATGTACTACCCTTAAGGAAGTGAAAAGTATGTGCCCCTAACGAGATGAGTATATGGTCCCTTGAGAGAGGGATAAATATGCCAACGGTGGATTTTGAATATGTGGTCCCCTCAAGGGAAGGACAAGGTTATAAAGGATTTGATTAGAGTTGAGTGATTTTGATGAATATTGTAAAATATGTGTGACTCCTTAGCAGCGAGGAATCAAGGAATACACATTTCAAGTAATGGCCACAAAAGTGGGCTTAAAATTATGCCAAGGATGGAAAGGATTTAATCCGTAAGTGGGCTGATCTTAGAATGAATTCCCCAACATGTATGGATAAGGAAGATGTAAAGGGATCAAAAATAAAGGGAGGATTCTCCCCCAACATTGTGAAACTTAGATGTAGATGAGATAGTGAATTCCGAAGGAGTTTAGATGGGATCGTCTTGGATTTGGATTAGATATATGGTTGGGGATCATAAGGGTGATTGGAAAGAAAAATAGTATCGATGAAGAAGGGAGGAACTTCTATAGGGGGAATGATGTGCGAAGGGGTGGATGAAGGAGGATGCTTAATAATTTTGATGGATGGGGATATAGGAATAAGATTTGGATTAGTTGCGATGGATGGAGAAGGATGTTCTCCTTGAATGAGGAAATCATATTTTTTAACAAGATCATGGATGTTGGTTTGAAAGGCCTTACAATGCTCAATATCATGACTCAGGGAATGATGATAAGTACATATGAGGTTGGTATTGAACCATGAGGGTTTCTTCCTATGATGATCAAAAGGTATGATGCAAGGAAGCATGATGGTAAATATTCAAATTAAGTGTCAAAAGATGTTTGTATAAAACCCAATTGAAGTGTCAAGAGGAAGATAACTCTTACGGGTTTTGATAGGATGCTTGGGTTGAGGTGAAGTTGTAGATTAGATGTGTAAATTAGGTATCTTGAAAGAAGAATAAACTTTGGGAGGAGGATTAGATTTTTTGGATCAAGATTTAAGGTGGCTAGCCCTAAAATAGATGAGGGTGTGCCTGGGATGGATTTTGTAATATTAGATTACTAAGGATAGGTAAGGTCTAATTTCTTACAAGGGTGTATGGGAGAATTTTGGGGATGCTTACCAAGATTATTATATTTTGATCAAGAATATTTACCCTTGGAAAGAATGATTATGGTTTCAATAGGTGGATCTGAAGATGTAGTGTAGGTTTGGGATTGGTTGATGTAGAAAAAATTGATTTTGTAGAGGGAGAACAAATCCCCCTTGTGTTTTTCTTAGATGGAGGTGCTTGTTTCATAAATGTTGCAAGGGGTATCATTGATATATTCACAAATCAAGAGGATGTGAATGGTACAATAGTGGTTATAAATGTAGATATAGGAATGGATGTTGGAGAAGGAGCAAGCGTAAAATATTGGGATGGAATGGATGATGTAGTCATATGTAAAGATGTAGGTACATGCATTGAGATAGGTGTTGGGATAGTTGTAAGTGGGGTTGTAGAAGTATATGTGGTAGAAATGAGTGTAGTTGGGATTGATGTGGAAATGAGTGATGTAGATGTAATAATAGGTGTGTTTGATATAGATGTGGGTGAAGGAATAGATGTTAGAGGTGTAGGAATAGGTGTGGATATCATTGGGACTGAAATAGGTGTTAAATATGAATATGATGTAATATATATGATTGAATTGGATGAAGTAGGGGGTATAGTCAAATTTTATGTGGATGTGGTAAGGGTAGGAGTAGGTATAGGTATAAGACAAGTAGTAAAAGTTGATATAGGTGTGATAGTTGTGGATATGATAGGTTCTGAATAAGGGGTGGGAATAATGTCTAAGGTAGGAACATGTGGAGTCATTGATGAGATGAGATCTTGATTAATGGTGTGAGAATTTGGTAGTTGAGATGTAGAAGGGGTGGCTTGATTTTTTGGTGGTTTATTAGGAAAATGTTGCTTAATTCTATTGAGGGTTGACTAGGTGAAGTGGTGGAGTTGTCTATTTAGATATCCCCTTGATTTATAAGTTGTTGGATGCAATATTTGAATGAACAACACTTCTCAATGTCATGACCTTTGACTTAATGATATTTACAATAGTGGCCTTTATGATACCAAGTGGGCTTGGGTCACGAGTCATCCACGGGTTGTATGGGAGGAAGTTGGATGGAGTGTACTGCCATCAAATTTTTAAATACCAAACTATAGGATTCCCCCAAGGGGGTATAGTTAGGAGATGGTCTAAAATATCTTTGTGAAGAATCCATGTGAGAGATAGATGTGGATGGAGATTGAACCATGATGGTATTGGTAGTAGTCTTAGAATTTTCACTATGGGTATTGGGATTGTTTGATCAAAACTTGAGTTGGCCTTGCTCAAGGGCACAAGTTTCAATTTTGTGAGCCATGGTGAAGGATTCCTCAAATATTTGGAAACATTAGATTTATAATGTAGAAGAAATATGCTTCATACAAAAACATGAGGAGATATTGATGAGTTCATCTTGTGGAATAGTAAATGATAGTTAACTTATAATGTCATGCCATCAAGTGACAAAATCTATGATTTAATCATCATCAAATTGTTTAATGGTGAATAAGTCATTGATAGTGATTATGCGAGTAATATTAATTGAAAAATTCTCTAGGAACAATTATGCGAGTTGGGTAAAGTAGAATAAGGAATGTCAAGGAATACCATTGTACCAATCTAGTGATGCACTAGCCAAAGGCATAGGTAAGGTACAAAGCATAAGTTCCTAATCATGTGTGATATGGTAACATGCCTATTTAAATGTGTGGAGATGTTGGTAGGGATCTTCCTTGCTGTTGAACTTGGTAAACTTAGGAAGCTCCCAATGAGGAGGGTAAGGTTTGATTGGAACCAATGGATGAATGGGTTCATTACATTATAGTTCTTAAGATAATGTATCCTTATGCCCTAAGGTAGTGGCCTCTAGACTAGCCAACCTATTCATTAGGGTATGAATAGGATCATTCAATGTGATGATAGGTTGAGATTGTGGTTATGTGGCATGAAAAGTATCTTGATAAGGTGGTTGATAATTTTGTGGATGTGTGGGTGTTTGGGGAATCATTTGATAAGGATTAATATATGTCATGGGATGAGATTGCATAAGTTACGGAATAAGAAATAGATTGATATATGTGTTTTCATGTAAATGTGCAACAAGGAAATTGACGATTTCGAGCACAACTATACCCCTATGCCAATGTTTTCATGTTTTATCATTCCCCGACACCCCAATTCAAATTTTCAATCTTTTCACCCCCTATTTTGATGTAAAATTTATCCCCTAGATGATTTAGGAAAGTCTATCCATTCCCCTAGGTGATGTTAGGGAGTCCTAAAAGATGCTATCTTGTCAATATTTGGAAGGGCTATCACTAGCCTTCCCAGGATCTGGATCAACTAGCCTGGATGGGAATAAAAAGGAAAAATTAAACATGGAAATAATTTTGGAAGGTTTAGGGAAGTTTTGAAAGATTTAGAGCGAGTGTAAGTGAAAATAGGGTTCACAAGCCTAGGCGACAGTCTAAAATAGTTGCTAGACTTGAGAAGATGATTAGGAGCTCTGGATGGAGTTAGAAGCAAAAAAAAATACCACCGAAAAGAGGATTTAAAGACCTACATTATGGTGAAATAATATTTTTCAAAACACCTTGGTGCATAGAATTGGTAGGTAGTTTTTATCAGGTACAAGTGGAGTCTCAAATCACAAATCTAATTTTTCATGGATCAGATGAATGAATCAAGACATGATACCCACATCATTGGATTCAAAATTCCATTTTCCAATCAGGATAATATAAAATTTCACCAAGAAATTCCACTGGGAGCTCAAGTTATCTTCTTTCTAAGTTGCCCTCTCAAAGGCAATTCAGGACTTAGTCATTTTTCGGGAGGACACATGTCAGCACCAGGAACCTTAAGGGATTTCATGTCCCCGAAGTCCCTAAGGTTAGGTACACTAACCATTGAAAAATGCACCCAGTCCCCATGTGACCTCTTGGACCCTCATATGACATCCAGACTTGACAGTTTAGCCCCCAGGTACATTTTTGGAGCATCCATTCCCGCCATTGGATCGGGGCTCCACGTGTCACTCCGGGACCACTTTGTGGAAACCGATGTCCCTTATTTCCATGAGGTGGGGGACATTAGAAATGGAAAAATTCATCAATCCCCTATGGGAGTCTTCGGACACCTATGTGACCAACTTTCAGCTCCCAGGTGCATTTTTGGAGCATCCATTCCCTCTTGTCGGATCGGGCGCCACGTGTTAGCACTAGGACCACCGTGGAAATCGATGAATCTTATGTCCCTAAGGTAAGGGAAAATATACATTAAAACATTCTCCCAGTCCCTATGATGAGTCTTTTGGACACCCACGTGAAAAAATTTCAGCCCCTAGGTGTATTTTTGGAGCATCCATCCCCTACTTGTTGGATCGAGGACACATGACATCACCTTGACCATCGTGGAAATTGATGTCCCTCACATCCCGAGGTAAGGGAAATCAAGGACCCAAAAATGTGCCAAAACCCTCCATGTGCATGTTTTGAAAATTTTAAATCGGCACTTAGCCATTTCTTCCCCCTCATTTCTCCTTCATAGCTTCATACATTGCCATGGCTCTATGCATGATTTTCCAGACACCTGGTCCACCATTATTGCTCCAAACCAGCTCCACCATGGCCACATAAACTACCCAAAAACTGAATCACCTTTCCCATAGTGATGTATAGGTCTCAGAAGGAATTCTCATCAAGCTAAGAAGGAGAAACAAAGAACACAAAAGGAGAAAAAGGAGAAAACTCCATAACCATGAAATGAGAAGTTGAAGAAATCTCCCAAATAGATGCATGAAACAACAAGATATATTTTTCTGTTCATTCCTCTACTCAAGGTCATCAAGAAGACACATTTAAACCCTCCTCTCGTGTAATAGAGCATCCACAGTGAAGAAATCCCACTTCTAGCTCAACGAAGAAAAAATCCAATTTCCGTCAAACCGTTAGGTGAATAGAAGTAGAATTGCATGTGAAGAATCAAAACTAAAAACCCATATCAAATATATAATTTTATTTGAAAATGGAGGATAAAAATAGACCTATAATTTTGAGGTCCATTAATAGCCTGCCATATCCGGAAGCCTTTGCCAGTCTGAAATTTAAGACTTTAAAATCTCTTGGACCATTAAGCGGTGGGCGCGAAATTTAAAAAGGGTGATATTGGAAAAAATGCATATCAAATAAATTTTTTCCACATCAATCTAACTCCCAGAATCCAACTTTCTAAAAATAGTAGGTCTACTACATAGGAACTGTCATTTTGGGAAAGTCATCAATAGAAGAACCTGCGAAGGAGACGAAGACATTGGAGGTGCACTACAGTTGAGAATTCACTAGAATGGACATTTTTTGCAATTACTAAAAATAGTAAGTGGGCCCTCAAGCACCTACTAAAAATAGAAATTTGATCTAGAAAGAACAAGGAACGTAGGGAGAAAGAGGAAAACTAAGTCGCAACATCCAGTTGAAGATCATGGACTTGATTTCTCATACTTACTAAAAATAGTAAGTTGATTTTACTTGTGGGAGATATAAAGCCAAAGTGGATGGGTTAGAAGCCTTCTCAAGATCACAAAGTGGAGCAGTCAGAGAATGGAGCGAAGTCCATTATAGTAACTCATCCTTCATAATTCTTCTTCACTTATTTTGGTTAGAGATGTAAGCAAAACTAACACATGAATCACATTAACTATTACACAACATAATAACACCGGAATTAAAATGATTGCAAATTTTATTTATCCGAGATGTTTTATTCATTTCCTGGTGAGCTTCTTATACAAATACTTGATCCTATAAACTAGGATTCAAGTCTTATCTTCCTCATATCTCTCAACCTTTATTTTCTCATACTCATCCCCAATATATCTCACCTAGAATAGCTCTAGTAAGTTGTACTACAACTCACGTACAACTATAAAATACAACTCAATATGAGATTGTATTTTATTATTTACACACTTAATAATGTTATCAATAATATTTCCTAACATTCACTCCCCTATTGTTAACATTATTAATTCCTAATATACACTCCCCTAATGTGAACAAGGTAGAAAAACATTTTCACATCTCAGCAGAATGCCAACCCCTACGGCACACCTGTAGCTCATGACCTTGATATAAATGAAGGGAGAAATGCTCAACCTTCTATGGTTTTACAACAGGTTTACCACCAACCTAGACATGAACAATTCTCCACTCTATTGTTCACCTCATGTGGTTTTTTGGATCTCCATGAACCGTTTCAAGATCCATGTTTGCATGTGTTTTTTTTACTTCCCCACTATATTTTTCATCAGAAGGTTACATATAGGAATTTTTCACACATTACAATAATAGGAATGTATCATCTATTTTTATTATCTACCACACAACTGAAAATACTTGGCCACCAAATCAGTACCGCGGCCTCATCGATGGTGCCTGACGAGAGGTCACTGATCAACCTCCTTCCTCTGTTGCCTCCAGCCTCCATCAATGTCCCTGCTAACTTAATAAAAAGTATAGTCGATGACGATACATGTTCCCTGTCGTGATACAAGGCGGGGTCGAGGGGCGGAGCCCCCAAATCTAGGAACGAGTTTCATTTGCATTTTCCCTTAAAAATTGAGTGTTGGATTACACCTAAAATGCACTCATTTGTCCTTTTTTTTAGTGACAAATTTTCAACTTATTTGAATACAATAGAAAATTAAAAGACTGATATAACACCCTAACTTTACAAAATAGATTTGTAATATAGACTTATTACAAATCAAACACTAAACCAAACCAATGGCCATGCAATATATTAAACCAAATTGCACCTTTGTATTCAAAATTTGCATGCCAAAGCTAGTTATGTGGATCTCGAGTGCCAGGCAGGTGTCAATAGTTGGATGCAACTCAACACATGGAGCATGCAGTACAATTCAAACCATATCCAAAAATTTAATATTGGAGTAGATTATGCCACGACTATCCAATATTGGTGTAGACTAAACTAGTGAAGTTGAGGTGATATGTTGGAGGATGCAATTTGTTGATTTCTCTTCAAATTCCAACGCAAATCTTCTATGTGGATGCCTTGTAAATCTGTGTTTGAAAAACACCTTTTCGAACTTAACAAGAATTTTATGCAGTGCAATGCAGAGTAGAAGACTCAGACCAATGTTTGATAGTGAGGACGTCAATCAGATCATGAAAATGCAAAATAAGATGCACAAGCTCGTGCACTATTGATGTCAATGCAAAAACCTTTCAAGCGGCCAAGCCAAAACTGATTTTTCTTTACATGTTTCTGTGTGAAGGAAATGTAAAAATTGTGTAGATCAACGGAAATCTTGAAGATTGTGTGAATGTTGCAATGAAAAAAATTGGACGCTTGATCCAGTCGATTATAAGCTATTCTAGGTGAGATATTTTCTCATACTCATCCCCAATATATCTCACCTAGAATAGCTCTAGTAAGTTGTACTACAACTCACGTACAACTATAAAATACAACTCAATATGAGATTGTATTTTATTATTTACACACTTAATAATGTTATCAATAATATTTCCTAACATCTTCTTCTTCTTCTTCTTCCTCTTCTTTCTCTCTCTCTTTGATCCTCATACTGACACTCTCTCTCTCTCTTCAATGTTATATTTTTACGTTGAGGGTTACACTTTTTAATATGACTTAAGTGACTTTAGAAATATAATTTAAATTAAGTCACCTTGATATTATAAAAGGGAATTAAATATTTAAACTAGAATATGAATAGTCTTAAGTTATATTAAGGTATTTGAAAGGTCATGAGGAAGACGAGGAGTCAATTCTATTCTATAAATTGTAAATCCATTCCCGTTTCAAAGGGTTGGTGATTGATCTTGTAATCTTAAGAGTATATTGTACTTTGAAAGAACAAAGGAGATAGCCATTTTCTTCCATTTCCCCCCTTCTCAATTTCCTCCATTTCTCCACTATGTACAACTTCTATTTAAGCATCAATACAAGAAGGAGTTTCTAGCTTTCTTTGACTGAGGGATTTCATGATACTTTGTGTTCATCGAATTCTATTTGGTCTTGTTGCCATTTGCGGGGTTGTTTATTCCTAAATTTAGTACATGTAATGAAGTTTCTAACTAGTGTGTGTGCAGGAATATGATTTTCTACCCACAACATTAGTTCTCCTACCTAAATTCACACTCCCTTTCCCACTTTCAAACAAAGTCTTCCCTAGCAAGAGATTACTAGATTTATTGTAGGGTCACTGGAGTGCCTCTGTTGGATCCCCGGTCAAAAGGCCACCACATAAATCCACATTTTCTTGTGCATGCACATACAACAGCTGCATTGGTTAAGTAGAGGGACTTAGATTCCCAAAGTGTTGGCAAGAAATCCACAATTTTTTCCACTTGACAAATTTTCTCACAAAATTTTTTGGTGCCCACCATGGGGTAGATTTCATAGCATCTACACCTAATATAAGACCGAAAGGTCTGAAAATTATATAAAAATTAAATATTAAAAAAAAAGAGTTCATAAAATTCCGTTGCTGAAAGATACACTGCTGATTTCTGCACATGACTTTTCACATTCCACAGTGTCCTTTTGTGTTCCCACTACAAAATTTTCCAAAAGATGGCTGAAGGAAGATACACTAGGTTGAACAAGTCAAGAGGTGTTGTTGATTCAAATTTCAAGGCTTTGCAAAATCAGCAAAAATGAATTATAAATAACCCATACTTCTTCTCTCAAGCCTCCTCTCCATCCATCTTTTCAAACGGTTCACCTGGAAATCTTGTCAAGACGCCTATTGATACCCCCTTCAAATTATCCCATTTTTCCATCACCATTAAGCATTGAGCCCCTGGAGGAATAGGAATTTGAAGAATAATTTGTAAAATCAAGGGCTAAAGTAGAAGTAGAAATGAAAATGGAAGATGAAGAAGAAATACCTCAACCCATTATCCCATGGGGAAGGAATACAGGCCCACTTTCTCTTGAACCGCCTCTTCATGATCTACCAATGGGTTCCTATAAGAAATTTAAAAATTTTAAAGGTGAAAACACACATCATCCTGAAGAACACATCGCTACTTTCATGACATCATGTGGAATTCTTGGTTTCCAACATGAAGACATTGCTATAAGATTGTTTGTGGAGTCCCTCTAAGAAAAATCAATAGAATGGTTCTATCTCCTGCCTGCCCGATCCATCATTGGTTAGGATGACATCAAGACTTCCTTCGAGGAAAGATTTAAATCAATTAAAGACTGTCAAGACCTCTTGGTGTAGTTGTATCAAATGAGGAAAGGAGAAAATTAAACCATGAGAGACTTTGTGGCTCATTTCGACGGTTGCTTTGCAAGGATACGAAGAGGATTCACCATCTCAAAACAAATGTCAAGAGATTCTTTACCAATGCTCAATCATCAGAAGTAGGTTTTTTTCAATAAATTTCCCAACCAAGGAATGTTTTAGAAGCATAAAGGATGACCATTGAACTTGATGATTATCTCATCCTCTTTGGAAAGTTCAAGAATCCATCAAAGGAAAAACCCAACATCCTAGAGACGAGAGAACCAATCCGTTGCATAAAAAGTTGGAAAATGAGATGGAATATTTGAAGAGAGAATTATTTGAATGAGTATCTTCTAAAATGAGAAACATAAATCAGATTGTAGGAGCACCCCAAAGGCTCACCTTGGAGGTCCCACCCGTGAATGCAAATTGCAGATTTCAAGAAAGTAAAGAAGAGCTTGAACAAGAAAGTAAAGGTGGTAATTTCTAGAAAGTGATGAGTTTGAAAAAATACACAAATCATATTCGATGAGTATTATGGATGTGATGAATAATAAAAATAAGATGCACTCATTCTCTCATGTGTGGTATTCACTAATTCTCGGTCCCGAGAAAGGAAAATCTCCTTCCACTATTGTAAAGAAAAATAAGACTGAAGATCCTCTTGTGGTGAATCTCGCAAAATAAAATAATCAGTCAAGGATCCCCACTTCCATCTTCCATGAAGTCTACATTGTTGGAGCCAGACCTTGTAGCAAGTAAGAAGACTCCCACAATCCCAAGTAAGCTTTTTGATGTCTCTTCCAAGTCTAAATCTAAATTTGCTCTGTAAAATATAATACCTTGAAATATCCTAGTGTGTCGTTCAAAATACCATCCATCCCTCAGACATAAAATATTTCTCCCAAGCCTATCCAAACTCTAAAATAAGTTCCTTCACCCCCTTGTCCACATCTACTCCCTTTGACTTTATAGAATATGCAAACAAGGCTAAAGTGTAGATTACTAAAACTGAATATTTACGGACTCATCCTGAACAATTTGAGAGGTTCGTCTGATATATCAGGAGTGGTAGTCTAAAAACCAATGATGTAGCTCATCATCCTAAAGGAATACTACCAAACCCAATTACAAATACCTCACAGAACATGATTTATCTGAGTGCATCAAAGAATGTTAAAGTTGAACCTTTTTATGTTTCCCTTCTTGTTGGAGAATATGTAGTGAACAATTGCATAATTGATTCTGGTGCCTCAGACAACGTGATTCCTTTGAAGGTCGCCAAGGATGTCAAACTTATCATGATTCCACCTAGTGGCTCTTGTTACTCTTTGGAGTTGAGAAAGGTCCTAATTGTAGGGTAGGTCAAAGATACATAGGTGTCTCTCACCAAATTTCTAGACAAGAAGATTTCAGTGATGATTTTGGTAGCTAATGTCCCAATGCCATTCAGAATGTTACTAAGTAGAAGTTTTTGTTGAGACTTAGGAGGTAAAATTTAGATGAATTGGTCATCTGCAACCACACCTGTGAAGAGAGACATGGAGAAATTACTTCCAGAAAAGAAGATGAGGTACACGGTATGAAAGTCCGAAAGCCAAGAAGCTAACATTTTGTGCAGGGTAGTAGGTGGATGAATCACTTTATGGTAACCGAGGAGGAGGAGGATATCCCCATCTTGATAGGTCCAGACATGCCTTCCCAGAGATATTTGGACTTTGAAGAAACATTAAGGATATTCGAGTTACAAGACGAAGCCCCGAATCACTAGATGATGTAGACCATGAGGAAGAGGAGATGGTTCTCGATGAATTTCAAGAAGATAAATCAGATTATATGATTTTCCAAGATGAGGAGTTATTCTCATTCCCATTTGGGGATGAAGATGATCTTAGTCAGGCCATCTATGGAGAGACAAAATCATCTTGTAATGAGCCTTTGAAAGGCTTGAAATAAATCTCCATACAAGGATTTGCTAAGATCCACAGAAAAATATAGAAGACCCTAAGATAAGTCTCAAACTCACGATGCAAGCCATGAATATGCAAGACAAACATGAAGTTGACTTGGAAGCCTCAACCGGGGTGAAGATTAGCTATGTTGAAACAAATAAAGATGTGAAATATGATGTCCTTCTCAAACCAATGGTTGATGGATACAACAACAAAATGGAGATATTTTCTTTCCAGCTATAGAAGAAGATTATTTCCATGATGAAGAAAGGGAAGCAAGAATTTTTGAGGCCTTTGAAGATGAATCTATTTTTGATGAAGGATCGGTAGAGTGCATTGATTCCCAAGATGATGAGGTAATCCCTCCAGATAGTTTCCTTGAGCTGCAACATAAAGATTCTTCAAAGGTGTACAAAGAGGAGCTGCATGAAATGATGAAGCATAACTCCGTGCAAGAAATCTTGGATGTAGTAGAAGTTGTGGAAGACCCCAAGCTTATTCTTGATCTCTTCACTTGTGCCATGGATATACAAGACAAGTATGAGTTCACCTTTGATCCTCCTATCAATACTCAAACATCTCACAATGGAGTAGAGATAAAGGATGAATCAAATGTTTCTCATGGAGAAGATGTCAATGAGCATAGACTTGGGAAAGAAAGTAACTTAGAATATAGAAGGAATTGGAACAAAAATCAGCTCTGGGGTAGTGATAGGACACTCAATGGAGAATCAACTATATGGATAAACATGGAAGGAAAATGGCACTATGAAACTGATTTCAAAGAAAATGAAGGTAGTGGAATTTCCAAGCAAGGACTTGAGCATCAAGAAGCTCACATGGACTCACTCCTACCAAGTACATAAACAATTTTGAAATAATCTATCTTTCATAAGTAGGCGAGGAGGAGGCTACTTCACGGAACCTATCAACACCTTTCATAGAACATCATCATTTGGTGTTGCCTCTTCACGGGTAACTTTTGAGAAATGGAAAGTAATTTAGTGAAAGCGGGTTGTCCCCCACCCTATATAATAGGTGATTTGTTGGTGTGTTTCCATTTCTATTGGAATGTTTCTCTTTTTGTTGTGTTTTATGTGTTTTCTTTATGTTTCTTTGTGTTTTTTTTCCTTCTTCGCTCTCTCTCTCTCTCTCTCTCTCTTATTGTAGGGTGTATATGACTCCGTAGGGCCCAATGGATAAGGCACTTTGGTCAACGAATTATATGGTCTAAAATTGAGATTCTTGATTCCCATGTCATGTCCCCAAGCTAGAGCCAGTTGTTGTCGTGTAAATGTGCAATTGGGAAATTGATGATTTTTGAGCATGAAAACTATACCCCTGTGTTGAAATTTTCATGTTTTATCATTCCCAGGCACTCAAGTCAAATTCTGTTAGTTTGGTCACCCCCTATTTGATGTAAAATTTATCCCCTAGGTGATTTAGGAAATTCTATCCATTCCCCTAATTAATTTTAGGGAGTTCTAAAAAGATGTTATCTTCTGGCAGTATTGGGAAGGGCTATCATTGGCCTTCCCAGGACTGGATCAACCACCCTAGAGTGGAATAGAAGGGAAAAATTCAACATGGAGGTGAATTGAATACCTTATAACATCATGGAAATAATTTTGGAATTTTTAGGGAAGTTTTGAAAGATTTGGAGTAGTCTGAGTGAAAACAGAGTTCACAAACCTAGGCGGTACATAGGTCTAAAACAATTCTTTGGACTTCAAAAGATGATTAAAGAGAGCTCCAAATGTATTTATAAGAAAATAAAATACTACTAGAAAGAGGATTTAAATACCTACATTATGGTCAAATAATATTTTTCACAACACCTTGGCACATAGGATTGGCAAGGTTTTTTATCGGTATATGTGGAGTCTCAAATCACAAATCTGAATTTTTCATAGGTAAAATGAATGAATAAAGACATGAGACCCCCAAAATTTTGGATTCAAAATTAAATTTAAAGTCAGGATCATATAAAATTTCACCAAGAACTTCTACCGGGAGCTCAAGTTATCTTCTTTCTAAGTTGCCCTCTCAAAGGCAGTTCAGGACTTAGTCATTTTTGGGAGGACACGTGTCAGCACCAGGAGCCTGGCAAGATTTCATGTCCCCAATGTCCATGAGGTCAGGTAAACCAGCCATTGAAAAATTCTCCCATTCCCCATGTGACCTCTTGGACCATCATATGACCTCTAGACATGACAATTCAACCCCAAAGGTGCATTTTTGGAGCATCCATTCCCTGCCCTTGGATCGTGCACCATGTGTCGGCTCAAGATCACCTTGGAAAATGATGTCCCTTATTTCCCTAAGGTGGGGGACATTAGACATGGAAAAATGCACCCAGACCCTATGGGAGTCTTACTGGACACCCACGTGACCAACTTTCGGTCCCAGGGTGTATTTTGGAGCATCCATTCCCTACTATCGGATCGGGTGCCATGTGTCAGTGCTTTAGGACCACCGTGGAAATTGATGTAACTTATTTCCCTAAGGTGAGGGACATAATGCATTGAAAAATTCTCCCAAGTACCTATGATGAGTCTTTTGGACACCCACGTGACTGAATTTCAGCCCCAAGGTGCATTTTTGGAGCATCCATCCCCTACCGTCGGATCGAGGACACATGACATCATCTTGACCACCATGGAAATTGATGTCCCTCACATCCCTGAGGTCAAGGAAATTTTTTTCACAAACCCTCCATGTGTATGTTTCAAAAATTTTAAATCGGAACTTAGACGTTTCTTCCCCCTCATTTCTCCTTCACAGCTTTCATGGGATTGCCATGGTTTCATGCATGATTGTCAGACACACTGGTCCACCATTATTTCTCCAAAAAAATCTCCACCATGGCAACATAAACTCCCCAAACATTGAATCACCTTTCCACAGAGTGATTTGTAGGTATCAAAAGGAATTATTATCAAGCTAAGAAGGAGAAACGAAGAACACAGAAGGAGAAAAAGGAGAAAACTCCATAACCATGAAATGAGAAGTTAAAGAAATCTCCCAAACGGATGCGTGAAACAAAAAGATATATTTTTATGTTCATTCCTATATCTAAGGCCATCAAGAAGACACCTTCAAACCCTCCTCTCATACAACAGAGCATCCATAGTGAAGAAATCCCACTTCTAGCTCAAGGAAGAAAAAATCCAATTTCCCGTCAAACTGTTGGACAAAACGAAGTAGAATTACATGTGAAGAATTAAAAAAAAACCATATCAAATTTATAATTTTCTTTGAAAATTGAGAGAGAAAACAGGACATGCAATTTTGAGGTCCATTAATGGCATTTGCCACATCCGGAAGCACCTTTGCCAGTCTGAAATTTAAGACTTTAAAATCTCTTGGACTATTAATTGGGTGGGCCCAAAATTTCAGAGGGGTGATATTGGAAAAAATCCATATCAAAAACATCTTTCCATGTCAATCGACTCCGAGAAGCCAACTTTCTAAAAATAGTAGGTCTACTACATAGGAGACTGTTATTTTGGGAAAGTCATCAACAAAAGAACTACATGTGAAGGAGATGAAGACCTTGGAGGTGCTCTATAGCTGAGAATTCACCAAAATAGACATTTTTACACTTACTAAAAATAGTAAGTGGGCTCTCGAGCACCTGCTTAAAAATAGAAAGTTTATCCAGAAAGAATGAGGAACGTAGGGAGAAAGAGGAAAACTAAGTTACAACATCTAGTTGAAGATCGGGGACTTGCTTTCTCACACTTACTAAAAATAGTAAGTTGATTTTACCTAAGGGAGATGTGAAGCCAAAGTGGATGGGTTAGAAGCCTTCTCAGGATCACGAAGAGGAGAACAATCAGAGAATGGAGCCAAGTCCAATGCAGTAACTCATCCTTGAGTATTATTATTCTTCTTCTTATTTATCTTCTTTCTCTCGCTCTTTGCTCCTCATACGACACTCTCTCTCTTTAATGTTATATTTTTGCATTGATGGTTGCACTTTTTAATATGACTTAAGTGACTTTAGAAATATAATGTAAATTAAGTCGCCTTACTATTATAAAAGGGACTTAAATATTTAAAGCTGGAATATGAACAATCTTAAGTTATATTAAGGTATTTGAAAGGTCATGAGGAAGATGAGGAGTCAATTCTATTCTATAAATTGTAAATCCATTCCCATTTCAAAGGGTTGGTGATTGATCTTGTAAACTCAAGAGTATATTGTACTTTGAGAGAACAAAGGAGATAGCCATTTTCTTCCATTTCCCCCCTTCTCAATTTCCTCCATTTCTCCACTATGTACAACTGTTTAAGCATCAATACAAGAAGGAGTTTATATCTTTCTTTGACTAAGGGATTTCATGATACTTTCTGGTCATTGAATTCTATTTGGTCTTGTTGCCATTTTTAGGGTTGTTTCTTCTAAATTTAGTGCATGTGATGAAGTTTCTAACTAGTGTGTGTGGAGAAATATGATTTTCTACCTGCAACATTAGTTCTCGTACCTCAATTCTCATTCCTTTTCCCACTTTTACACAAACTCTTCCATAGCAAGAGATTTCCAGCTTTTTTGCAAGGTCGGTGGAGTGCCCCTATTGGATCCCCAGTCGAAAGGCAACCACATAAATCCACATTTTCTTGCACATGCACATACAGTAGCTACCTTTGGTTAAGTGAGGGACTTATATTCCTAGAGCGTTGGCAAGAAATTCACAAGTTTTCCACCCAAAATTTTTTTCTCACCAACAATATGTCAGCGTTAAGAGGTTGAGATGGTTGGATAGGCATACTAGTAGCGGATGGAATAGAGATAGAGTTTACATAAAATGACGTGGGTGGAATAGGATCCACCAATTGAGTAGATTAATAGGATTGAAATATTGTGGGATATTTACAAAATAAGAAGTCATACATGGGGCTAGAAGGAGGTCCAAGAGTTTATAAAGGAGATGGAGATGGTTATGTAGCAGGTCTAGAAAGATTGGATTGATGAGAGATAGGAGGATTGGTTTCAAGATAAGGATGATTTTGGATGACATGATCCTCACAAAGCAAGACCATAAAGACAAGAGGTTGGGTAGCTGAAGGTGTAGTATTAAGTTTAGAATTTGGTTTGGTAGGATTATTAGAGGAAGGGATGTTATTAGATGGAGTGGATTATCGTTTTGTTTAGACTTGAGAAAGAGTGACAATAGGCATGAAATAGATGAACATTTTTTTATGTAATTTGTTAACAAATAAATCAAGAAACAAGTTTCTTATCATCATGATTAATTAGAAGATGTGAAAATAAAGAGGAGGTGGATAACGAAGGTACCTAAGGAATGACAGTCTAAGGTTGGTTTCAGGTAGTTATGGTTGGGGAGATTTTGGGTGGCTTCTGTTGGGTGATGAAATCCCAATCTACCAGGTAGGATGATGTTTATATGTGTGATTTAGATGCGTGAGTTTTAGGTTGTGTGTGATAGAATGTGAGATGTAGTAAAGTTAAACCCTTACTTAAGTTATGTGAGCAAGTAGGATGCATAAAAGAAAGGTTCTTTTTAAACCAAATCCAGATGTGATATTTCTATGAGGACACACACAAGAAAGGGAAATACAATGAAAAAATGAGAAAATAGGGAAAAATGAGGAATACCTAGATGAAAAATTTCCTTTTAATTTGAACTTTAAGTGAAGAAGCAATCAAATAGCTAAACCCAACACAAGCAAGAAAAAATCGAGGCCTTACATTGTAGTGATAGTAGAAGACAGAAGAAACACAAAAAATAGAAATAAATGCAAGGGATTACCTAAAGGTTGAAGTCCCATTGGGCGTTCAAGAATGTTTTACTAGTTTCTCATTTGATTCAAGTTAATGAGTTAGCTACTAAAGAAATATAAACAAATCAGAACATGGAGGGTTTAAGGTACCTCAAATACATGGTATGGATGAATGAGCACAAAAGTGATTGATCCTTTCTTGCTAATAGATGATAAAAATGTAACTCAAAGAAACTAAAGGAAAATGATTAAATGAAAGATGTGGGGGTTTCTCGAAAAAGTGGCTCCAAGAATTGTGACCTTCCTTTCATGGATGTTAACCCCCATTTTAAATAAAGATTGAAGTAAAGGATTGATGAAGGATTTGCATGAGAAAATTGAAGGAATACATAATCTAAAACTGATAATAATTGATCTAAACACTTATTAGATTGAATTAAATGAAAACTAATTGGTTACTGATTGGGTCGATGGTGATCTAGATTGTGTAGAGGTAGGTTGACGATTACTTAGGTATGAGGATTTGGAACAAAAAACAAATTATGAAATCCCCACAATATTTGGATGTAATTTGTATGTAATAGAGGCTTGTATATGTTGGATTCAACTTGCATAAGGGATATGAGGGAAAAAAACCAAAAGTGGAAGAAAAATAAGGATTGGAAAGGATAGATTGGGAATCAAGAAATATAGAAAAAATGCCCGATAAGCTCGGAATCTTGAGAAGGTCATAGGTCGCGCCAACTGGAATGGGTAGAAAACAACGGGATCAGGTGAAAGGAACTTGTAAAAAACCTAGAAGCTCTTTACGTGGTTGGATTTGGATATAGAAAATGGGTCTGTCGACACCAATTAGACTAGATTGATGCGGTGGGAATGGGTGAACACGATTGGACCGGGTCTCACGACAACTAGATCTAGATCCATGCTAACTAGATCTAGAAGGCTAAATCCAAGGTAAAAAGGCTGAAATGGGACACCTATAAGAAAAGAAGCTAGAAAAAAATTTTATCAATGGAGATCTAAGTGTTGTAGAGGTGGATCTAAACCCGAAAAATGTTAGATGCAAACAATACCAAGATAATTTGATGAATAATGCATAAGTAACATGAAATGATGATAAATCTCATGAAGGATTATCATAAGTGATGTAATCATGTTGAAATTATGTCCAAGATATCTATAACTATTACGGGAATGTTCAAGTATGAGGAAGAGTTCACAAGTCACAAGGAAGCTCCAAAATTTGTCTACATCTGATGATTATGGAAAGAAAAGACTTAGTTAAATAGGGTTGATTGAAACTTGGATGGGTCATCACTAACTATGGGGAAATTTTCCCTAATGGAGGTGCTTTTGCGCTTTGATCAGGATTTTAGGTTTTTAAGGATGAGAAAAGAGATTTAAATATTTTATGTGATAGGAGAGTGTATTGGGATGTGTCATGGGTAGTTAGAGGATAAATATAGGTAGGAAAAAGCATAGAAAAGCATGGGGATGCATATTTAGAATGAAAACATCTTAAATGGAAATTTGGTTAGAGCATAATGGATGTTTATTAATTAATTAATTAAAATTAATCAATTAATGTTTATTAATAAATATTAAAGGTGATGGGCATGGACATGGATATTGATTAATTAATTAATTAAGATTAATTAATTAATGTTAATTAATAAAGATTAATAAGGTGATGGGATAATAGGTGGGAATTTTATTAAATATTGAAGGGGATGGATTTAATTAAATGGGGACCTAGATAGGGCCCTAGAAAAATATGGGCAAGTGGGAAGATGAGGGTAGAGATACCGAATTTAGGTGTTTACACCTCCACACAAATAGACACGCCCGTATCCTAGTGGGGTGTATAAATTATTGGAGAGTTTTCATTATTGGCTAAGATATTGCTTGATTGAAGATAAGTGTGAAGTGAGGGTATTCAACATCTCATTACCGGGCCTTAGACATCATCCTTATAATAAGGACTTGGGCCCCACACATTAAATTTGTATTAGGGACTCCCCTAGTGAGCTCGTAAATCCTAGACTAGGAAACCTTTTGGCCTTATATCAAACTATAGTGTAAGAGGCTACACTCCCCAAGATCAATTGCTAGCCAACCCCATATTGACTAATAGGTAGAGAGATAATTTTTGACACCATCGTTAGTGTGTGTTATTGAATGCAGCTATAGTTTTACCGCAATCCCGCATGACTAGTTAGGGTGTGCTTGCATATTTGTGATTGTTTGAGTGTCTAGTTGACACCAGTATATATATCCCACATTAATCCCTCTTTCCATCACATCATTATAACACAACTATCATTCATCCATTTTGATCACATAATTTGACTTCGATTTGACTATCCCCACACATCTTTGACTATACATCCTTGATTGTACTCTCGTCATCCATAATTTTACCCTTTCATGTCATTCTATTGATATAAATAAAAAAATCAAATTTTACTCATAATTAATAAACTTCATGTTTCACCAAATAGTATGTGTACGTAAGAGAAAAAAAAATAAGGTAAGGGTGAGGAGGAATACTTGTGAATGAAGGTGGAAGGTAGAGTGCGCACATTCTAATTTCTTGATCCAATGCTGATTACGAGAACTTCCTTTTTGCTAGGAGGAACTACTGTGAATACAAAACAAGACCATAAGAGGAATATTAAACAATATATGTCAATGGACTGCCTAGTGTATGCTAGATCTAGGAAGTGTGATACTTCCTAGATGGTTGTCAATCCATTGTTTAAAATAACTTAATGCAAGAAATGATGTGAACCAATAATATCCTACTGTAGTTGATATGATTTAGGTGTATCACTCAAGAAAAATAATAAAATCTAATCTAACAGGCTAGGTCATGATCAGTTACGGAAGTCAAACAGGTAAATAAGGTAGTTGGGACAGGTCAAGGTGAAGCTTTAGGTGATTTGTTTTATTTAGGTAAACGGTTTAGGGTTTCTGTTATGGCGGGGTTTACTAGACATAGAGACCAATTTCGGTCTGCAGTATGACTGATTATAGTTGAGGATAGATTGATGATGGTTTAGGTTAACCGGCATTGGTAGGGTCGGGCTGATAGAAACTTAATGAAGTTTGGTTTTGGTGATTCTCTATGATTGCACAGAGAATGGATAGAGAATGGTGAGGTTGATGACAGTGCTGGGAATACTCAAAGATGTCTGGAGGTGGGTATGGAGGGTTGAGAGGTTGTAGGTGATTAGGTGGAGGGATTGGCAGGAGGGTGAGAGATGATGGGATGCAAGGGAGACTAGAACTCCCAAACAAAGATGAAGAAACTGATCTAAATAAGTATGAAAAGGTGTGGATATAAATGTACTTACTTGTACTTACAAACCTAGTCGTTGGATGAAGGTGATGGTTGATCCATTGAACTGATGGTCGGTGCCACGCCGCACTTCCTAGAATATTACCTTGAATGCTTGCCCTTCATATTAGTGCTTGGTGCTAGTTCCGGATGTTTAAATGTGCGGGAGTTCTCTAGTGCATGCTTCCATGCAAATCTCTCTTCTCCAAAAATCCAATAATTCTTGAACCTCTCAAACAAGTCTCCAAAGTGAATATATTATAACCAACAATGGTTTAGGGTGACCGGTGTCGGTTAAGGCGGGGAAATCCTAGGTTTACTAAAAATGACAGATCTTGGTAATCTTTTTGGCCATCTCTATCCATTGTTAGATCAAAATGGAATGTTGTGCTTAGATAAGCGGGCATGTGGTTAGAGGAAGAATAGGCATGTGATTTTAGGGTTGAACTAAGTCTTAGTTAGTTATGGTAAGTAGGACTAAGTCTTAGTAAAAAGGAAACATGCTAAGAATAGGTTTATGATGAGGTGTCTAGGTGATGTGGTGGGGTGAGGTGGAAATTAGTTTAATTAAGGTAATTAAATAATGAATATTGTGAGAATGTGCATTAATTTAATTGTAGGTAATTAAATTAATATACATGTGGGGTAAAGGGGGAGTGTGACCCAAATTTGGTGTCTACACTTCATACCACAAAAATACATTTACAAACATCCCCCATTTCACAAGAAAACATAAAGTTCACTTATACATACCCACTTTATCTATGAAATTTATTTCATGACATCTCACCCAATCTAAGAACCCACTCATCTCATTATCACAAAAATTCCGCTTAGTGGTACAATATTTCTGTTGACATCACTACACTTCTATAGGTCAAAAAGATCCTAAAAATTATTACATCACATATCCCTTCTTAATCATGACATTTACTACACTTAAACATCCTCACATCCTCACACAATCCTACACATACACTTTCACACTCAAACACCTTATCCAAGATTCCCTATTGACATGATTAATTTGGTCTTGTTAATCGATACCTTGAATACGAGAAAAAAATCAATATCTCTTATCCAATCCTCCTAATCCCTCACACATTGAGGCACATCCTAAGCCCTCTATCATTGAGGAAAATCCTTCTTCAATCCTCCCATCCTAAAACAAGGCTCGATTGTTGAGATTGCACATTGATCAATTAAAAACATTATATTTTCTTCATCTACACATATTTCACTTACTTAATACCCCTTTTGTTTTTTTCTTTTGCATGGTCCAAAGATATGAGGACCATTTTTTAAAAATTTCCAACGATACGAGGATAAAGTAATTTAACAATTCAAGCATCATGGTCTTTATACCTTGCTGCATTTTCTCTATACCGCATTCATAAGATTTCTAGTGATGAAAATGTGGGCATTTTTATGATAACACCCATCCCATTTAATCATCATCCACCACTAACTTTCCAACATCCTCCTCTCATCTAATACTCTATTCATGCATATTCATCATTATAAATCTTCTTTGCCTCGATCTATACAATTGACCACCCCAGACTTACATCCAATTGATCTTCACAATCAAAACCAAGAGCATAAGAGGCGTGTGGTGAAATTTCACTAAAATCAATCAAATCGAGCAAGCGACCAACCGAGCCAAGATTTCATCCCCAAATCCATCTACACTTGGGAGGTATTCCCAACTAATCAGACATCCAATCCTTTAATCAACTAATCCTAACCCATTTCATATACCGTTGACTAGGGCATCAAAGCCAATTCATCCAACTTGATATTTTTGGATTGGAAATCCAATAATCATATTAATCTAGAATCATCCTCTTAGCACGGGAATCAAATCAATTAATCTACCTGCCCTTCACTAGAACATCCTACCATTTTTCCACCTTGGTAGGGCGTCCTATCACTCAAAAATATCTCTTTATCTCAACACTTCTCGTATGATTCTACTAACATGACCTTATCTTTATTTCGAGTTCTCACTAGAATCATTTCCTCCCCATCGAGACCTCTTGAGGGGCATCACCCTCGCTATCCTAGCAATCTCTCTTTCTTTGAACAATCATTTGTATGTAATAACCTTTCAAAGAGGGGCAAAATGTAGACATGTAAAATGTTAACATAATTAATAAATAAATAAAATACCTATTAAACATTATTAATTCCTAATATATATTATCTACCCTATTACTAATTCACTATCCAACAAGATTAATTATTATTAACCCCTTTCCTAACCTCATTTAAACATTTCTAGGAATTTAAAATTCCTACTCACCTACCCACCTACCCTACACCTAGCCTCTCCATGTAATCACATCCCTAATCATATTTTATTAATCTAATCTAATCCTAAATTAATCATATCCTCTACCTCTAAATCTAGAGGCTTCTATTTCTAGAATCCTCTCTAAACTTCTCCTTCACTCCATTGAATTTTAATTTCAATGGAGTCTTCTCACAAAATATATAATTCTCCATTCTAGAATTTTGTAATGCTCTTCCCTATCCTCATCCATTAATCTTCATCCCACTTGGATCAATCCCCACCCTCCATTTCTTCTCCCTAAAGCTATAAATTGGCATGCCACCCTCTATGGAAGCCAATTTTGGAAAATCATAGCTAAGTGCTACCAAATTTTCTACAAGAAGCTGTTTAGCATACTTTTGCATTCCATCAAGCATCCATAGGAAAATTATTAATTCACAAATGGGAGGTGATGTCCATTTATCTAAAAAAATGAAGCAAGAAAATAACTTCATCTATCATCTTGAGCACAACAAAATCCTCAAGGAAATATCTTCATTAGGAAGTTGCAAGTATAACTTATCTTTCCCTTCCATCCTTGCTCAATATGAGGTAATGTTTAGGAGTGTTAGATTAAAAATTAAATTTTATTAGTTTATAGATTACATTTGCATCTGACCACTCTTTTGCATCTACAAATATATTTTTGAGGACGAGATAATATACCTAGTTTGGGGTAATGTTGGGCGAGAGAAAATGTCTAAGTATGAGACATGCATGCGGGGACGAAGGATGCACACAAGGGTGCGTGTGGAACCATGAATGGAAGCATTTTCAAAAGTTGAAGAAGTACGTGAAAGGATATTTGAGATTATGAAGAAGCATGTGTGAAGGTTTTCACATAGGAGGAATGGAATCGGGAGTTAGTGATAATGTCAAGAAAGCTAAAAATAGATAAAAAGCGAAGATAGCATGATCATAAAGCAAAATCCAAAAATATACAAAATCATGAATAAAACACATTCATAAATAAGAATAGACATGAAGCATACATGGAAAGAGGAATATCTATTCATAACACATGTGAAACGATTAACATAGAAGTTATTTATATTGCACATGATATAACTAGATCTTTCATAAATAAAGTAAATCACATGTGGAGATCGGTGAGTTAGGGTATATTTATAGGAAAGATTTATCTATAAAATCATGCAAGATAAGTATATGATTGGTCTATTTTTACATTCAAGTGGTGAAGGAAAATTTCCCACCTATATATATATATATATATATATATATATATATATATGTCACATCCATGTAAGAAGTAAGCCTTGTCATTTAGTATCCATTTTCGTCATGGCTTGTATTGTTCATGATTGGGCATATGAGTCTACATAGTGAAGGATTTCACTACTAGTTATTGTAATGCATCATGAATATAATGAATATAAAGATCCTTTTGGTTGATGATCAATTGTCTCTGTGCATGTTACAATAAGTTAATATTCTTCATATGGTATATTTACATGTTATGTTATCCATGAATGTAGGAAATACATCTTGGCGATCAAACACAAGATGGACCTTGTAGAGTTACACATGCTTTGGATGAGCACTTGTGATTTTCTGGGTGATGTCGGTGTGCTTAAAAATATTGTGTTGGAACTAGAATTTAGTTTGATAGGAATCATCCTAATCATGTTTACATATATTATATTCCTCCAATTGGGGCACGACTCACCTATTTACATATGTTATACTAAATCCTAAAAATGGTAAGTTGTTTATTACCCAAAAGTAATATTTCTTACATTTACATCAATAATATATCCTCCACGAGCATCTTGAGCACCACTACAAAGCATTCTATGTGGAAGGGATTTTTATTGGTGTGTTTAAGTAGTTGATGTGGCTAGTGGGACACAATTTTTGAGTCAAAGAAGTTGAAATAAAATTGGCTCTCGTCGCTAACCATTATGTGAAGTAATTTTAATTGAATATTTTTATATCACTTCCCAACCCTATCTATACCAGTCTCACAATTGGTAGGGGTATTTTAGTGATATGTTTATATAAGGTGGCTTATGTATATAGGTGATCAAACCCAAAATCTAGAGTTGTTAGTGTTAAAATATTGTTAATTTTTTGTTAGTGTATAAGGGATCAGGAAAGTTGGGTAAATCATCACCTCTATGGTGTGGTGGAAATATTATCCATGCTAAGTAAAATTATTTGTTACTTTAAGGATTTAATTTTACCATAAAACCACAAAATTATTTAATACATCATACCCAACCACTAAGACCACTAAGTTTCATTAAACATATCTTTCCACTAAACATAAGAAGATAAAATACTCTGATGAAATCACAATTTAGTTAGTATGATGTGTGTGTGTGTGTGTGTGTGTGTGTGTGTGTGTGTGT
This sequence comes from Taxus wallichiana var. yunnanensis, assembly GCA_018340775.1. NCBI lineage: Eukaryota > Viridiplantae > Streptophyta > Pinopsida > Cupressales > Taxaceae > Taxus > Taxus wallichiana. The sequence goes on from CM031240.1 coordinate 86,619,851, forward strand.
GTGTGTGTGTGTGTTTCAATTATTAAAACATTCCTCTAATACTAAATTTTTTTATTCTCTATTCTACAAGGTTTTATTGGTAAGTTTAGCTTTGTAATTCCCAAGATTTCACAACTCAAAATCAACACTAAAACCATGGTAAATTGTTTAGTTACATTAGTTATTGTTATAGAAAAAAACATAAATTTATATTTAATTGTATCCAAGGTTCATACCATCATGCCTCGGTGTATAAACACAAACCGTAACACCAACATTCTCTCCTTTTATATAAATTTCTTCATAAAATATTATTAATGAAACAATATTTACGTGAGCGAAATTTTCTCACTTCTCAAGATTGCAAGTATCCCATATCATTAACATGTTTTTTCACCAAGAAAAATTTCCATTTACTTTCACCTATTTTATAATCATATTAGGTATTCTAGTCATTTTCTAATAGTTAAGGTCACACAAGTCACGTAGCACTCGCAACAAGTAGGGAATTCATATTTCCAAGAGACATGTTCCAACATGAGAAAGATCTATTTTATATAATTAAAAATTATAAGTTCTACCACCTAATAAAGCGATCAAAAAAATTTCCGTTCACGCAACAAGTCCATCCCATCATGTACTATTGATAGTGGGGCAAGGCTTTATTATTTCAATCATTGACCTTACCACCCTAATGGCCACAATACCTACATTCTCAATTTTCAAACTATGTTTCTAAGTTTATTTATCGTCATTCCTTATTGCAATCAACTTATGCAACTTAACCATCTAGCTGTATCATTTGTATGATGTATATAAATCCTATACAACTTGTTTCAAATTAGGATTCCATGATTTCCAGGTTAGGTACCTATATGGGACCATTATTTCTATTGTATTACATAATGAAGGATCAACACTTAGCTTAAGAGGTGACTCAAGTTATAATTCACACATTATTATAGGTCATCCAATGACACAAATAAATGAAAACAATAGTTGCATATCAATAATAGGAATAGGGTTTCATTTGATAAAAGGGCTTGACAACATTATTCTCAAGATAAATCCTAGGAAGTTATTATCATAAGTTATGAGCATGGGAGAATTACTCTCTACTGATTACCATAAAAATTTTCATCCTTGTTACTTGTAGTGTATCATATCATGATAAGGTTGAACCATAAGGAGATCTACCTCATTTTGTCCCTTCCTATTGGGAAGGACAAAAAATAATTGAATATCTTACAATATTATTCCATTTGATAATAACCCCAACTTAACAATTTATTTCACATCAAACCCTCAAGGTTCTACTTAAATTTAAGAGGAATGACCATTTACATCATGGCAGAAGGGTTTCACCTTACTTTCACTTATTACCGAGACTCGATCAACAATAATGCCATCATTATACATTACTATAAGCTTTTGCATCAATAGGATTACATACTATAATCATAATAATACTATTAATATATTTAATAATTTCTATGAATTAGTTAGATTCAAAAACATAACTTCCTACTAGAACTATATTATATATTAGGTTACATGATCTAATATACAAGGTGCAAGATCCACATCATGGTCATATAATACCATGTACATTCGAGATAGAAATGGTCATTATCATTCCTCATGTTTAGAGGATTTAAGTAAAACAATATGATACACCATCAGGGGTATCATGACATTTCAAGTTAAGATTAATTTCCCATCCTAACAAGATTAGATTTCTATCCATCAAACCATACTCATACCCCCATTTACAATTATAAAGCATTGACTACCAAGCCCTCAAACTAGAAAAATTTGTTCATTTGATTGACTTCTTGAGAGTTCCAATAGGAAAAATATCCAAGGATAGTCTCCCAAGGATGAGGCTACTAAGATTCACCTATATGTGGAGACACCAAATGCCTCTACCTACACATGAGATAATGTAGTTTTCCCATGTGAAGGTTTTAAGTTTATCCATAGCCATTGTGTCATACAAATACAATTTAAGTTAAATTTACAATAACCATGTTCAATATAATTTCAAATAGTGTTAGAACACCTTTTCAACTTAATTAAGCACCTACCCATTTACAAATTACCATTACGAGTATTAAGCAAGATGTTAGATGAACTAGAAGCGACATACTAGAATACACATGATTCATAAGACATGACAAAAAGAGTGAAAGGATTCATGCATTGGCACAAGCTATACTATCAACATCAACACTAATAATTTTCCAAGCTTATGACAAAAGTAAGTTTTCAATTTTAAGTTCACTATTATACAATTTTGTAAAATTACAAGAATTGTCATAATTAACCAAATACACATTATTCAATGTGATTTAACTATAAGGTACAATGTGATATTTCATCAACTCATTAATTACACACACATACATAATAACATAAACTTTTCATCCTTTAATAATACAACAAATACAAAATTTTAAGAGAAAGTTTTCAAATACATCTTTCTATAAAGATTCAGGGAATAAATTCACATACTTTGGTTCTCCATTACATATATCACTACATAAAATTATTTCACTTTACTAACATGCAAGAGTGCACCTAAATATGAAAATATTGCATCTTTCTAGTTTTGTCGAAGAACATGATAGAAGACCATATACATCGTTAACATTCAAGCTTAATCAAACATTTTATACCACCGTGCTACCGAAACTTGGAAAAAAATATAATTATGTTTTAAAGACAAATGATGGTATGGAAATAAACCTCCCTTAAAACATGATAAAAATACTCCCAAATAAAATCGAGTTAAAGAGAGAACAAAAAAATATTCATTTTCCATATATATTTAAATCAAGACAACTTTTTAGGATTTAGAGAGAAAAACTCATTTTTATATCCAAGAAAACCAACTATTTTCGTAATCAAAGAGGGCTAGAAATGACACATTTAATTTTAAATTATAATTTTTACATTCTAAACATATTTTGAGTAATAATTTTTTTGCAAGTTCTAACATCGTTCTCTTTCTGTTATTACTATAGGGGGTCTAGGTAAACTTGCCAAATTACGTGATTCCAAAATTTCATTAACAATATTATTTAAGAGTAAAAACCACACATTTCTAATCATCATACATATTACTAAACATCACATTATTTTTAAGAATAAAATGAACCTTAGAGGGTCAATGTGGGTCCATGGGTCTTTGTTGTGCTACTGCGCAATCTAGTCCAATTGGCCACAAAATGGGTCTACAAAAATGGCGTAGGACCACCAAATGGGATATCTAAAATTTCTACCCTATTCTCCACTATAAAAATAATCACAAGAATTTGAAAAAATCTAAAAATGGTAACAAAGGCTCAAACGCATCAAATTTCCAAATCCAAATGGCTCAAATTTGTCATTTGTTATCCAAAGCAAACTAAGCCAAGTGGGCTCTAAAAGCTGGTGCAAAAATGCATTTTTGAAAGTAGTAGGTAAAATGAATTAAACTAAATTATTCTACATATAATAACGAATAGGTTTATAGGGTCAAATTTTTCTTCTAGGATCCATAGACACAAAATATGAGGTACTTTCTAGAGGGTTCAATTGTAGGCAAATAGTTGCTCCCAACAAACTATTTTTCAAGCGATTAGAAACTCACTTTACAAATATGATCAAACAATTTGGTGATGTTTTCAGGTTGGTAATGGGTTACCATATGACATGGGAGAGGCTGCAATAGTTTAAAATCCAAAGTGATGTTTAGATACACTTCTTGGGCGTCGATTTTGAGAGGCATTTGACACAATTTGAGGGTTGTTTAAAAATTTCCAGTTTGCATTATAAATTGTGTTTATCAATCCATTTTAGATATTACAGGACATGAAATAATGGTGTATATCCTACAATTTTGTTTGGTCTAGTTTAAGGTTTAGTGTTTTGACACACCATGCGAGGAGACTATTTACGAATCTTGCTCTACATGGTACATAAAACTATTTTATGGAGTTATAATGTGATTTATTAACAAAACATTAAAAAACCTAAAAATTCTAGATTTACATTTTAACTATTATAAATAGAGTGATAATCTAAAAGTAAGTAGGAAAGGAGGAATGAATCCAAGCCTATAAATCAACTCAATGAGCTTCGGGAGAAGTTCCAAGTAGTTCCACACACACTCTAAGAGACTACATTCATGAAGCCAAAATGTCAAATAGTTCTTGTGCCTTTGGTGTGTTTCTACACTTTATCTCTAACCAAACATACCTATTTTCAAACATTTCTTAATGGATTTCCAAATCCTGTTCTAAATCTCCCATTTGGCAAGGCTCGAGAGGATGCTAAAAAGGTTTTGGAGTTTATATTTAAACCTGCCAAAGGAATTTTATTAAATGCATCCAACAAATTTCCAACCAGATTCCTTTGTGTATTTCTCATTACCTCACATTCCATTAGAGGTGATATGCACAAGGCATTGATTTGTAAGACCTTAAAGACTTGTTAAGAGAACCATTTACTCTTCCTTCTTCACATTCCATATGACCAAATTTATTGAGCTGTCTTGTTAACCCCATGGCAGTTCTACATATATGTTTTAACATGAGAACATAAGGTACACCATTTAAATATGCTCTCAATCACCAAGTAAACATACCTACCCAGCCCCCACAAGATTCCTCTAAATACAAAAAATCACCTCACACAGCCTTCATAAATTTATTGGCACATTGATGATAAAGTTTAAAGCTTCCTTAAGATATCTAAGACTACCACACAGTCCACAATACAAAAAAACACAACCAAAACAAGTTTAAACATAAATTTTATGATAAATTTTAGAGATTTCCTCATGAAAACCAACACTTCCATGTAGGTGCACTATAAAAAAATCCATGCAACCATAACCATTTTAAAAATCACTTTTATGATTAAGTTCATAGTTTTCCTCAAGATAACTATTGAGGCCACGAGGCCCCCATGGACTTGTTGTATTCTTCCAAATTTTATTTACATATCTACCGAACAACACAACTACATCATCAGACAAATATATTCTCCCCATCATGCTTTTAATCGATATCCAAACCCTATTCAAAAATACCATTCTCGCAGCGCGGGTGTGCTTCTATTCCCTATATGAATCATAGAATTTTGAGTCTAGTTTCTAAGCTACTAAATTTTATTGAAAACGGATAAGTTTAAGTGGGTAAAATAAATAAAATACCAAAATATGCTCTTTTTTGTTAAAAACATAATAGAGTGACTTTTGTGTCCCCACCATTTTTGAGCACCATTTAGTATTTTTGAAAACCCTTTGGTAGAAAGATAGCTAAGAGCATCTAGTTTGGGCTCCATTTTTTAAAGATTTTTTAGAATATTTTTTTATTTATGATTTTCTAGTACAAAAATATTATATTTTTAAAAATAATGGAGCTCCAACCGTGCCCCCCATAACTACCTAAAAAAATATTGAAAATTAGTTTTTTTTTAATATGTATAGAATTATGCCTAGTTTGGGCTAGTATAATTTTTTAAAAATTTTGATCACCCAAAAAAAAGATACACCATGAAAGATAGACATATTTACACTTCAAAAAATAGCTATAAAAAGGCATAGTTAGAAAATAAATAATATGGAAACCTTATATTAGTTAGAAAATTTGAAAAATTATATTTTTAGAAAGAAGAAACTCTGCTCTACGTCGTGGTATAATTTTTTAAAAATGGATCGATTTTTTTATTTTGATTTATCATAGAGGAAGTGGCATTTTTACATTTTCTTACAAAAACACGTTGTTTGTTGTGTTTATAGAGTCCATGCCTCAGGCTTGGGGATCCAAACCGGATCCCAAGCCTTGAGGCATGGCTTGGAAAAAGAGAAAATACAAAACGCATACATGTTACATAACATGTATGTGTTATAACGCGCACGCATTTTTCTTTTTTTATATATTGTGGCCCCCAACGTCCCTTTCATCTCTTTCACGGGAATTCTACAAACATTTTGTTTTGTCTACAATTTTCTCTACATTCTTGCACGATTTTTTAGTAGTTCATTTTTTCCCCTACCCCACTAGTTGATTTTTTCTAATCATGGGTGATAAACATCGAGCTAAGGACAAGAGGAAAGTCAAGAACAAGACACAGAGAGCAATTGGAAGAGAAGAGAATAAAGAAATTGAAGAGAATGCAAAAACTTCAAGCAGGGAAAGGTACATCCGCTATATCAAATGTAGCTAATGTATTAGAAAATGGGGATGAAATACATAATGAAAATGTAGAGAATAATGATTTTGTAATGAATAATGATATTGAATTGAATGATAATGTTGGTATGGATGAAGAAATTGATATGAATCAATTGTTGAACCCTTACTTGAGAATCCAAATGTTAACCCCGAAATTTGTATGAAAACACTAAATGAAGAAAGTAACCTTGTAAATGAATCTTCACCTCTAAGAACACCTCCTTCCATTTTGTGAAGAAAACCAATTCACTTAATTGAAATTGATGAAAACATTATAAAACCAATGCCTAAAAAATGTCTGAAAGAAATGTGAGAAGAAAAGCTAGTGGAATTTGGGATAATTACTTTGAGAATTTAAATGACACACAAAGATGTCAATTATTTGTTTCATTGATGAAATTAATTAAGATGAGACCTATAATGAAGACCCTAGGGTTAAGAACATCTAATGTTGTTGATCAAAATGCGTCAATTGTTGAAAACATACATAAAGCATACCAAACTTGTAGGTGGAAAAAGATGCACCAAAGATAGTAATGCTACATGGTGTGCACTTACTAATTGTATAGTAAGTGATAAAACAATTAATAAATGCTTGATTAGAAAAATAAGCAGTGCTTTGAAGCTAAATAGAAAAACACTAATGAAAGCAATAGAGAGACGTAAACATCTTGAGTTAGTCAATAACACTGACTATTGGGATTTCTCTAGCAGACTTCCATGAAAAGACAAGAATACATTTGATATTCTAAAAGAATTAATTGTAAAATTTTGGAATGAGAACACAAGGGTGTCACCGAATAGAAGAGATACAATAAAAAGAAGAATAGGTTCTCGTAATCATGAATCATGTGCAAAACATTTCTTAGATATGACTCAAACAGAATTGTTCTCTAAGTTTAAGAATGAAAATCCACAAATTAACATTAGCCAAAGATTCTTTGAAATGAGCAAACCCTTTTATGTGAAAATCAATCACTCACGTACCACTTGTTGTTGTAGGCATCATGTTGAATTTTCAATGCATTATGATGATTTTTTGTCAAATACGTTGTGTTTTGCATACTGACATCATGTTGTAGGAGTGTGGAATAAATGTCCCACAAAAATCTTCAAGGGAATTTATTCCAACAATATTTTGTGAAAAATCAACAAGACAATTTTTTTATAACAAAGCATGTTTGGATGGAACGTGCAATGTATGCGGTGGCTTGCCAAATCTGAAAAGTTGTATCCACGAGGAGAGTACATATTCAATAGGAAAATAATTGGTTGATTTCACCAAATATAAATCGGTGGCATATCAATTAAAAGATGGAAAAGAATCTAAGAGGTGTGAGCTTGTTAGAAAATAATTACCTGTATCAGAATATATGGTCAAATTCAGAGAGGAATTTTTTTATGAGTATGCAAGGCACACACATAGAGCTCGATGGTTGGATGAACAATTCAAGTTAAGAAAGGACACATTCCCACTTGGTACTATTGTTTTAGTAGTTGAATTTGTAGAGAATTACACATTGTAGCAAATGGAGGTTCAATCTCAATATTATAACTCAGTGCAAGTTTCTATTTTTGTGCATATAACATTCATGCACTCTCTGAAAGCACTTGAGCAAGATCAAAAATATTAAGAGAGTATCATTTCTACATCAGTGATGATCGGACACATTCTACAGAATATGTACAAGGGTGTTTCTAGGTGTTTTATGTGAACTTGAATGAGAGGAACATTAGTTTTGATCAACATTACATTTGGTTGGACAATTGCACATCACAATTCAAGAATGCATAGATGTTTTATTGGCTAAGAAGGATGCAAAAAGAAACAAATGTATAAACATATCTAGAGTTTTACTAAGGTAGGGCATGGAAAAGGAGAGCATGATGGTGCAGGAGCATGTGTGAAAAGAGCACTTGCAAGAGAAGAGTTAAAGTTCAAGGATGGTGCTAAATTTATAGATGCAAAAAACATTGTTGATTGGTGTGTTAAGAATATGGGCCATGAATCTCAAGAGAGATCAACGGTTCATAGATATTTTTGGTTGATAGAGGAACAACATCTAGAAAACTTTGAAGATTGTATGACAGTTGTAGGATCAAGTGATATGCACTCATTCCGTAGTTCAGATGCAAATGCTTGGACTATTTATACTAGGTGCATGACATGTTTTTGTATATCATGCATTGATTTTGCATGGAATGAATGTGAGTCACAATAGTGGGTGGATGAATGGACTTGTAGACCTCTAATTCCACTCGACACACATCAAGTTCCATGAGCATTACAACTTACAGGGTCTTCAGATCAAATGACAACATCACCTGACTTTGACCAAGTCTCTGATTTAGTGCAACAAGGTACATACATATATGTACATGCCATGTTTTAGATTTATAAATTATTAAATGGTCAACTCTTAATGTATTTTTAAATTGATTGAACAATTTTACTTTGTGATACATAGGGCACATTTTTGTAGTTATTGCGATGGAATTTAATGAAGAGGGAACATACTACTTCTTGCTTGTTGTGTAGAGGAAAAAAATTGACTTCCACAGTCATTGATGGTGAAGACCTTGAGTATCCCACTGGATCAGTGGTAGTCACTGGAACTTGGCTTGATGATATCCTATAAAAAAATCAAACATTTGGTTGTTTGAAGACTATGAAGTACATCGGAAGATACTTCACTATTCACATTTGGTCCTTACAACAAATATTAAATTGATCAAATATCGAGGTCGGCCATCAAACAAGAATCTGTGGAAGGTTCGTGAATCAGATCATGAAGCAATTCTTGCTACTATCAAGAATAGAGTTGATCCTTGTGGTTCATTGGATTGAATTTGCAAAGGTATGTTCTTCATGAATTTAATTTGAATATTTACTTAAATGATTTTGTTTAAATTTTGTATGATTTAAAATTCTATTTAATTGCTTACTAACATGTTTATGTAGGTTAGTGGTGCCAAAAAAGCTTCCACCTTCACGTGGTTGGCACTATTAGTAGAGAATTTATTATTCTCGAAGCCAAGTGAAGCTAAGAGAAATTAAATATTAGAAAGGAACAACAAACATAAATTCTCATTTCACCACCTATATTGTAAAAATATCTTATTAAAATTCTCATTTCACCACCTATATTGTATGAACCACCTATATTATTCAGGTGATTGGAAATGGACAACCTTACACTAACTCAGTTTGAATGGAGATGGAGAAAACCATGATGAGAGGATTTCGTAGAGGGCCCCAAATGTGGAGGTCTCAGATCTGACGAGACGTCTCTAGGTGCCACGTGAGAGTCTGAGAAATCACCGTCGAAGATATGTGTGTTTTTGGGCCTCGGGGCTCTTAAGGACTACGCCCGGACGAGGTAACCCAAAAGCATGGGAGCATAGGGAAAAAAAATGAATCCTCCACTAGCATTCACCTAGCCACCCGACATGTGTTGGCATAGTTGGTTCGGTCCCACGAGCTTCGTTTGCAAAATAAAGCATCTCGCGACATACCCTACACTGACTCAACTACACTATTTATTTCATTTTGCAAACAATAGGAAAGCAAGAGAAAAAAATGGAGATGGATAAAAAATGTGATGGGATTTTGTAGAGGGCCCTTGACATGGAGGTCTTGGATCTGACGAGATGTCTCTAGGTGCCACGGAGTCCGAGAAATCACCATCGAAGATATGGCGTTTTTTTGGGCCTCGGGGCTCTTAAGGGACTACGCCAGATGAGGTAGCCCGAAAGAAAGCATGGGGAGTGTAGGGAACCAAAAAAAGAGCCTCCACTAGCATTCACCTGGCCACCCTAATGTGTTGGCATAGTTGGTTTGGTCCCACGAGCTTCCGTTTGCAAACTACAAGTGTTTGGAAGCCCTATAACTGACTCAAACTCCATTATTTCATGCCTTTACAAATAATAGGACACCAGAGAGAAACAAATGGAGATGGAGAAAATGTGATAGGATTTTATAGAGGGCCACATGGAGGTGGAGGTCTCGAATATGACAAGACATCTCTACCCGACGGAGTCGAGAAATCACCGTCGTCGAAGATATGGCGTGTTTGGGCCTCAGGGCTCTTAAGGGACTACGCCCAAACAAGGTAGCCAGAAAGCATGAGGAGTGTAGGGAACCAAAATGAAGCCTCCACTAGTATTAACCTAGCCATGCTGATGTGTTGGCATAGTTGGTTTGGTCCCATGAGATTCCATTTACAAAGTACACATGTCTCGATAGCCCTACACGACTGAACTCAGGCACATTATTTCACGTGTTTGCAAACAATAGGACAACGAGAGAACCAAATGGAGATGGAGAAAACCATGAGAGGATTTTGTAGAGGGCCCCAACTTGGAGGTCTCAGATTTGATGAGACATCTCTAGGTGCCACGGAGTATGAGAAATCATCCGTTGAAGATATAGCATGTTTTGGCTTCAGGGCTCTTAAGGGACTATGCCCAGGATGAGGTAGCCCAAAAGCACGGGAGTGTAGGGAACCAAAAAAATGCCTCCACTAGCATTACCTAGCCACCTCAATGTGTTGGCATAGTTGGTTTGGTCAGTCCCAAGCTACCGTTTACAAAATACCTCTCTAGCAACCATACATGATTCAAATTCAGAACTGTTTTATGTTTGCAAAAATAGGATAGTTGAGAGAACCAAATGGAGATGGAAAACCATGAGATTTTGTAGAGGGCTTCAACATGGAGGTCTAATATTTTACGAGATGCTTTCATCTCTAGGTTCTACGGAGTCCGAGAAATCACAAAGTCAGATATGGCATGTTTTGGCCTCAAGGTTCTTAAGGGACATAGTGACATCTTTTGGGGCATAAATAACGTTTTGTAATGTCCAAAAATTTAGCCTCTTCATTCTCTATTTGATTGAAGATATTCATTCTTTCAAAAATGCATAGAGTGTAGTTTGGAACATTGGTAGTCTCCCAACCAAAAATAAGGTCAGATCATCTACATGGGGTTTCATCTTGTGGAAAAATCATTGAACAGGCTTTTTTGGTGGATTTTTTGGTTTTACTCCCGTGCTTTTGGGCTACCTCTTATGGGAGTAGTCCCTTAAGAGCCCCGAGGCCCAAACATGCCATATCTTCGACGGGTGATTTCTCAGACTCCATGGCACCTAGAGACATCTCATTAGATTCGAGACCTCCATGTTGAGGCCCTAAAATGAATCTATCTGGTTTTCTCCATCTCATTCGTTTCTCTCTTTTATCATATTGTTTGTAAATGCACAAAATAGTGCGAGTCCGAGAAAGTAGGTCAGGCTACTAGATGTTGTAGTTTGCAAATGGAAGCTCATGGGACCGAACTAACTACACCAACATGTTGGGGTGGCCAAGTGAATGCTATTAGAGGCTTTGTTTTGTTCCCTATGATCTCCCGTGCTTTGGGCTACCTACCTCGGGTGTAGTCCCTTAAAAGCCCTGAGGCCCAAACACGCCATATCTTTGACGAGTGATTTCTCGGACTCTGTGGCACCTAGAGATGTCTCGTTCAGAGGAGACCTCCATGTCAGGGCCCTCTACAAAATCCTCTTAGTTTTTATCCATCCATCCATTTGGTTCTCTCACTGTCCTATTGTTTGCAAAGGCGTGAAATAGTAGTTTGAGTCAGTGTAGGGCTGCTAGATGGTTGTATTTTGCAAATGGAAGCTCGTGGGACCAAACCAACTATGCCAACATGTTGGGGTGGCTGGTGAATGCTAGTGGAGGCTTCATTTTGGTTCCCTATACTCCCCGTGCTTTTCGGGCTACCTCGTCCGGGCGTAGTCCCTTAAGAGCCCTGAGGCCCAAACACGCCATATCTTTGACGGGTGATTTCTCGGACTCCGTGGCACCTAGAGATGTCTCATCAGATCGAGACCTCCATGTTGGGGCCCTCTATGAAATCCTATCATAGTTTTATCCATCTCATTTAATTTCTTATCTTCTTCCTATTATTGTTTGCAAATGTGTGAAAATATGCGAATGTCTGAGTCGAGTGTAGTGGGCATCGTGGACACTGAGTTTGTAGTTTGCAAACGGAAGCTCGTGGGACCGAACCAACTATGCCAACACATCGGGGTGGCCAGGTGAACACTAGTGGAGTCTTCATTTTGGTTCCCTATGCTCCCCCCATGATTTTTGGGCTACCTTGTTCAAGGCGTAGTCCCTTAAGAGCCTTGAATGACTAGATTGGCTTAAGAATGAATTTGATAGGGGTATGTCTAAGAACACATGGGAGTTATCAATCACCTAGTAAATATTTCTTGTTTAGTTTTGGATGGGAGTCAGCTGGCCTATGGCTTAGTGACCTTCCATTCATTGATAATTTATGTTATGATAAACCCATGGATGCTTTCAAAAGCGCCTTCAAAAGGATAGGGGTAGTCATCAAGCCTAGTGAAGGGTGTGATGTGATTTCCAAATAACTTGAAATGCCTCTGATTTAAAGGTAATAACATGAATTGGATAGGATTAGACAATCAAGAATCATTGAGTGTCTGAATCAGAATGTCATTGCATCTGGAGACATTCTCAAGCATTAGAGTAATGTATATGGAGAGACATTCTCAAAATATCAATAGATGAAAGGCATCAAATTGTGATGACTCTCGGGTGTTTTAATAGGGGAGAAGACTATGAAGCATAGAAGAATGTAGTAAGTGCATGATAAGATAGGAACCAGTATAAAGAGACCATGAGCAAGAAGAAGCACAAGTAAGGTAAATACACATATACACATTGATAAATTGAATGAATAATTACTCAAATTAGGTAACTCTTTATATACATACATTATATAAATATTGATTTCCAAAGTTTGATGCATATTATACATTGAAAATGCTAGTACATGTACATCACCAATAAATGAAAAAATAATCCATAATGTCTTAAATATTGTCAAGTGCACATCATATTAGTTTCATGTGAAAATAATCTCAGAAATGTAAGGTCTCATACAAAATTATCAAGTTCCAAATAGTATTTTAATGTGCATAATAAATACAAAAATTCCAAATAGGTCATATACCATCAAGTTCAAATGCCATATAGGCGTACATACAATGCCATGCACATAGGCATACAAAAACAATGTCATGTAAGACATATATATTTCCTACTCATCAAAATCTATCCCTCTCTTGGCCTTGCTCGAAGAAGGCCCTCCCTTAGATGAAGATGGAGATCCATGAGATGAATTTGGATCATCCGAGCCCATGCTTTGAGTCCTCTTCCACTGAATACTCACCTGTAGATGAGCTTGTAAATGCAAACAATGTTTTTTTGTCAAAACTTAATTTATATATGTTTTCAACATGTATTTAAGACCATGCTAGAATGAAAGTATTTACATAAATACACAAACTTACCACAAGTTTTGATCACGCCGAATTTGCATCTCATGCTCAGATGAGTCATCGGGAGCTCTGAAATATGAATGGGGGTACAAAGATGACGAGATGGAGGAGTCCATGCCCTGAAGTCAAAATGGAGGGGGTTGAAGTTCCCTACATACACATAAGATCAGAAAATCTAACATCAGAATTAGCGAAAATAGAACTAAGTACATGTATGTACATAATGACAATATTTTAACTAATTTTATCAATATAGAACTATTGTTTTTACCCCACCACGCCTATGAATCAAATGAATAGGGTTGCTACTACCTATCATAGGTAACTCCTGCATATACACAATGAAGGACATTATTAACATAATTTAATAATTCTACAATGAAAGACATTACTAACATGTAATTTAACATAATATGAATTACACGAGAAATTTAACAAAATTTACGTGTTGTTTGAATACCTCAGTGAGTTGCTGCGCAGATGAAATCGCAGTGGCAACACCTTTATCTACTTTTCGCAGAGATGGTGGGGTGTCTAGTGAAGTCAACATCTTTATCAAACATGTATATCATGTGAGTTAGATGGACATATAAGAACATACATATATTTGACTTCAAAACTAATATATATATATATATACATATATATATATATATATATATATAATATATATATATATACACATGTATGTGAAAATTTTACATAATTAACATTCTAAATTACCTCTATGAATGTATGTGTATGCATGGTGCTCACCGCCTATGGTCGGGATGAAGATGTGCCTCCCATGCACTATAATATCAATGCATATACATGTACAAATATAATTATTTCAAAAATTTAACATATATAAGTAAATCAAGTACTCCAAACTTTTTGTAACACACATAACAAAACATAACAAATTTATCTGAAGGTGATGCCGATGAATGTAATCCAAATGTCTCACTCAAAAGGACATCTGACATAGTGACATTATCATGTGCACCCCTAGCACCAGGTGCACCAAAATCAGTACGCATGAAAGTATCATCCTCCTCGGGCCCCAAACATATGCTACCACATGATGAGAAAAGATGTGGCCTCATGCTAGTACTCCCTGAGGGAATACTCTGTGTACCTCCGTGAGCATTTGGCTCAGAAATCTCCCTCGTATGTCGAACAAGGGTCACAGATAGCCCCTGAAGTGCGTGGAGTGTATCAATCTCTACTATCTCCTTCACTGCTTGAGGGACAATCTCAGGGTGAGGGGGCTTTTGTGTGGGGAATCTACCCTGTTGAATAGGTGCACATTGTGCACCTGGTTGATCCTATGTAGATCCTTTTCCTCGGCCCTGGAAATCTCGAAATCAAAATAATTTGGGATCTCGTTGAGGATAAAATCGCAATAGAGTTTCCTCAGAAAGTATAGTGGCACCTCGTTGTTATTACAAGGTGGAAAATCAAACACCATCCACCATCGGTCCCAAAAATTATTTTTAATCAAATTATTATTGCACCAATGGATGGGAAACCATTTACATGACAATGGAACAGGAAAATTAGTGTGGGGTCCGTGAATAAGGTGCATATGAGGTATTTTGAAATTTATTTTTTCTTTACATCCACATATGACAATTTGTTGGAATAATAAACCCTACAACCCTCTCTGTAAGTTGTCCAACGATCAATTTTCCCCTGTTTCCACGTCAATTTGAACAAGTAATGCCTCAATGTGTTTGCAAGAGAGGCGCGGTGGGGTTTGTAGATTGTGAATCCCTCATTGTTTTGATTAAATCCTCAATTTCAATTTTTTTTCAACTATGTGGGCTATTAAATCTTCTTGACTACCCGGGGATGTTGAGCAATTATGGGAGTGTCGGGAGGGATGATAGGAATAGCAAGGTTTGGTTGTGGTTGATTCCCTCGACCTCTAATTGTAATAATAAAAAATATGTATTCAATTCAAATTTTAATCTATAATTATCATATTTCAATATAATTTTGAGAAAAGAATTGTGCTTACCTCTTCTCCATGGCACCATTGTTGATTCAAATCTTCTCGGCAATTAGAAATGATCCTTTGAGCTTGAGATCTAGCTAAATGAAAAAACGTGAGGGCACGGTTAAGCTCTGAAACTCATGTTTGAGGGAGATAAAATGATAGATTCTCGGGACTCTTTTTTTTTTGTTTATAATAGTATGCATATTGTATGTTATGTTTTGGTAAATCCCAAACCTGACAATTGAAAATGTGATCATGTTATAATAGAACACGTACGTTTTTTCTTTTTCAGATTCTTGTCCACTTTTTGGCCCCCAACTTCGTGCACTTACCCTACTAGTGCAACATTTGTAATGCAACCTTGAAATATATTGATGGTCTTAGAAAATGTTTACCAATCAAGCACAATGAAAATAAGGAACTACTATGTAACCAAAACATATTTTGTTGGTCACTTTGTTGACTAACAAGGAGGACCACTACATCTCTCTCCCCTTATAAGAGCATCATCATTGATGTGACACCACGCCAATGTTAGAATAAATACTCATTAGCAAGGAGGAGACATAGTAATCCATCTCACTACTAGATGGATCTTTTTTTCCCAAGTGTGATTATAGGGAACACCAAAATTTGAAATTTTTCATCTATTGTTAATGTTATGTGAAGATTGGTAGTTATCATTACTAAAGTGAATCCCAACTAACATTTTATAATAATATATAAACTTATTTGATAGTGTTTTCACATGAGTGTATTCATAATTAACAGTTTTATCATAATATAGTTAGTTTGATTTGATGATTCTTAATCATTTTCATTGTTTTACAAGGTTTTCTAACAATATAAGGCATAATGAGGTCATCAAAGACCCAACACCATAACATAGGACAACTTCACATTTACACATTTGACGCAACAATTATAATTTGATACTCACCAAAAAGGCTGTATACACATAAAATCCACCATACCAAGGTGGAGGAGCACATTAACCAACCATGAGTCTATGATGAAAAAAACCATATTACCATAAAAACACTAAATTCCTCACCGAGAAGACACCCATATACCTATGAGGGGAAAATAACAAATCACAAAACATAGTTTTGTGCATCACAAAATCCACATAAAAAGTTATATAATGGGATTACACAATACATAACAGAAAGTGTATGATGAAAAACACACCTATAGCTTGGTGCCCAAGACCAAAAGTAATAATCTCTCTATGTATAGTTCCCAATTAATCCAAACATAACAATATTTGTCTCAAGAATTCATAATCTAGTACTTCAACCCCTTCTCAAGGGAACTAAAAGTACCACAAAAAAGTATCAAGTATACCATATGTATGTTTATCGATGTATATTACACACCCCCAAAGTACACTTTCCTCAAGTAATGCATAATCTAAAAGGGTGTAAAAATCCCAAAAAATAACCATTGGATTTAATGGAATATCATATCCATATCAATGGTAAACATCATCATTGAAGGGTGTAAATAAATACATGAATCACTATCAAACCCACTAATTTTACTACATATCATGAAGGCCACTCCACCAAGGATAACTAATTATCATAAATTTCACCCCACCATAGGAGGGTGAGCATCATAAAATTATCTCAACCATAGATGACTAAATATCATATATGTCTCTCCACCATATGAGGATTGTGTATCAAGTATCAAGAGAGGATGGGTCACTCCATGGTCCTTAACATATAGATCCCTATCACCTCAAAACTAAGGTTATGTCCTACAATGCCAAACATAAAGGAAAGACACTTGAGTGTATAATATATATGCTCATTATGAATAAGATAGAAGCTGGCTCATCAAATAGAAAATAAAACCCACATAACATTTCGGAGACATTTAACCAAGTGTCTTAAAAAAACCACAAATCTTTGAGTTACAAAAAAAAAAAACCAAGAAATCTCACCAATTAAGGAGAAATGGCTAAGTATCCACATTCAAACTTCAAAAATTTCTTAAGAAAAACAAAATTAAACAAGAAGAACCTCGAATATTCCCATTGAATCAAAAAAAATAATGTTGGTTCTAATAAAAAATAAAGTTTACAAAAATACGCATGAAAATATCGACAACAATTAAATGGCCACATGTAGGGGGTACTTGTAGCATTGAGTGTGCATCTTGACATATAAAAATAATAATGGATCTAATAATACAACTACTATAATCTCTAATTGAATCATATTCTCCCCAATATACCTGCATAACTCAAATATGAGAATTTATCTCTCCGAGAAACCACATCCATCACGAATGTCACCTTGATCAGAGAAAGGTTTCTAATAATGTTATCAATTATGAAGTCACATGAATAGTAGGTCGGATAGTCCAATAATTTTTGTTGTGGTTGACAAAGATTTATAATTCTTTAAAGGTATGAGAGGATACGAGAATGGTTCAATGCATTGATGTAGGATTATCCAACATAGAAATTATATGATTCATGAGATAAATCATGTAAATATAGTTATTCGACCACTAGATGTCCAAAGAGGAGATATGGTCATCCATGATATTTAATGAATATGTTTAGTTGTCGGATATAAAATAATTACAATGATATCTCTTAAAATTGCAACAATGATTATGCCATGATAATTCAACCATATATCCATAATGTGGTAAGAGCTAATGTGGAGAAGGGTCCAAGGCCAAATCAAGTGTTTCCAAGAAGGAAGTTAAGTCTCCCAGTACCAAATACTAAAAATGTGTGATGGTACTTCTAATTACCATACCCAACTATAAAAACCACCGATGAATAGACTAAAGAGCCATTATCCAATCTCTTGTCATCTCCCATTCCTATCTCCAAATGTCACTCATACTACTATTATCTAGAAGTAACACTAAGAAATCAATAAACCAAAATCTAAATATTTCTATGGGGTCTAACATAAAGTACAATTCCATAACAAAGAATTGGGGATCCACTGTATGACATGCTCGCCAGAGCCACATACCCGATTCAACAAGTGGACTAGAGAACATCATAATAATGCCACATAACACACCAATTATTGACATGACACTCATGCTACACACATGCCAAAAAGTAAACAATAATCATACCAATCTATCCTAGAGGTTTAAGTATTTAAACCTCCACCCTGATACCAACTATAATGCCTAAGATTTCACAACACAAAATTAACACTAAAACTATGGTAAATTTTATTGTTACATTAATGTATGCTTAGATTTGGATCACCTACAAGATGGATTAGTTGATATTAAATATATGTAAATAAATTCTACTTAAAATAGAATGGGCTTATATTTCCATTGTTAAGGGAAGGGAAATTATTTATTCTTTCATTAAATAAAGTGGGTAAAACTTTCTAGATCTGAATCTAAACCCACAATAGTCACACTTTAAAAATGTCATTTTTGTGGTTAGGGGACTGGCCTCGGTTAGATCCCTAACCATTTTAAGGAGATAAAAGACATTTTATTGATTAAAATGACAAAACAATAAATGAAAATGATAAATATATCTAACTCAGATCTTTAGACAATCACATTTGTAATTCTTTGAAAATCACATAGAGATCACAAGCCAATTTTATTTGTGATTCCCACCCATGTTTTAAATTCACTAAAAGTGTTGCAACAAGTTAGATCTATCCTTTGTGCTTAACTTTTGATTCTTCAAATCCTAAAAAATGAGATATGCAAACAAAAGAGTAATACAACTCAAGTATATCTTTAGTGTACCAAGAGTAAAGGGTAGTAATGATGGGGGTGAATGGTATTTAATAGATTTTGAGTACATGGGGAGTGGGAAACATATGGGTGGAATGTGCATTGGGTATGAAAATGGGTAGGTGAGGTGAATATAATTAAATGTGAGTGGGTGAGGATTTTATATTTTATATCTACTATTGTGGGATTATTTGACTTTTTGTATTATTGTGTTTTAATTATTTTTTTGGTATTTATGAATAGGAGACTTAATGTACAAGGTTTATTTTCTAATGTCTACATTTTCCCCCTTTTTGGGTTGTAAAACAGGAAAGATGTAACAAACAAACTAAAGACAAATTGGGGTCACCTAACCCTATGATCTTGGTTTTGAAATTATATGATTAAATGGATGAATGGATATATAGGAACTGGAAATGTGATTGTTGGGATACTTCACTGGATTCTATGAATGGATTGATAGGTTGATTTATCAAGGTGGAGACTATTAATTCAATTAACTAAGATGATTTTTCTGATTGGGTGTCATAAAAGTGACGAAAAGGGTTGTATGATTACCCCATCAAGTGATAGTTTTTAGAGCCGCAGTTACCATAGTGTAGTAACGCGAGATGAAAAGTGGTAGTTAAAGATGATAGAAGAAGGAATCTAGGAAAAGTAATGCTAAGTAGAAGTGAGTAAAATATTTCCCTATCCATATGCATGTGAAAATTTGATGAGTGATGTGTATAGAAAATGGATGCCGAGTTATGAGACGTGAGCTTGGTGAGTGAAAAGGCTTTGTGAGTCATGAGAAAAAGGTAGAGGTAGGGTTGATGATGAGCTAGGTAGAAAGTAAGGTAAGATCAGTGAGATGAGTATCAAGCCATATATTGAGCTAAGTAGTGAGGTGACAAGTTAGGTGAATGAGGTGGTGAGCTAGGAAGGTGAGGTGAGGTGAGGTGATGAGATAGGAAGTGAGTCATTTGGAGAGGTAGGCAAGGAGGTAACAATCTAGGTAGCGAGCCATATGATGAAGCGATGGGATAGGAAGTGAAGAGATGAGCTAGGTGAGGAGACATGCGGTGAGATAGGACGTGAATAATTGAGATAGGAAGTTATCCATGCAATGAGCTTGGTGATGAATTTGGGAAGTGAGATCGGTGGTGAGTTGGGTCAGGTCTAAGGTTAAGTCACTATATAAAATCAACAAGATGGGGAAGTGAGCTTGGTGGTGAGATGGTTTTTGGCTAAGGATGAGTTACTATAACATCTCGATGAGCTAAGGAAGTGAGCTCGGTAGTGAGATGGGTCCGAGTCGAGGTGAGTCACTATAGCGACTTGACAAGCTAGGAGGATGAGTTTGAGATGAGGGGAGATAAAGTAAATTGAGTCACGTAGGTGACTTACAAAAAGGGGGTTGAGGTAAATCTAATTCACATCAGTTAATTAGTGGAGTGGAAAAATTATGCGGGAGGTTGAGGAGAGTTATAAGGATACTAAGAGAGTTAACAAGTGAAATCATGGGGTGAGTCCTAGGAGTGACTCACCGAGGGTGGGGAGGGTTACTGCTGGGAAATTTGTGAGTGAGTAGGGTGTGGGGAAAGAGAACGTGTCTAGGTGGGAAATAGGATGAGGTGAGTCACAAGTGTAACTCACTATGCGGGGGGATAGGAAATAGGTTGGCCATAGGACTATGATGACGAGTGTGGCATAGGTTCAGTGTTAAAGAGTGAAAGGGACGATATGAGGGAGTGAGGCTAAGTTAGGGAGGGGATTAGGTGTGCAAGAGTTAGGATGAGATAAGTTAGGGAAGGTAAGTTTAGGTGCATGATGGGTTTGATTCCAAGTTGCAAGGGTGAGTCGACCGAGGTTGGGTTAGGTGGGGGCTCAAGAAAATTAGGGGTTATAATGTGATACATGAGAGTTGAGTGTCATGCTTGTGACTTGGGGGTACATAGGTGAGTCAACATTAGGTGATATATAGTGGTAGGGGTGATAGTGATGGGGCATGGGTGAAGGAAAGATGTTAAGAGTGAGTCGAGAGAAAAGAAGGTGGTTGAGAAGGTTAGGGAAGCTTGACAAGTCACTTAAGCTACTAACTAGAGTGGGGTAGTGTAGGTGTAACAAGGAGGGTGTAGGGACTTGGAGAGATGGGTGTGGGTAGGGTATTGGGAAAGGGGGTGAGTCATAATAATGACTCTCAAAGTATTGGGAAGTGATAATGTAAGATGTGAGAGAGGGTGGAGTGGGTTACGAGTGTGACTGTGGTAGAAGGAAGGGGAAATTATGGGGGTAGTTAGGCACACAATGAGTCGTTAGGTGAATTTTTGTAGTTAGTTGAGGGTTGGTTTGGGCAAGTCACATTCTCGACTCACTAGGGTGGGAAGGGCCAAATCACGAGAGGGTTGGGTGAGGGGTACTTGTAGAGGGTTGTGTGAAGTGGCCAAGTCACTAGAGTGACTCAACTACGCGAGTTGGCATAAGGAGATGAGCGAGTTTAGAGGGGGTGTATACACCTAAAATTGGGTTGTAACCCTCTCGGGCCTCACCCTTCAAAATTATTAATTATATACCCCCTTACCATGACCCCTTTCACACATTTTTATTAATCTAATTATCAATATTAGGTTAATTACCACCTCACCCCTCCACCTCACCTTGGACCCATTCCAAGGCCATTTAACCACCTAAGATTGAGTCATCACTTACCCTAACTAACTAAGACTCTTTCTAAACCTAATATTTATTTCCAACTACCTCTCTCATCAATTTCCCATGGGTTTAAATGAGAATCAAGACTCCTAACCCATTTCCATTCTTGACCCACGCCAAAAAGGGAAGAAACAAGCTATTTTGAGAAAAATTGACTATTTCTCCCTAACCGATGCCGATTATTCCTCGACCAATGCTAGTCAAGGAACCACCATCAGTTCCTTTAAATAATCATTTTCAACTCTTTTCTGGGTTCTTATTTTGGTTGGCATTCTTAAATCTTCTATCGTGGGAATTCAATCGACTATTTGAGGATCAATTTAATACCGAGCATCTATATCCTTCACCAATGACCAACCTACTACTCCACAACCTCAAACCACTCACATGGAGAAGTAGTTAGTCATTTCCATGCCACTAGATCTTGTTGTATCTCTCCTACAAGCACCCACCAACCACGCCATCTACTAATATCCAGATCTTCAGATAAGTATCTTAACCAGGTTATTAGTTCTTAACTTTGGTTTTAGATCTCTTATTGTCTTCTATTGTATGACTCCTTTCTCACCCGAATACCATCCATCACCCATCTACCCAATACCCTACTAACCTAAACCTTTATGTTCTTTAAACCACCCCTTTTACCTCTACTATACCTTCACCTAAATGCCTATACCCTATCCAACACCTCCAAATCCCATTTTCAATCACAAAGATCCCAAACCAACCCCTTTTCACCTTTGGCACCCAATTTCCCCTATCATGATCGGTTAACCAACCGATCCCGGATATAATGCGTTTCGGGCGTTGGTTCCTGACCGACATCGGTTTATGTGTCTAGAATTTTCTCCCAAACCAAAAATTTCATTCACCCACCCTTAACTCCTCAAAACCTCCCATAAGTTCACACGGGGCTCCATATTACCCCCCGCCCACGTGTAGAACTTGATAGCCACCACTCTCTTTAAAATATAATCATGTATTGCCTATTTAGATTAGATTTGAATTACTTTGTGCTTGTGTGAGATACCTAAATTATACAACTATAGTAGGACTCTCTCTTTCATGTTATTTATCAACATTAATTTGTTTTAAAACATGGATTGACATCCTTCAAGGAAGCACCCCACTTCCCGGATCTATCTTTCACTAGGAAATCCACCAACCGATGCTTTTAATTCTATCTTGTGGTCTTGCTTTACTTCTCAGGTAATCCTTCCTAGACAAAAAGGAGTGCTCTCGATTGGCTTGGTCTTCAACAATGGTGCGTAACCTCTTCATGACCTCTAGGTATTCCTCATGTACCTTACCTTTACCTTTTTAAATTATTTTGTCATACGGTACTCCTATGTGGTGAAACATTTTGGCATGCATGATGGAAACTCTCATCATTTCGGGTTCATTATATTCATTTAGGATTTCATTTCGATTGTTTCCTTTCTAACATATTCACTAAATCTCTCCTTGGTAACATTATTTCCACTATTTTCTCTAAAAGACACATTTCATTTGGTAAAAATTAAAACAAATCATTATTTCTTCTTTCTTTCTTGCATTAGTGAAAGTCATACTCTATTCCTATTCACTATTTCTTTCATCCAATCTCAATATTTTGATTTGGGTTTAAAATTGTTGCATTGTATCTTGTGTATTCTTGCATTTATCTCATGCAAAGTATAATTAACAATCAAATATAATGAAGGTCATGACCGGTTGATGATTGGGTAATTAAGAGTAGTCCACTTTTACACACAAACTTTTCTAAATCACTCAAACAAATAAAACATTTCTTAAACACTCCCCAAATCCTAGAAAGAAGCTATCAAGTATTTAAACACCTATTGATAGTGGGACTTGATTGGTGTTCTCGTCTGGATTTTCATATTAGAGCTTGGACCTCATGTAATGAAAGGTATATCGAGGACATCCCCACCAAAACATTATTGAAAACATCCATAGTTGGCTTCTAGGTACCTCATATCCACTCCTTTCTATATATTCATAGTCAGACCTAAGGATTAAGCCATCAAAACACTAAAATATTACTCCTAAGATAACGTGTTTGTTAGATTTTGTTATCTTTCTTGTCTTTTGTTATTTGAGGTGTGAGTTCATAATTCATCACCTTTTTTTTCTTTTTCACACTCACTCATCAAAACCAGCTAATTCTTGTTCTATGAGTGTGTTAGATTAGATTTTCTTTACATAACCTCTTTCTTGGCTTCTTTTGACCAAATCTAACTAAGAAATTACCAAATCTAAATTTAAAATTTCTTCATTTTTACAGTAACTAACATCGGATACGTTCCTACCGACATCAGTTCAACAACTGATATCGGTCCTTTCATCTAACATGCACAGGTTCATCGACCGAGTATCGGTCTCTATGTTTTTGAATTTCTATCAAAAACAACAACCTATTTTCACCTACCAAAGTCTTTAAAAACTTTTTCTAAGTTTTTGTCACTTCTGTAGAACCCAAAATACCTATTTTCTACATTTCATATGGTTTGGACTCACCAAAAGGTGCAATCTCTTACTTTCCACTTAAGTTATGTACCTTTTCCTTCTATCCCTTTGTCGCCTTCCATTTCATCTCTAATGGATCCTAATTCTCCCACAAATGTACTCATAGGTGATGAGGAATTCACTAGATTCCTTGATCATAACACCAAGGCCTTACAACACTACCTTGATACTTCTTTCACCAATGACTCATCAGGTCAGCCGCTTTATGGAATACCCACTTCCATGCCTACCATTTCTATCATCTCTGCCATATTAGGGAATGCTAATGTGGCCACCCAAACCGCCTAGTGTTGCCTACTCCCGTTTCAAAACAATCTACTTCTCACGTAACCTTTGCATCCTTGACATATTCTCTCCCACCATCATCTACAATACGTAAATCCACTACCCCTATTATATCATCATCAGCATCTTATGTACCTATTCCTACACAACCACTGGTTGTGTTGACCTCTTCTACTCCATTTCAAAAAAATTGGTCTTTATTCCCAAAACTCTTCCATTGGTCACCATGAGGATATTTCCACAATATCCCATTACGTCCACCTTACCTCAAACAAAACCCATCACCTCAATTACATATTCAGGGTATATGCCCTCCTCGTCCACTACTTCCTATATACCTATATCTCAATTCACATACTCGGCACCACCACATACTAGTATGCCTTTTATGACCCATTCATCTTATCATACCCCTTATACCTCAGGGGAATCCCTCCATCAAACCCCACTTTGTAGATCTCATCAAAATTATGATGGATAAAATGCATATGCTTGAGGCTTCGGTTTGGGTCCCATAACATTTTAACATATGATGATATTTTTAATGAACCCATTCATCCCTCTATACCTATTCATCCATATCCCACACAATGGGAGCTACCTAAATTCAACTACTTCAATAATAAGGAGGACCCACAACAACACTTGTGTTCATTTAGACACATTTTTTACTTGATAGGCCATGATGATGTCTTTCTCCTTTATACTTTTCCCATGTCCCTATCGGGACCCGCCTTAGATTGGTATAGTGATTTTACTAAAATATTGATCTTTTCCTTTAATCCATTAGTGTAGACCTTTCTCGATCACTTTTTGATAAACATTTCTAAAAAGGTATCTATGATATATTTATATTCTATTCATCAATATGATGATGATTCTATTGTTGATTTTGTCACACAATGGTGAGGCTTAATCAATCAACTTTCCTTCTCTCTCCCTCAACATAAGCTCATATAGTTGTTTATGAGGGGATGAGTGAAACACATTTCCTCAAATATTCAGGTTCAAACATTTCATACATTTGACGAGGATTTTACCATGGCTAGTAAGCTTGAGATCCGCACCCTCAAAGAATACAAACTAAAGCGCGCATAGCAAAAATGCCTCCTTCAAATCAAACGAGTCTTCTTCTAAACCACCCAATAACCATCCCAAGCCAAAAGTATCTCGCTAGAGGTGGTACTTATACAATCCACCCCTCTCATCCAACCAATAAATCTAAACCTTCTTCCAATCTCTCTCCAGTGTAAAATTTTCAATATCGGTATGAACAAAACAATTACACTCCCGTTGGGGATCCTTATTCTTCCATATTGGATTTTTTTTTGAAGGTAGGAACCATCACTCTTCCTCCCTTAAAACCACATATTGTTTTTTATCCTTCTCACCCACATCGGCTTGGTACAAGGAAAATGAATTCTATAATTACCAGTGTAAGAGGACATAAGAACGTAAATTACAAAACCCTAAAAAATTGTGCAAGGAGTTTTAGACGGTGGTGGTATCATCCTTAACAACCCTAATGCACCTAAAAATGTAAACTTGGAAGTTTTTAGAAAACCTTTTCCTAACCATGCCCCTTCCTCAACTCATGTTGGTGTGACATATAAAGAAGAAACAAATGTACATGTGCTTTATGAAGTCTTTAATATAGTTTCGATCCTTCTTATAGACACCAAAGCGGGTCACACTCCCTTGGTCCCTTTTCAAATAGCCAACTCAAACATGTTCACCTAACCATGACCCTTTTACCCCACATTAATATTAATTTAATTATTTACAATTAAATTAATACCCATGCTCATAATATTCATTATTCAATTACCTTAATTAAAAATAATTTCCACCTCACCTGGACACCTCACCCCACTACCTCACCTAGACACCTCATCACAAACATATTTTTAGCATATTTCCCTTTACTAGGACTCAACATTCACTCACCATTACTAACTAAGACTTATTCCTACCTACCTTAATGAACTAAGAATTAGTGCAAACCTAAAATAACATCCCTATTCTCCCTCTAACTGCATTCTAGATCATTAAAATATAACATTCTATTTTTGATCTAGGAGAATAGAGAGAGTTGGCCCAAAAGATTGCCAAGATCTAGCATTTTGAGTAAACCTAGGAATTCCTACGTTAACTAATGTCGCTCAACCCTAAACTGAAGTCGGTCACCCTGAACCATCATTGGTTATCATATATTCATTTGGTAACCTTATTTGAGATTTTGACCACATTCTCTAGTTTTGAAATGAAGGATATCTACATGTAAGGAAGATATAGATCCCTTTCACACATCTAGAAGCCATAACCACTACCAAGACTGATATGAAGGTATTTGCATTCATAGTTTTCCTGAAGCACTTCCATAGTACTAAGCACCATTCCACAGATCAACCATCACCATTGTCTAGCCATCAAATATGCAAACACTAGTAAGTGTATCTCTAACCTACATCATTTCATACTTGTCTAGATTACAAAGTTTCTTCATTTTTATTTATCAACATCTATTTGCATTTTCATCCCACCCTTGTTACCTTACTATGAACCCAACCATCCCATCACTCATAATTATTTAATCACTTATAATTTATTCCTGAATACCTCCGAGTATCCCCAAAACCTCCATAGACCTAACTATTCTCCCTATTATCTCCGCTCAATCTCGACAAACCCCAAAACCCATTTTATTGAATTTCTACCATCCCGACTTAACCATCGTCGGTTTCCTCTTAACCATCATCAGTCATACCTCACTAACATTGGTCTCTATATTTGGTAATCCTGCCCAATGAAACCTAATAACCTACACCCAAGAAATCCAAGCTACCCAAAATTTGACCCTGACCTATTCCAACACCTTGAATACCTACCCTACTTCCAAATCTGATCATAACCTAGCCTATTATATTAGATTTTTTTATTGTATTTGGATGAAATACCCAAATCATATCAACTATAGTAGGACATTCATTTATTTATGTCATTTATTACATTAAGTTGTATTAAATAGTGGGTTGACTACCACCAAGGAAGTACCACACTTCCTAGATCTAGCACACGCTAGGAAGCCCACTGACATATATTGTTTAACTCTCTTTTGTGGTCTTGTTTTGTATTTCAAGTAGTTCCTCCTAGCCAAAAGGAAGCTCACACAATCAACATTGGATCAAGAAGTCAGAATGCACACACAACCTCCAACCGACCATCACAACAGGTATTCCTCCTTGGCCCATCACCTTATATATTTCGTCAAATCCATAAAGAAAATGGTGAAACTTTTTGGCACACCCGATGGGACACATTAGGGTTCTTTTGTATTTTATTCATTCCTCGAGTGAAAGTTGAGTGTTTGATTCCCTTTTGAAAATATTCCACATTAATTCTCTTCTCTGGAATTTTATCCTCTTTCTATTGTCTAAAAGCAATAGTGTTGCAGTGCTTTAAAAGAATACTTCTTTCTTTCATTAGTATTGCATTAGTGAAAGAGCATCCCTCTTCTGTTCATTACTTGCTACATCGAATATCTCATTTTGATTTGAGTTTAAAACACTTGCATGATATTATGATTTATTTCATTATATCTCACATTAAAATTGAGGGCAACCTATCATTTGTAAGTCATGACTAACTATTGTTTGACACAATGAATCTAAGAAAGCACATTCTTTCTTCTCTCTCTTTTCCAAACTGCAAAAATTGGAATTTATACATATTTTTAAACAACATCCCACCCGGAAGAAGATGTGAACAATCACATGATCGGAGGATTAAAAGTGGGCACTGAGCTGGTTATCTTTGTCTAGTCATCACCTCATCCCCACCAAAACATAACCGAAACCTCACCTTTAGAATTTCCTTCTTCGTAGGAAGCTTTCCCAACCAAAAAATTTGTTCTAAATTCATGAGTCAGTATTTAAATAACATAATATAAACACACTAAATTCACTTGTAGGATTATGTGTGTTTTTAGCTTTGTGCTTGACTTGCATTTTGAGGTGTGAGGTCGCAGATCTCCATTTTTTTTTCTTTCACACTCCATAATCATAGTCGATGTATTCCAATTGTTTCTAAGTGCATCAAGACTCATTTTTACCATACTCGGACTTCGGTTTTGTATCTCATTCAACCTTAATTCACAAAAAGCAAAATTTTCTTCATTCTACACATTTCACAAGAATCGATATCATCTTACATCGACCTTCATTGGTTCATCTAACTAGTGTCAATTCCTTATGCTATTGGTCAACATGCCAAAAGAGAACTCATCTCATCTTCTTCTCTGTTTAAAATATCTGGATGTCACCATATGCTCTACATTCTTATATTATTGAATATATATATCCTCCACAATTGAATTTCCCTAGTTTCTATCTCACTTGCTAAAAATATTAATTTCCCAGAGTAACTAACATCAGTTACTGTGACCGTCATCGGTCACTTATTAACTAACATCAGTTGGTATACCGGTGTTGGTCTTTTTGTTTTGATTTTTAATCAAGATGCCCGCCAATCACCTCTTATAATCAATTATTTTCCATCCTTGCTATTTTTTGTGTCATTTAAGGAATATAGTCTTACCAGTGTCAACATTTATTCACATGGTGTTGAATTGCATCCAAACCGACACTCATGTATTTCATGTCGGTTATCATCGATCCCACCTATCCCATCACCGCCATCCATCCTGTCACCTATGGATCTGAATCAGCTTATCCCCATTATTACTAATGATGAGGAGTTCTAAGATTCCTCAACTAGAATCCCACACCCTCCATTACTACCTTGCTCATTTCTCCACGGGTATTCCTCTTGATAGTTAATATACAATATTACCATATCCATCCCTCCTTCTCTCGCACCCACCTTTACGTCAGCTAGCACCAGCTCGACACTACTATCATCCACTTTACCACCTATAGTGTCTCAACTAGATCCCACATTTCCTATAACTACAACATCTATGTCATCTATTGTACTCGTGGCATAAATTGTCCCTTCGAAAACTACTTTAAGTATATCCCCATCTCCACCCACCACCTTAGATATACCAATTGCATCGCAACCACCTCCAAGTGTCGCCACTTACACCCCTTTCTAGAACCTTGTCCTTTCTAACTAGTAGTTCTTAGCCCCAATAACCACTAGATTTTTATGACTACCCACCCACTTACACATACTACCAACAACCCCTAACCTCATCTACTTCTTATTTTGGCTATGTGTTGTCTACATCTATTCCTCCGACGAGTTCTCATATTTAGCTTTGCCATATACTAGCATACCACCCACCTCACACATTCAGCATCAACACCATTTTTTCTCGCAAGGGGCACCCATTCATTAGAACCCACCAACAACCTCATTAAGATGATGATGAAAAGAGGCAGAATTTTGAAGCATCTATTTCTGGCTCCATTAATTCTTTAACTTATGATGAGATCTGTAATGAGCCTATCCATCCTTATATTCCCATTCGTCCCTCCTGTGCATTGGGAAATACCTAAATTCAATAAATTTGATAGTAAAGAAGACCCACAACAACACTTGAGGTCATTTAGATATGGGTGCTACTACCTAATCACCCATGATGATGCTTTACTTTTATAAACCTTCCCAATGTCTTCGACAGACCAACATTGTATTGGTATATTGGACTACCTCGACATTCCATTTATTCCTTTAATCAAGTAGCCCAAGCTTTCTTAGACCATTTTAATCAATGTTATCAAGAAAGTCACCATGACCGATCTATATTCAACCCGATAGTATGAAGACAAATCTTATGTATATTTCATTACCCACTGGCAGAGTCTTATCAACCAATTGATGTTCTAGCTACCTCAGACTAAACTTATTTAGTTGTTCACTAGGGCTTGTGTTAGACACATCTCACCAACTCTACAAGTACAAACCTTCCAAACATTCGATGAAGTGTTCACCATGGCACCAAAACTATAAATTTGTGCCATTAAAGAAAAGAAAATACAATTATGAAACAAGAATGCTATGTTCAAATCAAACGACTCTTCTTCATCTTCAAAACCCAAAATTAACTATTCAAATTCCAAAGGATCTACCAATGCGGTAGTCCTTAATGAAGGACCATCTCATCCTTCTAATTAATCCCAACCTCCTCTAATCTTTCCCATGTCCAAGCCTCTCGGCTTCCAAGCGGAGCAATGAAAGTACACTTCAATTGGAGATCCCTATTCTTCAGTCTTGGAAAATATTCTTAAAGCTAGAGCCATTACACTTCTTCCCATAAAACCTCATACAGGTTTTGATCCTTCCCATCCTCTTCCTGTATGGTATAAAGAACACAACTACTATAATTACCATCATGTTAAAGGCCATAACGATGATAAATTCATAAATTTTAAGAACATTGTCCAAGAGATGATAGATAATGGAGACCTTGTCGTGGAAAACTTGAATGTGCTAGCAAATCAAAATTTGCACATCTTTAAAAATTCATTCCCTAATCATAAACCATCATCTAATAAAAATAGTGAACCTTCATGAAGTGAAAACAATGTCCATGAAATCCATGCATTTTTTGATATCGTATGAACCATTCCTAAAATCTCACCTATTTCATCTATTGAGGAAATTATGGCATGAGCCCCTCTACCCACAGAGGAGCATACTCCTTCTACTCCTTCACCCACAGAGGAACCCACACCTTCTACTGATACCATTTCACCATCTACCTCACAACCTACCAAACAATCAACACTTTTAATTCTCCCATCCACAGGAGAATCATCATCGCCTTCTTCTCCACTAAGGGAGAAGTCTACATCACCCCACCTATTATCTCTCCTACCCATGGGAGACTCGTCAGACATGCCTCTACCTGTTAGGGAAGTTCCCCCTCAGCATCCTAGAACCCCATTGACATGATCTCGACTCTTTTACCTAAAGTCCGAGGCTAGCCAATTCCTTATCTCACAGACATATTTTATAGGGATCACCACCAAACCAATTCCATCCTCTTCTTTAGTAATCCCATTTTCATGGCTGGTTGATCACTTGGATTATGTTGATAATTCCATGCTCTGGGGACATCTTCGGCTCCCCTTTTCGACTCAAATGAAAATGTTTCCTAAAGATACTTCCACAATCTACCCAAAGGTATTTTCAGAAACCAAATCAACATTGACCATGCCTATTAAAACAACTTCTTCTTCATCATCCCTACCTACATCTAAACCTCTACCCACAACTAAATCTATTCCCAAACCGAAAACATACCCACAACTATCTCCTCACATGTATCTATACCCATCACTACTTTGGGTGTCATGAAGACATTAGGCCTTACTCACCCACCTGTCAAATTGGACTTAGCCACATTTTTCCAAGCCCACACCAACATTATCCCTCTATCTAAAAGGAAAACCCATTCCTCTAGGCTATATACAACGGTCTCGCCTACCACACCTTTATCACCTTCCCCCTTCCATCCATCCTAGGGCCCCATCCATCAAACCTGATCAAAAAATCTCCTACCCAAGGCCAATAAAAATCTAAACAACCTACTACTACATCATGAGCCTTTGTTACACCTTATTCACCCAAAAACCAAACTCCCTCACCCTCACCCATGCACTTCTTGCCACCTATACCTCCACCAATTACTATAACCCTAACCTTGCCTATACAACTTCAACCCATGCCGTTTAACCAACCTCTACCAACCACCTCCACTGCAACTCGTTACCCCCATGGGTAACCCATCCTCTTCCACCATCTACTTTCCTTCTGCATCCCATACTCCCATGTCACCTTTACCCAAGAAGGTACAACCCAAAGATAAGAATCCACTACCCTCCAATAAGGTAATCAAACCAACAAAAGCTTCCATCACCTGCTCTTCTACCCCACCTTTACCAAAATAGATGCCAAAAAAACATAAGACCATACCATTTATCAAACTAGTAGACCAACCCATTCCCCATCCTATAAATCCTCTTCCCTCACAATCATCCACACCTCTACCCAAACCCACACTCACTTTCCATTGTGATCCATTAGTGGGGTCCTACGCCAACATTTTAACTAATATCTTAGATATTTCCATCAATACATTACCACTGATTTGACCTTATAATCCTCTCAAACCAAAACCAAAAAGGGTTTGATGAAACCAAGATTTGTGCCTATCATCGTGTGTCAAGACATGATGTAGAAAATTGTAAGGCTCTAAAGACCATTCTTCTCCAACTTTTTCCTCCTGAAAAAAACTTCGATGATGATGAACTTCTTGATGAGGACCATGCTCCACCTTCACCTATCACCACACATCATCATCCCTTTACTCATTCAAAATTAATATCTCCACCCCCAAAACCATTTTTCCCACCTCCAAAATTTGAGATCAATATGGTCTCATTAGAGAGTTGGCCAAATCACCACCCAAGCTGTTAGTGCACTCTACTCATTTCACAAGGATCTTATCCACCACTAGGATTTTTTCCCTCATGTCGTTATACCTTTCATGACACACCCTCTCCATCCACCTCCCCTCGATCAACATGGTTCACATTGTTACTTGCATTCAAAAAGAAAAAGGTAAAGAAAAAGAAACTAGCCTATCAACCAACCTTGTGCCCAATATACCATCTACACCCACACCCAAAATCACCATTTGCGGATGTATATACCATGTCTCTAATGGGGTAACCCATCACAAAATTATAAAACAATTACATCACTCTCTCTAAATATGTATTTTTATGATCTCATCCAAACTTACAAATCCCATAGACAAGCCCTTATTGAGGCTTTACAATCTATTGAAATTTTACCCAATGACCCCACACGGTGGTCTCCATTATTACCCCTCACCACGTGACCTAGATAACTAAATAATCTCCTTCTTCTACCCCAATGCCCACTCCTCAAGTTTCCACCCTCGATTCTCTCGATGAGAGAGAATTTACCTCTCCAATTAGATGAGCCCGATCATGCCCTATTCATTTCGTCTATCGGATAACATACATGTATGACACATCATAATCAATGGTGGTGCTAGCATTAATATCATCTCATCCCACACATATAATAAAATGTGTATTGCTTCTAATTATATGCATAATAACCCCGTTATGTTACTCTCCTTCAATGATGTCATGACCTCCACCCTTGACACCATTATCTTTCATGTTTACGTAGGCCCTCACATTGCCCTGGAATTATTCTACATCTTATAGGGGGAGTTCCAATAAAACCTATTGCTCGTGAGACCTTAGATTCATGTTATGGGTTGTGTCCCTTCCACTTTACACCACTGTAAAATTCAAACATGAAGGACATAACTATACCATCCTCGCCGACCCATCATCATTCAAAACTTGTAACATGTTGTATTTGCCCAATGATGTACTTGTCTCGGTCAAGGCTTCTACCACTACCCCCATTTCTCCTTCACCCAAGATCCCATCCACTAATGTTTTCACCACATCTCCCACATCTAACTCTTTGTTCCTACTGTCACCTTAGCTTCTCGCATCTCAGCCCTTTGATTCCCAACCAACCGCTACCCCTCCTACCCAATCAGCTAGTGATTCGTCTTTCCCTACCACCCACATATCAACTACTGATCCATTAGAAGATGTTTTTCAATGCATCACTCTCAGACAGTACCTCATATATAATATCAACACATTCATCACCCGCAAGAGTATGGGAACTTTCGCTAGTACCCTATTTATGACTACCATGTAGGAGAGGTTTTTCCTTACGGTCATCCCCACCTTTGCACTAATATAACATATGGGGACTTGACACTACCACTTATTCACCCAAACCTCCATCCTAAACATGATCATTTTGATCTCACCTTCAATCCCTTACGAAATACCACTTCACCCATACTTTCCTTCACCGATACACATGGAAAGGCTTTAGCTTCTATTTTTAAGAACAAGGCCTCCATACTCTCATTTCATGTACCTCCCATAAACACAATGATCGTAGTGGCATAGGCTTTACCACACCACCTCCCATGAAAACCCACATTAACCTCCTTGAGGAAGACAAACCTTCTCTACCCCATCCACCAATGTCACCACATTCCCCCACGAGTCCATAGATCTCGAATCTATTCCTCCTCAAAAATTCATAAACAAAATTTACCTAGGACCTCTCGACTTATCAACACGATGATGAGATTACTTCTTCTCTTCCTTTCATGTATGCTAACATGATCAATGAAGATACACCTTCTATTAATGTCGTTTAATGTCAAGATGATGAGTCTATCCTCACCTATCTGGGTGAAAAAGATTCTTATATTCATCGGTTGTTACCTCTCGAGATGTAAACCATGTTGAATGAATTGACTATTGAAATCAACATTAATACTCAGGAGGACCTGTACATTCTAAAGATAGGACAATATTTAGATGCTACTGAATAGGAAGCTTTTACTTCTTTCCTTTAGGACCATAGCAACTATTTTACTTGGTCCTATGCTGATATTCCCTATATTGACCCAAATATCCTGGTCCACAATATCGTAACCATTCCTGATGCCAAACCCATAAAACAAAAGCTGTGGAAAATGCATCCTCGCATTGCTCTTCTGGTCACAGAATAACTTCAATGCCTTCTCTCAATTTCCTTCATCCTACCCATTGATTATGCCCAAAGTGGATTTGTAAAATTTTCCTATCATAAAAGTGACAGGGAAATCCACATTTGCATGGATTTCCATGACCTCAACCTCGCTTGCCATAAAAATGATTTTCCTCTACTAGGTATTGACCAACTAGTTTAACTCACCATCGGCCATGTAATTTTGTCACTCATGGAAGGTTTCTCAGGTTATAATCAAATACTACTCACTCCAGAAGATCAATAAAAATTCCTTCATCACTCCTTGGGGGACCTTCTGCTATCAAGTCATGCCTTTTGGCCTTAAAAACGCTGGTGCTACATATCAACAAGCCATGACTTATATCTTCCATGACATCATGCATCACATATTGGAAGATTACATGGATGACCTTATTTCCAAATCTAAACATCGGGATGAACACTTGACAATCCTTAAGGTCATCTTTGACTACCTCATCAAGTATTGTGTTCACCTTCAACCTAAGAAGTGTGTCTTTGTGGTACTTTCAGGAAAACTCCTTGGTTTCATTATTTATTTGCATGGCATAGAAGTTGATCTGCTAAAGTGAAGGATATTCTAAAAATTCCTCCACCTACTAATCTCCATCAACTTCAAAGTTTGCAAGGTAAGTTACAATCTATTCGTCATTTTATCTCGCAAACTTTTTGACCGCTATCAACCATTTCATCACCTCCTCAAGAAAGACATCATTCAAATGGGATGATGAATTCTATAAAGCCTTTGACACCTTAAAACAAAACCTTCTTCACCCACCGATGCTAATTCCTCCTAAGGATGACCAACCCTTTTACCTATACATTTATGCTATCGACCATTCCTTAGGTGTCATACTCACTCACCGTGATGAACAACACAGAGAACAAGTATTTTATTGCATAAGTCGTGCCTTTTTGGATTATGAAACTAGGTACACCCATGCTGAATTTTTTTTTCTTAGCCTTAGTTTTTGTCACCACTAAACTTCGTCATTACCTACTCAACCACAAAACCTTTGTCATCACTAATACTGACCCCTTACATTACATGTATGCCAAACCCTACCAACATCAACATGCTTCACACGTTGGCTCATGCTTCTTTCCGACCTTGACCTTGAATTCATCCATCAAAAGTCTATCAAAGGCCAAACCATCATTGACCAACTAGCAGACACACCTCTTTCTAGAAATCAACCCTCTAACTTTGATTTCCTAGACGAATCCATTGCTACCCTCTCCTTGGATGATACCACTTACCAAATGAACCTCTTCTTTGATGGTTCCAAATGTCAACATGGGGGTGGTGTTGGTGTTATTCTCATCCCTTTTGTAGTGAATGCCTTTATCTTTCAAACTAGATTTTGATTATACAAAAATAATCTCCGAATAAAAAAGCACTTGCATTGGGTTTCAGATCGCTTATGCCTTAGATGTTAAGTTAATCAATATCTTTGGTGATTCCTAGCTGGTTGTAAACCAAGTCAATGGTATATACTAGTGTCATAATGAAATACTTCAAAAGTATAAACATCATGTAGAAATACTTTTGACTACCTTTGACTGTTATGAACTTCAAACCACCACACGTTCTACCAATAAATTTGTGGATACCATGTCCTACGGCTTCTCGGATACTCGCTTCACCCGCAACTCTAAAATATTTATCACAATACAAAGGTTATAATCACCTATTATTTACCTCATAAGGTCCACTCCATAGAACCATTGCACTTGACCCACATAACCTTTGGTATAAGAAATTTATAGACTATCTTTCCCTTTCCATTCTACCTCCCGATCTCACTTGTAATGGAAAACTTTTCTTTCTTAGAAGTGTCTCTCGCTATGTCATCATGGGTGGTCTCCTTTATAAGCATGACTTTGATGGTATTATCTTATGATGCCTTACAAGTTCTAAAATTCCCTAAACCATCAAGGAATTTTACTGCTGAATTTTTGGAGGTAACTTCATTGGTTTAGTGCAATAAGCTAAATGCATTCTTTACCTTGTCTAATATTGTCCAAACTAAAACCACAATTATTGTGACTATGTCAAATGTTGTGTGAAATGCTAGCAATATGTTAATATTCATCACAAACCTAGTCATGCCTTATAGGTCACATGAGACCTTTGGCCTTTCTCTCAATGGGGCTTGGATATTTTTGGAGAGATCAATCCCCATTCTTCACAAGACCATCAATTAATTATAACCATTACTAAATATTACACTAAATGAGTAGAATCCATTCCCTCATTTCTACAAAAGATGATAAAATATGTGAATTCATTAAACACTACATCAGTTTTTACTTTGGTTTTCCTCACTTCCTCATCATTGATAATGGAAAGCAATTCAAAAATAAAACCCTACCAAAACTTTTTGATA
Source organism: Taxus wallichiana var. yunnanensis (assembly GCA_018340775.1). Taxonomy (NCBI): domain Eukaryota; kingdom Viridiplantae; phylum Streptophyta; class Pinopsida; order Cupressales; family Taxaceae; genus Taxus; species Taxus wallichiana. The sequence continues at coordinate 86,657,690 of CM031240.1, forward strand.
CTTTTGGCATACAACTCATTTTCTCGTCACTTTATCACCCATAAACTAATGGTCAAGTAGAATCAACCAATAAAAACTTGAACAAAATTATTATGAAATTATTTGACGATATTGGGAAGGATTGGCATAAACACATTCATTTTTCCTTGTGGGCTTATCGCACTAGTATTTACACTTTCACTATTACCACACCTTTTCTCTCGGTCTATGGTACCGAGGTTATCTTGCCTCTTGAATTCTATATTCCATATTTGTGCATCTCACTACAAGACATGCTTAACGATGATGAATTTTGCCGGGACCATTCAACATAACTTGATTTATTAGATGAATGTCATCTCAATGCTCCTAACCATCTCCAAATCTACCAAAAATGTATCAAGAATTCCTATGAAAAACATGTCCACGAGTGAACCTTTTCAGTCGGAAACCTTCTCCTGAAGGAAAATCAACATTAACCAAAGAAGAGAAAAGTAAACAGGAAAAATTTCTCCTAATTGGCTGGGACCCTATATTGTTACTCATTCCTATGGATTAGGTGCATCTTGTTTGTCTTCACTCGAGGGTAAACCGAACTAAGCCCCTCAATGTCTTACATCTTCAACCAATTTATTGTTGAAATCAAGTCCTATATCACCTTATTTCCATTGACCTCTCATCCCTTGAGAATTTTTCACCTTCCATGTTACCCATTTTGAGGATCAACGACTAAATAGGAATAATGTGATTATCCATTACTGTCGGCCTTGTCTTCAATATGAGTATCATGGATCTACTCATAACATGATTCTCATTAATACTTTTTGTCTTTTTCAATGATGGAATCCCATGGTCGTTGGTTACTTGAAACCATTTATTTCATAGTTAGCCTCTATTTACTATGGTTCTATCTTGTACACAAGAACCTAATATTCCTCTATAGTCTTGTCCATGACTTAAACGTCTAAAAATAAAATGGGATTCAAATCTTTGAGTTAAACTTAAAAAAAAAGAGGACTCCCTCAAAAGGGACATCTCTTCTCTCTATCTTGCCGCTATAAATAGATTTCTCCCTTGAAGGACATCTATATAAAGTCATTACAAAAATACAATAAAATATTCTAAAGCTTCTCGCATTGATCACTTCACGAAGACCTCAAGGAGATAATATAATCATCCCATATAGACTTCCTACATCGATCAGTCTATCAAAAAAAAAAAAAATGAAGAAAATGATAAATTTTTCATCTTGGACTTGCCTATTATTTTTATCATGGGTTTCTTTCCAAGTAAACATGATTTTATACACTAAGTTACGCTAAACCACCCACTTTCACCTCATTTCCTTTTCACCCTAATTTTCTCGCTGCTCAAGGACTTTATGCAACCACAACATTTCATGATCATGTGACCTTCTTCACCTTTAGAATAGTCCATTATGCAACACCTTTTGGGTCTTACGTTCATAAGGCCATCTTGGGTATGGTAGAATCATTAGGGTTCTCATCAATTAAGTGGCTCTTTTACCACCTCTTACCATTCACCTTCCCCATTACTTATTTATTATCCTATAGATGACTAGACCATTGACACCTACATTTAAATGACTCAACCAAGCCTAACACCTAAGACTCAACCATGCCTATGACCTATAATCAATCATACCTAAAACCTACCAACCAATTCCTTGAACTCATCACATTATTCCCTAGCTTATGGGAGAACTACATCAGCCTGAGGCCCCTTTTCATTGGGGCTATGTAGGAAACACTCCTAGGGCATGGGGCCCTTGGAGGTTAGCTCGGCCACTCTTTACCCTAACCAATTTCCCCTTCATTTTCCTATTCACATTCTACCTTAGTTAGTTTCCATTTTATATCAACAATTGGAAATTAAACCAAAAAAACACCAATTAACAACCATTTTTACCACTTCATCAAATCATTCATTTATCATTTTTATATTTCCACCATAGCAAATATTTGGAAATTTAAACCATAACATGCATGAACATCATCATTTATCTTCCATGTTACCAACAACTTGGAACTTAAATCAAAACCATAAACCATGACTCAACCATGCCTATACCTAACTCCACCATGCCAAACTGACTTGACTCAACCCTTCCTATGACCTGAATCCATCATGCCTATACCTAAATCCACTATGCCCAAACTGACCTAAATCCATCATGCCTAGACCAACCTGACTCCACCATGCCTAAGTGACCTCACTTAATGATGCCTATGACCTTGACTCAAGGATGCCTAATCCACCTAGTTTTCATCACATAAATAATTTAACTTGAAATTACACACATAACAACATCATACTATGAATATCACCATCTCTATATAAAATCATCAGAATGTGTCCATACATAAGTGCATAGAAGCATAATCAATACACGTGCCTCTTATATATAATCTCAACATCTTCAACACGCAAGCCGATGTAATAATCACAATATCAAAATATCTCATGTACATCCTCGCTATCTTCGACGCATAGGCTAGTATAAATAAAATATATATAAAATCTATATCTTGAACATATAGGGTGACTAATCATCACCCCACTTCATGTCCATCCTTGTCTCATTTGTTTCCTCCTCCTCCGCCCCGGTGTGGTGTCCTGCCACCATCTCTCTTCCCTATACGGGTCTAACCCTCGCCTCTGCTTGGCTTGCAGCTAGGTCTAGCCTCCGTGAGCTAGTAACCTCTCCTTGACCCTATCTTTGGGCTCGCCACCCCCTTTAATCTCTATACTATGCGTGTGAGATCTAGTCCTCTCACTCGAGTCCTATTGTACCTTATACTTCATATAGGAAGGGATGTCTATCCCAATAATAGTCAAATGATCCTAGTTGTACCTCACATCATTCATGGCATATTTGAACCTAACCATCAATATTGTCTATGGTGGCACCATCGGTCTCGAATCATGTACTTGTAATATGGGACCATATCCCTAAACCTTTTGACGGTACTGACAGTGCATGCATTGCGACCTAGGCCTACGGGGATACAATATGGGCCTAGGAAGTGGCCACCTAGGCCTACAACCTCGCTACTGTGCCTTTAGGGTGGTTACTGTCCCCTATCTCCATCTCCACCTGTGCGGTTCTCGTGCTCAGGTAATTTGTGCCTGTAAAGTTGCCACCTATGCCTCGAACCCTATCAATAGCTCTAGTAAACCTATAATTTGGGCCTATAGGGTAATAACTTAACTGTCCTTGTAAAGTGTCCTCTTAAGCGTAAGGGTATCCAAGTCTCAATGCCCTAGTCTAGGTGGTGTTGCTTGTAGCTAGACTACCCACTACTACCTATACCTATCTACAACCTTGACGTCATCAATTTTTGGTCCACTACCTATTCCTCCTACCTGGTTACCATTGTTGCTGGCTGGTAGAGGCATAGGCCTCTCCACATCATCCCTCCTATACTGAGGGAATGGTGGTGGCACATCCTAGGGCAGCCCAAATTACAGCCTAAACTTATCTATGGGTATCATCTTGTGCTCACCGATACAACATCCCTATATCCACCCGAGAAGTTGTAACTTTTCCAACTCCACTACTATTTACCTATATGAAGGGAATCCAACATTCAACCTCCAAATTATCTCAACACCAAATAATCCCTCCAATGCCCACTTATAATATTCCACATCATGAGTAGCCATGGAAGCCCAGTGCTCTTAAAAAATATGCACCCATCACTTGTAGACAACTCGAATCAAGCCTACATCAAATGCATCTAGTCAGGGCATACCAACTAGACACACACATACAATGTGATCATATACCTAAAGTGTAAGAGAAAGTTGCAGACAAGTGAACCTCTCGCAATCGCCGTAGGCCCATAAATCCTGTATAGTTACACCAAGTATGTTGGTTCCCAAGAAAATCAGGTCCTATCCTCCATCATATCATGGAGAACCCTCATCAGTTCCCATGGAAATCTCCCACCCTCCACATATAGCGGTGCAAAATAACACACTTCCTCCATAATCGGGATCGCTAGCCTCATATCCTTAGGATGGGCCACATACATCTCTCCATATCTTAGACTCACACTATGGAACCTCATCTCAACCTTCCTCTCTCCAAACACTCATCAACATAAGATCCTCTCGATGCCTCTAAATAAATAGAATACACATGTGTCCCCACTATTGATAACCACATGATCCTATACATGTCCTCTAGGGCGATCATGTGATCTCACCCATCGATAGATGAAATGTGTTAGTAGCTGAATTCCATCTATCGATGATTGCAACCATCAATCTTGGATCTGAACTATGTTCTTGTATCATTTACCCAAATAAGGCTAGCATCTATAACATGATGTCACTCCTCTTTCATCATGATCCCTCATACTGATGATAGTAACAGAGGAGATTGTCTCTCATCTACAATGGTCCCTAGCTGTACCCAACAAACCGCACCATTATTAAATATTGACCATACCCAAAAAACCTATTCCCAAACCCTTATTGATTATTGCACCCCAACCCTACAAGATTACCCCCTTTTCTACACCCATCCACTCATACCATTATCCTACTCATTCTCAATCAACTTACATTTCAACCTAATTGCCTATATTTTTCACCTACCCTACCTTGCTTCTCAAGCTATTTTTCCCAAAATTTGACTAGCATCCATCACTTTCGATTGGCATCAATCTATCATGACCGATATCGGTCACCTAATACTTGACTGATGTTGGCCAATTCTAATCGACCTCATTCACTATCATGGTGACTGAATCTAAAACCCCTATATCTCCCAAAATTCTAAAATCTAACCTAGAACCCTATCCTAAATTACCCAAACCTAACCTAAACCCCTCCCACCCCTATTTACCCTACCTAGGACCTACCCCCTACCTCATTGCCCAAATTTTAACCAAAAATTCAAAATTATACCCCCCACCCAACACGGTTTTACCCAACACCAATTTTACCAACCTATTTTCAAAAAATGACAAATTGGGATCAAATCCTACCTCATCACAATGTCATCGGTGTGGTGGCATGTCTAGAAACTACACCGGTGGCCCACCCAAACCCTCTCCTACCTCAGCCATTCCTAAATCAGCAAAACCACTCCTCTAATCCAACCAATCAAATCAATCCCCACGAACTCATGTACCCATATCCTTAGCTCCTCTCACCAACTCGTACTCTCCACCTCAGCTGGGTATAATGCCTTATCCTTCTCTCTAAAAAAGTACCAAAAAGTCACATGGCTCTGTCATTTTATCCAAATTCACAACACAACAATGATTGCATAAAATACAATTTTTTTGTTTTATAAACCCAACCCTATTTGAATGACGTTGGTCATATCGTGCCCTAGCCAACCGATGTCGGTCACCCTATAACCGGAATCGGTCAACCCTTATAATTTTTGGCCTTGATAATCTTCCTTTTTCTATAACCATTTATACCAACGCACCTTTTATCATTTTGGCCACCCATTGAACCATACCTACAAGCTCAACCTACCCCTACATTTCCTTTGTTGCATCTTAGGAGTTTTTATTTTACCTATACCTTAGCCTTACCCATGCCATGACCTATTTTCCTAAACCCAACCTACTTGGTGTGACCATTGACCTTATGCACTTGCTATACCTTGTGATGTTGTTACCTATGTTGTTTTATTCTACCAACCATACCTTGCCTATTCGTGTTGTTATCTTGAAAACATCTTTGGTGTACCAGAACATACCTAAACATTCATGCACCTGACCTACATTGTTTTTCCAGACCATATCATATACCTTGGATCAAAAATAACCTCACCCTTTTTGGATAAACCTATCGACCTTATCTGATGTAGAGTTTGCAAGCTCTTAAAATTGGTACTGCGTGTTGCAATCTATACATGTGCATGCATTTGATTTCCATTACCCATGACCTGATTTGGACCTTGACCTATTACCTATTACCCAATTTTACCATCACCTTATCCCATAATACTCATACCCATCCCCACCTATCTTAAACCCCTACACATTTATCAAACCAATAATTGTTTCCATATTACACCTCATCAATGTCGCTTGAGGGGGATCACCTTCACCCACATATGGGACAATCACTTCCTATTTTTTTCAAAGTGTCACTTACCAATACAAGCTATGGAACAAAAAGGGGGAAAATGTAGACACCAAAATTGGGTCACACTCCCCTTGGTCCCTTTTCGAATAGCCAACTTAAACATATTCACCTAACCATGACCCTTTTACCCCACATTAATATTAATTTAATTATTTACAATTAAAGTAATACCCATGCTCACAATATTCATTATTTAATTACCTTAATTAAAACTAATTTCCACCTCACCTAGACACCTCACCCCACCACCTCACCTAGACACCTCGTCACAAACCTATTTTTAGCATGTTTCCCGTTTACTAGGACTCAACATTCACTCACCATTACTAACAAGACTTATTCCTACCTTTCTTAATGAAATAAAAATTAGTGCAACCCTAAAATAACATCCCTATTCTCCCTCTAACCACATTCTAGATCATTAAAATATAACATTCCATTTTTGATCCGGGAGAATAGAGAGAGTCATCCCAAAAGATTGCCAAGGTTTGGCATTTTGAGTAAACCTAGGATTTCCCACCTTAACCAACGTACGGTCAACCCTAAACCAAAGTCGGTAACCTCGAACCATCATCGGTTATCATATATTCATTTTGGTAACCTTATTTGAGAGTTTAGCCATATTCTCTAGTTTTGAAACAAAGGAGATATGCATGTAAGAAAGATCCAGATCCCTTTCATACATCCAGGATAGCCATAGCCACTACCAAGATATATATGAAGGTATTTACATTCACATTAGCATTCGGGAAGCACTTCTGTAGTAATGAGCACCATTCCATGGATCAACCATCACCTTTTTCCAACCATCAAATATGCAATCACCAGTAAGTGTATCTCTAACCTGCATCATTTCATACTTGTCTAGATTATAAAGTTTCTTCATATCTATTTATCAACATCCATTTTCATTTTTCATCCCACCCTTGTTAGCTTAATATGAACCCAACCATCCCATCACCCATAATTATTTAATCCCCTATACTTTATTCTTGAATACCTCTGTGTAACACCCACTAAAACAACCCACTCGAGACCCAAGAACAACCTCAGATTAATTAGGAAAATTATGGAATAATTTTTTTGGTTAAAAGAGTCTACAACCGGATTACAAGGCAACAAATGTCACTAACAAGTTCCATAACAAGTCTAATTCACTAGAACATGATTTTCTTTTATTAACAATTATTAGAGGTCATAAGGTCCAAATTTTAGGGTTAGAAGGTTCAATAAGGTTCAAAGGGTAATTCCTCACCATACCCACTCTCTAACCGGCTTAAAGTTTCAACTTGATTTTTCTCACAACTAACACATTCAAAACTTCCCTAAATCATTCCCATTAGATAAGAAATTTCCTCAACTTCCACCGATATAAATAATTCCTCCTAACTCCTCATATTTTTCAAGTTATGGGCTGGTGGACCTTTGGGTGAAATTTGTCCCCAAGAGTAGGCCTACGGGCCTAGGGGTGAAAATTTACCCCAAGAGCAGGTTGGTGGGCCGTGGGGAGAATTTTGGATCATTTCTGCATGGGGTGAAAAACTAACTTTTTGCACCCGTGCACCCACGGGTCCATAAGTCCACAAGGGACATGTGGCGCTTCTCAAACTAGTTTGGGGAGAGTGGGGTAGCAGAAAACATTTGGGAAAGTTTCCGTGTAGGGTGAAAATCCCACATGGCACTCACAAGTCCCAAGTCGCAAGGGACACGTGGCATCACCTAAGCCAACGTGGGGAAAGTGAGGTAACAGGGAGAAATTTTTTCTTAATGCCCCATAGGCTAAGAGGATAATCAAGGACCCATGCCTCCATTGAAATCTCGCGATGCCACATGGTAGATTGGAATTTTTTTGAAGCACAAAAAGGAAAAAGGGAATCACTCCACCGCCGACACCTCATGACGCCACGTGGCCTTACATGATTGGTTACTGAGCCGAGCGGGGAAAATTTTGAAATTTTTCCCAAAATTTTTCGGGAGTGCTAAGTTTAAAAAGGGGTCCATCCCTCCGCCAACACCTCATGGTGCCACATGGCATCCTCTCGATTGATCAGTGGGCTGGAAATTTTCCCAAAAAAATTTCCTAAGTGCTAAGGGAAAAATTTGGGCCCGTGGACCCGCCAAGGAAATTTTTCCCAATATTTTGATGCCAAGGAAGAAAAACTTCAGAAGGCCATAACTTTTGATGGGAAAACAAGGAATTTCTAGAAATCTCTCGATGTGCTCTTTGCACTGAGAGATCATTAATTTTTATTTTGATAAAGTTTAATGGGTCAATTTTAAGAAAATGGCCTATAGGATTTTACAGTGCGAACTGGTGAATTTTAACTTGTGAGATTTATTCAATTTGATCTTCTTCCACTCTCTACATGTCAAATAGACATGGATAATTGTTCTTAGATGGATCTCAGATAATTTTTTGAGGTAGATCTATTTGATTGAATTCCAATTCAAAAATTTACCATTTTGATAGCAAAACGACTGTAAAACGGTTGAGCCCAATTTGGCTAAGTTTTGAAATATTTCCTTAAGTGTTTTTGTCTATTTGAATTCTTTTGGGCCTACTACTTCAATTTAATCATTTAATTTTTTATTTTATCATTACAAGTTCAAACTGTGCATTTTTTTTTGTTTTGATAATTGCAAGTTTGAAATTACAAAAAAACACAGATCAAATTTTAAAGGATCTATTTGCCATTTTCATCTTCTAAGTAATAAAATTCATTCAAGTTATAATATAACACATTTATTTGATTCAAATCAAACTATTCTAAACCAAAATGTAATTCTGATTTCCAATTTTACACATTTCAAAAGACAGAGTTCTGTATTTTTCTCACACGCATTTCTTCCTTTCAAATAGAGATTTCAAATACATTACAAAGTAGATTTTAAACAATAGTAACATATTTTCTAAAGGAAGAACAACATATATTAAGTTGGAATGATTTATTTTACAACTTATTCATTTACAATGATTAAATACAACTTAAAAAGATATAATATTTCTTTTCTTTCACTCAAAAATAGAGAACAAAGTGCATCAACCTCTCAGCCTCAAAGGCCTAGGGTCATGTGATCTAGGATGCGAACAGACTCCACCATCACTCGCCCCTGATCCTACACTTGCAATGATGTCCAATATAACACACGAGAAGAATCTACAACATATCTCCTAAGAAATGAAACATGAAACACATCGTGTACGTGAGACAAGCTAGGTGGCAATGCTAGATGGTAGGCTAAGAGACTGACACGCTCTAAGATCTCAAAAGGACCCATGAATCTAGGAGCTAACTTAGTGCCTTTTCCATAATGGATAGGGATCTTATGTGGCCTAACATGAAGGAACACCTTCATGCCCACATAAAAACTATGGTCGGTCCTATGCTAATCTACTATACTTCTTCTACCTGTCTTGTGCTTCTTGCAGCTCTCTCTGTCTAATCAAAATCACTGTTGATCCATGTCCCGCAACAAATCTAGTCCAAGGGAAACCCTCTCCTCTAGCCCGTCCCATCTAAGAGGTGTCTAGAACTCCTTGCCATACAAATCCTGAAAAGGATCCATGCCTATAGAACTCTTAAAGCTATTATTGTAGTAAAACAACACTAAGTACAGTACTCCTCCCATCTACACCGCTGATCCATCACATACATCCCGAGCATCTCCTCTAAAATCTGATTCACCGCTTAGTCTTTCCATCTATCTCGGGGTGATATTTTGTGCTGAAATTAATCTTCATCCTGAGGGCATGTTGTATGGTAGTCCAAAAATGGGAAGTGTACAAGGGATCACTGATCCACTAATGATCTTTTGCAAAATCCCATGCAACCCGACAATCTCATCCAAATATACCTGTGCTACTACTCTAGATGTATACATGGTCTTCATCGAATAAAAGTGGGCCACTTTTGTCAATTTATCAACCATGACCATGATGGCATCATGGTGATATCTTGACATCGTAGCCCAACAATGAAGTCCATGGAAATGGTGTCCCATTTCCACTCCAATATAGCATGAGGAAAGAGAAGGCCAACTAGATGCTGATGTTCAACCTATACTTTTTCACACTCTAAACATCATGAAACAAACTGGGTCATGTCTCTATGAATTTCTCTCCAATGATACAAATATCTCAAGGTGGCGTGCATCTTCTTCACCTCGGGATGGGCTGAATAGGGTACACGATGTGCCTCTGCCAAGATGTCCTACCTCAAGCCTCCATCTCTGGGAACATAAATCCAACCTTTGTGCCTAATAAGACCATCGCCTCCAAGGAAAAACCATAAAACTTCCCTCAAGGGGTCTCGAGACTCGATCTCGCTCGAACTATAATGTAGAAGTCGTCAGAGAGGAAATGCCAAGGATCATGCTCCACACATCTATGCTCACTGAGGTGGCCATAGCCACATGTATCCATCTACTGAGAGCTTCTGCCACCACATCCTCCTTCCCCTTCACATGATCTATCTCCATATCATACTCACAAAGAAACTTCATCCAACGCCCCGACGAGAATTGAGACTAGGTTGCATGAAGAGGTGATGAAGACTTAGGTGATCTATCCGAGTGTGAATCTTTGACCAAGTAGAAAATTCCTCCATTGAACCAAAGTGTGCACAACTGCAGGAACCTCAAGATCATGAGTCGGGTAATTAAGCTCGTAATCTTTGAGTTTTCAAGACTCAAAATCCACTACTCTACCCTCCTGCATCAACACACCTCTAAGCCTTGCTAAAGAAGCATCCATGCAAATGGAAAACTCACCTTATGGATCCGGAACTACAAGAATACGTGTTGTAGTGAGGTATTCCTTTAGTTTACTGAAGGACTACTCACACCTATCTGACCAAACAAACTTCTTCCCTTTCTTTTGAAGGGAAGTGATGGGGTGTATAATCCGAGAGAAGTCTGAACAAATCTCTCGATAGTAACTCTTGCTAATCCCATGAAGCGCACACCTCGAGTCATAGTAGTGGGTGCTGGCCAATCCATAATAGCTCTAATCTTGGAAGGATCGATGGTGATACCTTCCCAGGACATGATATGGCCCAAATAATGCACCTCCATAGAAAGAATGCACACTTCTCAAAGTTCCCAAAAATTTTCTGCTCCTAAAGACAATGAAGTACAGTGAAGGTTCCCTCATAATCCTCACGTGTACATGAGTAAATCAAAATGTCATCAAGGAAGATGAGCATGAAGCGATCTAAGAAGGTCCTGAATACCCCATTCATCAAACTCATAAATATTGCAGGGGCATTAGTCAAACCAAAAGGCACCACTTTGAACTCATAGTGGCCATATCTTATATGAAAGGCAATCTTATGAATGTCCACCTCCAAAATCCTCAATTGATGATAGCTTGACTTAAGATCAATATTAGAGAAAATCATGTCTCCCTTCATCTGATCAAACAAATCATCAATGCACGGAAGGGGATAATGATTCTTAATCATTACCTTATCTAGCTAGCAGTAATAAATACACAAATGCAAGGATTCATCCTTCTTCTTCACAAAATCACCAGTGCACCCCAAGGGGATACACTAGGATGGATAAGGCCTTTCTCCAAAAGGTCCTTAAGCTGTAACTTGAGCTCACAGAGCTCTAGGCTGGTCATCCAATAAGGTTCTCGTGAGATAGGATCTTCTCCCCAACCACGTTTATATGAAATAAATCTCGGTGGGGGTGGTATCCTCGGTAGCTCCTTGGAAAGACATCTGCAAAATCTCTCAAAATGGGGTGATCATATAGTGATGGTCCACTAGACCCATCCTCGATATATCACAAACTATAACAACATACATTTGAAAAACCCATCGCACACACCGCTTAAGCTACATATCGAGATGGTATAAATAGAAACGGGTCTCCTATCCCTTGAAATTACCGACTCAACTCTCAAATCATCTTCTCAAGATATAATCTTGTGGTAACAATCCACTCAAGCCTTGTGTGCCGACAACCAATCCATACTAGAGATGACTTCATATGATCCCAAAGGAAGGATACAAAGATCTAAGGTAGTGGTGAAAGGTCCCATATCCACCACACACTCCTTAACTAAGGAGTCTACAGAGATCTTGTCTCTAGAAGCCATCTCAACATCCCAAAATTGCCACCCACTCGCATCGCTCTACTAAAGATGGTGCAATGAAAGAATTTGAAGAACCATAATCAAACAAGATGGAGGTAGGAATACCACCAATGCAACCTATGGTCTCAATAACTGTACTCTGATGCTCTTCCTGGTGGTTCTTGACCATTGCGTACATCCTATGATTGTACCCCATATCACCAAAAATAGGTGTAGACACTAAAATTAGGTCATACTCCCCTTAGCCCCGTCAAATAAACACCAGGAACACATTTACCTAATCATGGCCCCTTTCATCCCACTCTAATATTAATTTAATTAATTTAATTTAATTAATTCATTATCCTCATAATATTTATTATTTAAATATCCTAATTGGGATAATGCCCACATATCCACCTCATCTAGCCATGTCACCCTAAGACCTATTCTTAGTAAGTTGCCATAACTAACTAACACCTACCCAAACCCTAAAAATAAATGCCTACATTCCCTCTAACCACATTCCCACCTGGTAGAAGGAATCTTCCATGCTAATCCACGGAGTAAATGAAACAAGATCCTAGAAAATCAAGGGGATCTGCCTAGTTTAGTAAACCTAGACAATACCTCCCTAAACGATGCCAATTACCCTAAACCACCACTAGTTACCATTTAACCCCCAAAACAGCTTTATTTTGAGGTTGGCACTTTTCAGAGAGATTAACACATCTTTTGAAGCAAGGGACAAAACCGAGTTGCATCGCAAGTATAACCAACATCCGTACACACATTAGAACACCCATAGCTAGCAATTGAAGCAAACAAAGAGCCATTTTTCTTCACGGGAGCATCCAGGGAAGCACTAGCACCACACCGAGTTCTTTCCATTTGATCACCCACTATTGCTAACCCGACATCAAGCTAATACAAACAATAATTTTTGTTAACCGCATTGGTTTCATATCATTTTAACTAATCCTTTTTCACTTGTTATTAGTTTCTGTTCTCATTTCCATTCCCCACCATTTTATCTCCATGCAAACTTGACCATCTCTTTATCCACACCCTTGAACTTCCCATATCTAGACTTTCATCATTCCTGTGCATATCCAGGACCTACACGAACCTTGTCATTTGCCCTTTCATTCTCATCTAGCACCAAATCTATCACCTTGCCAAGTTTTATTGAATTTCCTGTACCCCAACCATACCATCTCTAGTTACTCACAATCTGCTTCCAACTAGCTTAAACCAACACTAGTCATACCCAGATCGATGTCGCTCTCTGTGTTTTGACCAAAACCCAGATCAAATCCTAAAACCTCCACCAAATAACCAAAATACCCGTAACCTAACCCCGACCAAGATTTACTAGTACCTCTACAATGACCTTGACCTTCAACTTCAATAATAGCCTAGCATGTTGTGAATGAATTTGCTTATTGAGGCGTATGAGATACCTAAATGATTTTCACTATGTAGGATTTACTTTATCATCAACATTAAGTTGTTTTAAATAGTGGATTGACAACCATCTAAGAAGTATCACACTTCCTGGATCTAGTACACGCTAGGTAGTGAACTGCATATATTGTTTAACTTTTATTTAGTGGTCTTGTGTTCCATTTCAGGTAGTTCCTCCAAGCAAAAAGGAATATCTCACGATCAGCTGTGGATTCAGAAGTCATATGTGTGCAACAACCTATAACTAGCATTTCAATAGGTATTCCTCCTAGCCCTTTACCCTTATTTGTTTTGTCAACATTCAAAGAAATGCATCTAGAATCAGGTGAAACATTTTGGCATGCCTGTGGGACCCATTCAGGGTTCTTTGCATTCTTTCATTTCTAGGTGAAAACGTTGTATGTTTGTTTCTTTTCTAAAAATTTCTTACATTAAAACTTTCTCCCCTAGAACCTTCTTCTCTTCTATTGTCTAAAAGTAATTTTATTTTGGTGCTTAAAAAGAGCATTTCTTCCTTCCCTTAGTATCACATTAGTGAAAGAGCATCCCTTATCCTATTCATCTATTTGTGGCATGAATTCTACATTTTGATTTGGGTTTAAAAATTATTTCATTTCATTCTAGTTTTCTACATTAGCTCAGATTAATTGAGGGCAACCTATATGTTGGAATTCATTCTCACGGTGATGGTTGAAAAATGAATCATAGAAAATCAATTACTTTCTTTTTCTCTCTCTAAGTCTTACCCAAACATCACAAATTTAAAATATATACACATTCTTAAACAACATCTCACCCGGAAGAAGCTATAGGTGATCACATGATCATGACATAGTGGGTACCCCATTGGTTATCTCTGTCTAGTATCCCATTAGAGGATGGCCCACCCCCACCATAACATACCTGAAACCTCTCCTTGTAGATATATTTCTTCATAGGAATCCATCCTCATCAAAAACTCTTTTTACAGGTTCATGAGTTAGTCCTTAAATAACATAAGCTAAACAAACATAATAGAAAAAGAACTCATAAGATCGTATTTTTCTTAGTGATTTTGCTTGGCTTGCATTTTGAGGTGAGAGGTCACATTTTTCATTTTTATTATTTCCCCTTGTACACTCCTCATCACATCGGTGTATTCTAGCTTCATCTCGAGTGTGTCCGGACCTTATTCTCATCATTCTCAAAATTTTGGGTTTGATTCCACATTTAATTTTAACTCACAACCACATTTTCTTCATCACTATTTCAATTTCATAGTAACCGGTGTCGATCCAAAGGTGACCGTCGTTGGTTACCCTCTAACCTGTCATTAGTTTTACCCAACCAGTGTTGGTTCACTATTCTTTTAGTTAACCTACCCAAAAGGACACCTATTCCACTTCTTTATCTATTTAGAGTCTCTGTCACTCTTATCATATCCATTGACCTGGTAAGTCCCATCAACATTTTGCATACCTAGAAAATTTGGCCTTATACCTTGTTTTTGACCAACTATCCACTTTCCACAATGACCAAGTGGTTACCTTTGACCAACATCAGTTTAACCTAACCAACATTGGTTAGCCTGTGTCATTTTCCAGCTGACATTTTAACCCTAATTCACCTACCACCACCTATTTATCCTACATGTGTTGTATTTTTGTGTCATTTACTGAAAAGTAGTTTTACCACGTTAGTACTGTTCACATGGTACTGATGCATCGATAAACAAGTTCCCTCAGTATCCCACACCGGTTGTCAACCACTCCCACCTAACCCTTCACCACCTTCCATTTTATCACCTGCCATGGAATCTATCAACCTATCTCTATCGCTATTGGAGATGAGGAGTTCACATGACTCCTTGACCAAAATCATGTCACCTTGCAGTTTTACCTTTCCCACTCATCCACTCAAGATGCCTTGGGTCAGTTGATATATGGCATGGCCGTATCTACATCCCCAACTCTCATTCCCACTCTTGCATCACCCCATCGGCTCTGTGCTACCCATATCTACCTTAACCCTAGTCATTTCGTAGCTAGGCCCTATACCCGCTATGACTGTTGCATCTGCTACATCCTGTTGCACCCGCCACATCCACTATACCTTCGCCAACCACCTAGAACACAACCTCATCTATGCCTATTATCTTGCACATATACCTGTAGCTACACTACCACCCCCGGTGTCGGTGACCCCTACCCATTTTCAAAACATCATCCTTTCTATTCCGCAATCTTTAGCCTCATTGCCACTAGGGTCACCAAGACCATTCTACCTCCATATACGTATTATCAGCAGCCTCATGTTTCATCTATTATTCACTCTGAGTGCACGTACCCTATTTCACTACCTTCTTTTGAATGTACCTATATGGCAGCACCATATTGGAATGCTACCCCGTTATATGCCCAACACCAACCCTCTTACGCTGCAAGAGTGACCCATCCATCACAACCTACCAATGACCTAATCAAGTTAATGATGGACAAGATGTAGACATTGGAGGCATCGGTTTTTGGCTCTTATAACACTCTCACCTATGATGAGATTTGTAATGAGCCTATACACCCATCCATTCCTATTCGTCCATATCCCTTGCATTGGGAAATGCCTAAATTCAACCATTTCAATAGAAAATAAGACCCACAACAACATTTGTGGTCTTTCAAACATGGGTGTTATCTGATCACCCATGATGATGCTTTGCTCCTGAGGACCTTTCCCATGTCTCTGACTAGACCCATGTTAGATTGGTATAGTGGGTTACCTAGACACTCTATATTCTCATTTAATCAGGTAGCCCAAGCCTTCTTGGATCAATTCTCCATTAATATCATTAAGAAGGTTACCATGACTGACCTATACTCTATATGTCAGTATGACAATGAATCCATTGCAGATTTTGTTTCTCATTGGCGTAGCTTGATCAATCAACTCACATTCCAACTACCGCAAACCGAACTCATCGAAATCTTCATGCAGGCTTGTGCTAGGCATATCTCACCAACTCTGCAGGTCCAAACCTTCTAAACCTTTGACGAAGCATTCACCATGGCACGAAAGCTTGAGATTCGGGCCATTGAAGAGAAGAAAATCCAATTATGCAATAAGAACTCGGCATTCAAGTCAAATGATACCTCTTCTTCTTCAAAACCACAGAACAATTATTCAAAGGCCAAGGGGACCACTAATGCAGTGGTACTCAAAGTTGTCCCAGATCATCCATCAAATCAGGCTAGCCCCTCATCTAATCTCTCACCCATTCAGACTTTTCAATTCATATGGGAACACCAGAAGTATACCCTAATTAGGAAACCTTATTCTTCTTTCTTAGAGAAGCTCATCAAAGCTGGGGTCATCACCCTTACTCCCGTGAAACCACACACCAATTTTGACCCTTCTCATACCATACCCACATGGTATAAAGAGCATGATTTTGAAATTATCATCAAGTAAAGGGTCATAGTGATGAAAATTACATCACTTTCAAAAATATTGTCCAAGAAATGCTTGAGAAAAGAGAGCTAACCGGATAATTATAACGCACCTGCTAATCAAAACCTACATATCTTTAAGAAACCTTTTCCTAATCATGCCTCTTCTTTTGATCAAATGGGAGAGACCTCAACTCATGATAGTCATACCCATGAGGTCCATGCTATTTTCAGCGATACACCCGCTGTTGCCCAATTACCTCATATTCCTTCCATCGAGGAAATCCTAGCCCGAATTCCTCCGCCTGCACTTGAATCCACCTCACCTATTCCTCCACCCATAGAGGAACACCTTTCACCTCCTTCCTCACCCGTGGAGTATCCTTCCATTAATATCAAAACTATTTCACCTTTGGCTTCTCCACCTAGGGAATCATAACCCACATTACTTCTTCAGGCCATAAAGGATACTAGTTTATCTCCTCCACCCACAAAGGAACACCCATCATCTCCCCACCTACAGAGAAGCAACCATCATCTCCTCCACCTACAAAGGAGCACCCATTTTCTCCTCCACCTATCACGGATCCAATAGAGATACCTTTTCCTCTAGGTGATCATTCTCCATCAGCTACCCAAGATCCTACATATTTATTTTTGGTTCTCTTACCCACGGAAGCTAACGCTAGAAAATTCCTCATCTCTAAGAAAATTTTTAGGGAATTTCCATTAGGTCCTCATCAACCTTGCCTACACACATGCCATTCTCATGCTTAGCTGATCGCTTAGATTATGTGGATAGAGCCTTACTTTGGGGGCGTCTTCTACTGCCTGCCTCAACGTAAATGTAGATGTCACTTGCTAACACTTCCACTATCTACCCAAAAATATTTTAGCCAATTGAACCAAGCATAACCACCTCTATTGCAACTTATTCCATGATACCTCTCATGGATCAAACCACACCCCTACCCATAACCCAATGTGCATCTACACCTAATCCTACAATTACATCATCTTCTTCACCTAAACCCAACACTACCTTAGGGGTCATCCAACAACCAGCCTTACTCATCCACCCGTCAAATTAGATTTAGACACATCCTCCAAGGCCAATAACCAAATCTTGCTAGCTCTAGCAGATCAACACAAAACTACATTCATCACTCCTTGGGGACCTTCTGCTATCGAGTCATGCCTTTTGGCCTTAAAAATGCTGGTACCACATATCGGTGGGCTATGACTTATATCTTCCATGACATCATGCATCATATATTGGAAGATTACGTGGATGATATCCTAGCCAAATCTAAATACCACTCCAAGTACCTCTTTTTCCTAAAAACCATCTGTGACCGCCTTATTAAATATTGCATCGACTTCAACCCAAAAAGTGTGTCTTCACGGTTCTCTCAGGAAATATCGTAGGATTTATAATTTCCTTATGTGGTATAGAAGTTGACCCTACTAAATTCAAGGCCATTCCTAAAATTCCTCTACCCACCAACCTTAGGCAACTCTGTAGCTTGCAAGGTAAGTTGCAATCTATTCAATGTTTCATTTCACAATTGTCTAATTAGTGTCAACCATTTCATCATCTTCTCAAGAAGGATGTCTCCTTTGAATGGGATGATGACTACCACAAAGATTTTGAAGCCTTAAAACAACACCTTATTCAACCACCCATGCTCATTCCACCCAAAGATGATCAACCCTTCTACCTATAGATCTTTGCTCGACCATGCCTTGGGGGCCATGCTCCATCATCGTGATGAACAACACAGAGAGCAGGTGGTTTATTACATAAGCCATAATATTTTGGACAACAAAACCTAATACACTCATCCCGAAAAACTTTGCTTAGCCTTAGTTTTCGTTACCACAAAACTCCGCCATTACCTACTTAACCACAAAACCTATGTTGTGACCAACACCAACCCATTACACTTCATGTATGCTAAACCTTACCAAAATAAACATGTTGCATGCTAGCTTATGCTTATGGGTAACCTGCACCTTGAATTCATCCATCAAAATTCCATTAAGGGCCAAGCTATCATTAACCAATTGGCTATCACACCTATTTTCGGGGACCAACTCTCTAACTTTGACTTTCCCGATGAGTTAATCGCTACCCTTTCCTTGGACAAACCCACTTACCAAATGACACTCTTCTTCGATGGTTCCAAGTGTTAGCGTGGGGTGGGGATGGTGTTATCCTCATTCCACTTGATGGTGAATGCATGCATTTGTCTTTCAAATTAGATTTTGCTTGTACAAACAATATTTCCGAATACAAAGCACTCGTATTAGGTCTTCAAGCTGCCTATGCCTTAGATGTCAAATCCATCGACATATTTGGTGATTCCCAATTGGTTGTAAACCAATTCAATGGTATATACCAATGTTGTAATGAGACACTTCAAAATTACAAACATCACGTAGACATAATTTTGACCACCTTCAACCGTTATACCCTTCAAACCATCCCACATTCAACAACAAATTTTTTTGATACCATGGCCTGCTTGGCTTCTCAAATACCGCTTCGCCCACCGATTCTAAAATATTTGTCACCGTACAATGACTCCAATCACCCTCTTATTTACCTTGTAACATTTACTCTATCGGAACCACTGCCCCCGACCCAAGTGACCTTTGGTATAAATAATACTCAGACTATCTTTCTCTCTCCGTCTTACCTTCCGACCTCACCGTAATGGACAACGTGTTTTTTTTTAAATGTCTCTCATTATGTCATCATGGGGGCCTCTCTATAAGTGTGGATTTGATGGTATTCTCTTACGATGCCTCACGAGTTCTAAAATTCCTTATAGCATCAAGGAAGTTCATGATGGCATATGTGGAGGTCACTTGAGTGGCCTCACTGTTGATAAGCATATTCTTTACCTAGGCTATTCTTGGCCGACCCTTAACCATGATTGTTACGACTATGTCAAGCATTGTGTCAAATGTAAACAACATGCCAACCTTCATCATACACCCAAATATACCTTAGAGGTCACCCGTGACCTTTGGCTCTTCCTCAATGGGGTTTGGATCTTGTTGAGAGATCAATCCCGATTCTTCCCAACACCATCAATGGATCATCACCGCTACTAAATACTACAAAAATAGGTTGAAACCATACCACTCATCTCCACAAAAGTTGATAAAATATGTGAGTTCATCAATCATCACATCATTTGTTGCTTTGGTGTTCCTCATCACCTAATCACTGATAATGGAAAACAATTCAAAAATAAAACATTTTGAAAACTTTGTGATGCCTTGGCATTCAACTAAGTTTTTTTATTACCTTATTACCCACAGAGAAATTACCAAGCCTAATCCACCAACAAAACCCTAAACAAAATTCTCATGAAAGTGGTTAATGATATCTTTGGGAAGACTGGCTTACACAAATTCCTTTCACCCCGTGCGCATAGCACACTAGTATCCGTACTTCCACTACTGCCACACCCTTTTCTTTAGTTTATGGTACAAAGGTTGTTCTGTCTCTCAAATTCCATATTCCCTCTCTGCATTTCTCTCCATGACATGGTCAATGATGATGAATTTCTTCAAGACCATTTAGCACAACTTGAGTTATTAGATGAACATTGTCTTAATGCTCTTGACCACCTTCAAATTTACTAAACGTATCAAACGTGTCCATGAACAAACCTTCTAAGTCGGTGACCTTGTCCTAAAAGAAAATCAACATGTAACTAAAGTAGAAAAAAGTAAACAAGGAAATTTTTCTCCTAATTGGCTTGGACCATACATCATGACCCATACTTATAGATCAGGTGCTTATCATTTATCTTCACTTGATGGTAAACCCAAACCTGAGCCCTTGAATGCCATGCATCTTAGACCATTCTACTATTGACTTTTAGTCCTACCTCACTTTTTTCCTCTTTCCATGCTCATCCCTTGAGTGCTATCCACTTCTATGCCAAAGCACTAATGATTAAACAAGAATCATGTACGTACCCATCACTTGTTATCTTCTCTTAAATATGTGTACCATGGCGCTGCACATAGCATGATTCTCATGGATACTTTTTGTCTACCTTTAGATGATATCCCATAGTTATTTCACCATGCTTTCGAACAAGAATCCTAATCTTCACCATGTCTTGTCCATGACTTCAAAAGCCCTCACATTGGATCCAATTCCTTGAGTAAAATTCCAATAAAAAGATGAATCCCTCAAAAGGACATCTTCCTCTCTACAATTTCTGCTATAAATAGACTTCTCCCTCGAAGGATAGCTATGTAAATCTCTTTCAAAAAAAAAAAAAAAAGAAGAGAGAGAATCTGAAGCTTCCCGCATCGATCAGATTCACGAAGACCTCAAGGAGTTAATTTCCTCATCCCATATAGACTTCCCACATCGATCATTCTATCTCAAATATTAGTCAAAATAGAATACCTTTTAGTCATGGACTTGCCCATTGTGACCTTGGATCTCTTGCCCAAAGAGCATGCTACCTCGTACCCTATAAGAATTTACCACCTTTCATCCTTCTCACCATTCACACTCCCATTTCCTACCGCCTCAAGGGACCTCTTGGAACTGTGACATTTGGCGATCATGTGATTATTATTCACCTTTAGGCTAATCACTCATGAAAAGTCTTTAGGGTCTTATTTTAACTAGCCTACCTATGGTATGGTCCACCAATTATGACCCTCACAAATTAGGCAGATTTCTTACCCCCTCTTATCTTTTAAACTTCTTTATTACGTGTTGATTACCTTATACAAGACTTGGTCCTCGATGCTTACCTTTGGGTAATCTTGTTATTCTACCATAATCGAAATCACATATACCAAGTTTCCCACAACTCACCCACACCTAACATACCTAAACCCAAATAATACCTAAAACCTACCAACTCATTCTCATACCTCATCATATTCTTCCC
This sequence comes from Taxus wallichiana var. yunnanensis, assembly GCA_018340775.1. NCBI lineage: Eukaryota > Viridiplantae > Streptophyta > Pinopsida > Cupressales > Taxaceae > Taxus > Taxus wallichiana. Next base: position 86,679,715 of record CM031240.1, read on the forward strand.
TAGCTTATGGGATAATTACATTGGCTCGAGGTCCCTTTTCTAAGGACTATGTAGGTAGAACTCCGTGGGCATGGGGCCCTTGGCGGTTAGCTTGGCCACTCTCTACCCTAACCAATTCATATTTCATTTTCCTAAATCACATTCTACCCTAATTCGTTTCCTTTTGATATCAAAATTGGAAATTCAACCAAACAAACAACAAATTACTTCACATTTTTCTCATCCTCAAAACATACATTTATTTTGATTACCATTTCTTTTCCAATGTCATGCATGTCTTACAAAACATCTTAAACATGACCCATATCATCATTCATTGTAAAAATTAATGAATTAAACCAAAAACCTAATTCAATCCATGCCCAAACCAAAACCTAACTCAATCCATGCCTAAAACCACAACATGACTCCATCATGCCTAAAACCACGGCCTGACTCCATCATGCCTAAACCAAAACCTAACTCAATCCATGCCTAAAACCACAACCTGACTCCATCATGCCTAAACCAAAACCTAACTCAATCCATGCCTAAAACCATGACCTAACTCCATCATGCCTAAACCAAAACCTAACTCAATCCATGCCTAAAACCATGACCTAACTCCATCATGCCTAAATCCATGACCTGACTCAATCCATGCCTAACACACCTACCATAAGTCCATCTATGCATAATAATAAAATGTTATCAACACAAACACATAATGCCCATAATCATCATCATCTATATAAATACAATATCCAAACAGTAAATAGGTCAATATACATAATTGTCAAATGTCTTCAAAGACACAAAGGTGGTGTATATAATCTAGTCTCTCAAAACTCTCATATACAGCCTCACCATCTTTGGCACGTAGGCTGGTATATGATCAAAATATACAAAACTCTCATACATCCTCACCATCTTCGGCATGAAGGCCAATATATAAAAAAATGAATACAATAAATCAAAATATAGGAATGGGAATCAAGCCTCATCCTACCAAACATCCTCCATGTCAGTTTCACCGGCCTCCTCCTTGGCTCATGTCTGATGGCCTAGTATCATCTCACCCGGAGCTAGTCTCTCGTGAGCTTGTGCCTCCTCCCTAATCTCTGTCTCAACCTCGATGGCCCCTGTGCTCTCTACATTGTGAGTCCGAGATCTAGTCCTCTCAATCAAGTCCTATTGTGCCTCAGATTCTCCATAGGATAGAAAATCTATCCCAACCGCCATCAACTAATCTGGTAGTATTCGGCCTCACCTAGGGCATTCCATAACCTAGATATGGGAATAGTGGTGGTCATCCCATAGGCCTCGACCCTGTACCTATCCCGCGGGACCCTGCCTCACCCCTTCCTATGAGCTAGGCCCTTGTCTCGATGCCTATGGAGCTGCCTTCCATCGGCCTCACACCTTGTGCCTATACCTACACCTATAATGCCTCGTATCTATGCCTATGCCGTGGCTAATTGTCCCCGTAGCCTTGTAACATGTGCCTGTAGGGTGGCCACCTAGCCATCATCACCATCCCCATCTCCACACTAGGCCACCTATGCATGCAACTCACACCTCCACCTTCGAAATCAAGCTAACCCTATACCATCCCCAACTAGATAATCGTGGTTACCACTTGCCTTTGTAGGGTGTCTCTCTGCACCATGATAGTGGCTAAATCTGCCACCTAGGTCTGGGTGTTACTACTCACAAATGAACCACCCACAAGTGTTTATATCTATCTATCACTCCGACATCATCGATCCACCAATCTACCACCTACTCCTCCTACCCTATGGGCACTGTCAACTATGGTAGAGGTAATGGCCTCTCCACGTCATCTCTCCTGTACTACGGGAAGGGTGGAGGTATGTCTGTAGTAGCCCAAACTTCCACCTAACTCTATTAACTTAGATCATCTTGTGCTCCCTTGACACGACACCCCTCTATCCATCTCGTGAGTCAAGGTCATCTAGCTCATCATGTATCTACCTATATGATGGATAACCCACATACGGTCTCCATATGATGTCCACCCTAGACAACCCCTCCAATAGACACTGTAATATGCTACATCATGTGTAGCCTTGTCTGATCAACACTCTCCAATCACAGGCACCCATCACTTGTACCCCACCCAAACCAATCTCAATGGAAATGCATCTGCTCGGGGCATACCCATTGGCCACACATAAACTATGTGCTCACATGCCCAACAATGTAGTAAAAATGTGTAACATAGGCTAAACCTGTGGAGCCGCCCATATGCCCACAACTCTCTATATAACTACACCAGGAATGCTAGTGCCCAGAAAAGTAGGTCCGATCCATCACCATGTCATGTAAAAACCCCATCAGGGAGTGGGGAAATCTCCCACCCTTTGCATCTAGTAGTGTGAAATAACACACTGCCTCCATCAATAAAACAACTAGCCTCGTCTCCTCTAGACGGGATAGGTACATCCCCCATAACTCAAGTTGGTACTATGGAATGTCATATCTGTTAGTCCCTCCCCAAACATTGTCAACATCAACTCCTTTGTTGACTCGGAGGATATTGAGTACACCTACATCCCCAGATTAGTAACCACATGATACTAAACACATCCTCTAGGGTGACTGTCATCTCACCCATTTGTAGGTGGAGCATGTTGGTCACCGAATCCCATCTATCAATGAGGGAGACCATCGACTTGGCGACCATATTGCATGCCAATAGCATTAGACCCCAATCGCTAACCTCCTCCATGTACCACCACTCCTCAACTGTCATTTTGCCTCACACTCTCAAGAGCAAGGGTGACACCCTATCTCTCATCCACAACTGATCTCTCCCCTACATCCAACACAAACATCAAATTAATCTACCTTCATCATACCCACACTCAACACCTCACCTATACCTACTACCACATATTGTTATTTCTTCCCCAAACTACCTTCGTATCATATATTTATCTACCCAAAACTACTCTCACCCACTATCATCTACCCATGCCCGTTTCACCCCCTTCCTATGCCATATTTTACACCAAAACACCTTCTTTTCCCTACCTCTCTCACCCACTTGACCTCGGGGCCCTTTCAAACCCTTTTTCTCCAAAACCCAATTGGTGTCTCTGTTATCTCTAATCGACCCCGGTCACCCCTAAACTAGTATGGGTCACCTGTTTTGTGGATGATACCGGTTTGACTCTATCGACGCTAGAGTAACCCCGATCGATGCTGGTCACCGTCATGGTGAAACCCGTAACCCCAAATCCTCCTCTAAAAAAATCCTCTCCCGACAATTCTACCTACCCATTCTCCCCTACACTTCCCCTCAAGCTCATCCCACCCTTCATTCACCCACTTACCTCACTCCCCATTCCTATTCTACCCAATTTACCCTCCACATTTCATTTCATTTTCACCCCACACACCCAATATTTCAAAACCCGACCTATTACCAAATCTTTTCTAAAAAAAAGGAAATGGGTTGACACTTACCTCATCATGATTTCGTCACCATGGTGGCACATTTGACCACCGCACCGGTGGGTCACCCAATCCCTCTCCACCTCTGCCATCACCAATTAGTCACCTCAACTCTAACCACCCAAACCCAACAATTTGATCTTATGGACTCACCTCTCAATTTCCAATCACTTGTCATTCAACTTGCCAACTTAGCTTTCCATTCTTAATGGACACTTTCCAACTTTCCCTCTCTCTCGTGTCATTTTCCTCTATTTCACATGGGACAAATGATTCCAAAAAATGCAGAATTTTTCTTTTTTATAACATCCCCGACCTAACCGACACTAGTTTTACCTTCACTGCATCATTCATGTGCCCTACCTTACTATGGTTGGTTACCCTATACCAAAGATCGGTTACCCTTGACCAGCATTGGTCACCCTCTCTTCCACATTGCCCACAATTTCACCCTATTACCCTACCCGTCACTCTTTTTTCCCTGCTTAACCTTTTACCCTACCCCCTACCCCAATTTTTGCCCTAAATCCCTTTTTATCCTACACTCACCTCACTTGGCCACACCACTTGACCTTCTTGACCTTACCCTTTATCCCCTCACCTTGTCTTCAATCAAGGACTCATTATTTTTCCCACACCTCAGCCCTACCCATCCTATGATCTAGATATTTAGACATGAAACATCGCTAGTCACCTTTGACCCCATGTGTTCACTATACCTTGTGGAACTATTACTTGTGTTGATTTCCATCCTGACCTTACCTTGTCTCTTACCATGACCGTTTATCCCGACTCCAACCTTTGGTGTACCGAAACACACCTAAACGTTTCGCTTAACTGACCTACGTCATGTTTCCTGACCATATCCTATACCTTGGATACCAGAATCACTTCAATCTTGTTTGGATAAACCTATCGACCTTAGATAATGTAGATTTTTCCTACTCTTCAACCCAAGATCTTGTCTTTGTAGTTTATATGTGTGCATGTGTTTGACTATCACTACCTTTGACCCTGACCCATTACCTAGATTACCCGAGTGGACCTTTTTCCTTTTTTACCCCGTTACCCACCTTCTTCTTCATCACATTCACCTTTTATCAAACCACTCACCGATTCTTCCTTCTGCCTCATTAGTTCCTGGTTTGAGGGGGATTACCTTCACCCACACATGGGGTAACCACATCTTATTTTTGTTAGTGTCACTTACCAATACAAGCTACGCAAAAAAAGGGGAAAAATGTAGACACTAAAATTAGGTCATACTCCCCTTGGTCCCCGTCAAATAAACACCTTGAACACATTCACCTAACCATGGCCCCTTTCATCCCACTCTAATATTAATTTAATTAATTTAATTAAATTAATTCATTATCCTCACAATATTTATTATTTAAATATCCTAATTCGGATAATGCTCATAAATCCACCTCATCTAGACACCTCACCCTAATACTTATTCTTAGTAAGTTGCCATAACTAACTAAGACCTACCCAAACCCTAAAAATCAATGCCTACATTCCCTAACCACATTTTGCCCGATAGAAGGAAGCTTCCATGCTAATCCGCAGAGTAAATGAAATGAGATCCCGTAAAATCAAGGGAATCTACCTAGTTTAGTAAACCTAGAAAATCCCACCCTAATCGATGCTAGTTACCTAAACCATCGGTTAAGCTAGAACCACCTTCGGTTACCATTTAACCCCCAAAACAACCTTATTTCAAGATTGGCATTTTTTCAGAGAGATTAACACATCTTTTGAAGCAAAGGACGAAACCAAAGCTGCATGCAATAAAAACCAACATTTGTACATGCATCAGAACATCCATAGCCAACAACTAAAGCAACCACATAGCCATTTTCCTTCACGAGAGCATCCGGGAAGTGCCAGTACCACACCAAGTTCCTTCCATTTGATCACCCACCATTTCCAACTAGACATCAAGCTCGTACAAATAGTAATTTTTGTTAACCTACATTGGTTCTTATCATTTTAGCAGATCCTTTCACTTCGTTGTTAGTTTTTGTTCTCATTTCCATTCCCCACCATTTTATCTCCATGAAAACTTGACCATCTCTTTATCCACACCCTTGAACTACCCATATCAAGACTTTCATCATTCTTGTGCATATCCAGGACCTACATGAACCTTGTCATTGCCCTTTCATTCTCATCTAGCACCAAATCTATCACGTTGCCAAGTTTTATTGAATTTCTGCACTCGATAATACCGTCACTAGTTACCCACAACCGCCACCAGTTAGCCTAAACTAACACCGGTCATACCATACTGATGCCGGTCACTATGTTTTTACCAAAACCAAGATCAGAGCCTAGAACCTCCACCAAATAACCAAAATAGCCCAAAACCTAACCCTAACCAATACTAGTACCTCTACAGTGACCTTGACCTTTAGATTCAATCATAGCCTAGCTTGTTGTGAATGAATTTGCTTATTGTAGATGAATGAGATACCTAAATCATTTTAACTACAGTAGGATTTCCTTTATTATCAGCATTAAGTTATTTTAGATAGTGGATTGTGGATTTGTCTCAGGAAGTATCACACTTCCGGATCTAGCACACGCTAGGCAGTCCACTACATATATTGTTTAACTTTTATTTGGTGGTCTTGTGTTCCATTTTAGGTAGTTCCTCCAAGAAAAAAGGAAGCTCTCATGATCATTTGTGGATTCAGAAGTCATACGCATGCAACAACCTATAAAAACATTTCAATAGGTATTCCTCCTAGCCCTTTACCCTTATCTATTTCATCAACATTAAAATAAAAACATCTAGAATCGGGTGAAATAGTAGGCTCTAAGATTTGTGTCTTACCCTTGTTGTTAGGGTTCTATGGGCGTCTCTCTAAAAATGTCTAGTAACACCACAACCAACCGATTCTCGCCCTATGTAGTAGGTCCATTTGGTACTCTAGAGGTTTGTGGTGTGGATCCGGATGATATGGCTATGGTCTCACGGAGGTCTCTTCTTCCGGTGAGCTCCTACTGAGTGAGCTCTCTGGGCACCTTGTGTCTTGATGGGACCCCTAAGAGGAGGCCCCATAATCCGATCTCTCTCAGGCATCAAATCTTTATAGAGATCTATAAGGTGGGTGGGACTGCTGCACTACGGGTAGGGTTTAAAGGATGACTTTGTTGAACCCTATCCACCACGAGGAAGAAGTACCACCCTCGATCTGATATCTTACATCTATTGTATGCGGCTCCAGACTTGGTCTCTAGCCTGTTGGGTCTTTCCCAAAGTATCATCTGCTATATAGGCCTTCTTGACGGCCTCAGATAATGTCTATGGATAATGGATCTGCACTACACCTCCAATGTCTAGATTCAGTGCCCCTGGATGAACTTGTGGATCCGCACCTTCTCATCCACGCATGTAATCAACTCATTGGAATAGATCAGTAAATTTACTCTCATACTCACCACTGTAAGTGATTCTGTCGGAGGTCATGGAACTCCTCTATCTTCTCTTTGTATGAATCTCGTGATAAATATATACTCCAAAAATGCTCCTAGGTAACTATATCAATGAACATGGATCTTTTTCTCCTCTATCCTCCACAAACACTAGCTCCATCCCTTAGTAGATGGATCATAATACGAGCTTTCATGTTGATAGAATAAGGATAGATCTTGAAGCATCTACTCAAGATCACAAACCAAGCCTCTGTCTCGAAATCCACCTATGTCACCAAAATAATGTGATGGCCAACGCTTCAGGATCTCCCCGATGTGGTCTGCAGCCTATGGTCTCGACGGCCTCTAGGTCTCTTAACATGCTCATCCATAAGCCTAAGGCTTCGAGACCTCTCTCTCGTGTTATGAAACTCGGTCACCCTATCCCATTTATGGTGACTCTATCATGGATGAATCTACATGGGAGTTCTCTCCTCCATGCTCCTCACTGGGTCGAGGAGATACCTGACCCTCAATGGAAGGGACTTTGTCATGTCTAGCTACATATCCTCCTATAGATCCTCTCGCGTAGAGCAACATTAACATCCCGAAGATTCTACAAAATCTAGGGTAAAATGGCTACTACAAAGATGATCTGGTGGTGGTAAGTCTGGGTCTATGTGAAAATCCCCCTCATCTCATTTGCGCCTCCTACACGTTAGACTAAGGCGAGAGTTAGTTCATCTTTCTAAGTTTTATTCAATTTCCATGTTTACTAAAATATGTAATTTCTAAACTAAGTTGTTTTCTAGATTTAAAAGTGTACTAGGTTTAAGGTTAATGTCTCAAGTTTTATAGTGTTCCCAATGACCCAAGATTTTGAACCATCACTCGATACCAAGTGTAACACCCACTAAAACAACCCACTTGAGACCTAAGAACAACCTAGGATTAATTAGGAAAATTATGGAATAATTTTTTTGTTTAAAAGAGTCTATAACCGGATTACAAGGAAACAACTGTCACTAACAAGTTCCAGAACAATTCTAATTCACTATAACATGATTTTATTTTATTAACAATTATTATAGGTCATAAGGTCCAAATTTTAGGGTTAGAAGGTTCAATAAGGTTCAGAGGGTAATTCCTCACCATACCCACTCTCTAATCGGATTAAAGTTTCAAATTGATTTTTCTCACACTTAACACATTCAAAAATTTCCTAAATCATTCCCATTAGATAGGAAATTTCCTCACCTTTCCACTGATATAAAGAAGTCCTCCCAACTTGTCATCTTTTTTTTGAGTTATGGGGCGGCAGGCCTTGGGGTGAAAAGTTTCCCCAAGAGCGGGCCTACGGGCCCAGGGGTGAAAATTTACCCCAAGAGTGGGTCGGTGGGCCATGTGGAGACTTTTGGATCATTTCCCACATGATGCAAAACAATAAATTTTCACTTGTGCTCCCACGGGTCCACAAGTCCATAAGGGACACGTGGCACTTCTCAAACCAGCATGCGGGGAGAGTGGGGTGGCGGGAGATGTTTAGGAAAGTTTCCTACATGGGGTGAAAATCCCACATGGAACCTATAAGTCCACAAGCCACAAGGGACATGTGGTATCACCTAAGCCAATGTGGGGAAAGTGGGGTTATGGGGAGAAAATTTGCTTAATGCCCCAAAGGCTAAGAGGATAATCAAGGACATGTGCCTCCGCTAACACCTAGCGATGCCACGTGGCAGCTCCAGATTGGCTATGGGCCAACGCGATGGCACGGAAAACATGGAAAATTTTCCCAAAATTTTCCAAAGCACAAAGAGGAAAAAGGGACTCGCTCCACCGCCGATGCCTTGTGACGCCATGTGGCCTCACCTGATTGTTAGTCATGGACGGCTGGGAAAATTTGGAATATTTTGAAAAAAATTCCCCAAAATTTAAAAAGGGATCCACCCCTCCACCAACACCTCATGGTGCCACTTGGTAGGATTTTCTTGGCTATAGGGCAGTGGGGAAAATTTGGAAAATTTTCCCAAAATATTTTCCTAAGTGTTAAGGGAAAATTCGGGCCCACGGAACTGCGAAAGAAATTTTCCCAATATTTTGATGCCAATAAAGAAAAAATTTAGAAGGCCATAACTTTTGATAGAGAGCTTGGTTTTGGGAAAAAAAGGACTTTCACAAAATCTCTCGATGTGATATTTTCACATAAATAATTAATTTTTGATTTTGATAAATTTTAATGGGTCAATTTTAAGAAAACAGTCTGTAGGCTTTTACGGTGCAAACTAGTGAATTTTAATTTGTGAGATTTAGTCAATTTGATCTTCTTCCACTCTCTACATGTCAAATAGACATGGAGAATTGTTCTTAGATGGATCTTGGATAATTTTGTGAGGTATATCTATTTGATTGAATTCCAATTCAAAAATTTACCATTTTGACAACAAAACGACTGTAAAACGGTTGAGCCCGATTTGGCTAAGTTTTGAAATATTTCCTTTAAGTGTTTTTGTCTATTTGAATTCATTTAGGGCCTACTGCTTCAATTTAATCATTTAATTTGTTATTTTATTGTTACAGGTTTGAACTATGCATTTTTTCGTTTTGATAATTACCAGTTTGAAATTACAAAAAAATAGGGATCAAATTTTAAAGGATCTATTTTCCATTTTCATCTTCTAAGTATTAAAATTCATTCCAATTCTAATCTAACACATTTAGTTGATTCAAATCAAACTATTCTAAACCAAAATGCAATTCTGATTTCCAATTTTACACATTTCAAAAGACAAAGTTCTGTATTTTCCTCACACACATTTCTTCCTTTCAAATAGAGATTTCAAATACATTTCAAAGCAGATTTTAAACAATAGTAACATCTTTTGTAAAGGCATAAAAACATATATTCAGTTGGAATGATTTCTTTTACAACTTCTTCATTTACAATGATCAAATACAACTTACAAAGATATAATATTTCTTTTCTTTCATTCAAAAACAGAGAACAGAGTGCATCACTTTCACATTTTGAATTACAACTTTCATCACCAAATGTATTACATTATCATCCACTTCAAGTGGGAACAAGGGATTTACAAAAAGAACTCTCACAAGGGACTATCACAACTGTCTTTTCCTTTTCTCCAGAACAACAACATGCCAACCATCATACTCCGATTTTGATCACAACAAAGGCAGGGAAAGGAAATGCTCTCCACCCAACCAAGACATCCAATGAAAGGAGAATCCATCCTTCTTCATTGGCCCCGAGCCCCAACCATAATGCAATAAGAAATGTGTTTCAACTCATGGAAACAACAGGATTCCACATCACAATGCAATCTTTCAACATGCACATTTCAAATTAAAAACATAGTCCAAAACAAAACAATAGTTTTACAACCACATGAAAGACATCACACAAAACTGAAGGCTTCATCATGCAAGCCAAAGGAGAAAGAAACTATGGGGGATGCTACTTATACTTCTAAAAGGGGAAATTAGTATCACCACTTGAGAAAAACCACTAAAACATTTATCAATCAAATCCCTGACATACCCTTATGTCTCCCCCATGTACCCCTTATTACTCACATTTCCTTATGCCTCCCCAACATCTTATGGCACCCCATAATGAGTAAAGAAATGCAAGCTATTTATTTTTACAAGGTGGAAACCAAAACCAAACTCCCTCCATCTTTATACCTGCCTAGAACCACTTGTGCCTCCCACAAAATAACCCCATAGTCTTCTCCTACACCATTCCTAGGCCATCTACCCAACAACCCACAATATATACCAAAACATTCACAAAATAACATTTACATATATACAAGAAGAGCATTTCAAGAGCCAAGCTCTTACCTCTCCATGATGGAGTTGTTCCAAGTTCCAAAACATCAAGCTTTATACCAATGCAAGAAATCTAAAATATACAAGCACAAGCATGCAACAATCTTCCAAAACTTCTCCAAGAAATATCTCCTAAAACAACAAGAAAAATTTGCCCAAAATGAAGTATCCAAAAGTCAAGCAACCCAAAACAAGGCAAACAATTTGAATTTTATAAAAAGGGAAGTGAAGAGGATGAGGTGGATCCATATAGGATGTCACATCACACATCCTCAACCCCAACCCCAAAAGTCAACTTCATTCTCCAATGCATAATAAATAAGTGGGTGAATAATATGATAGATTTACTTACACACTCAAACAAGCCCATACCCCATAAGGACTGAAATTAAATTATGTAAGAAAAGTGCAATTACAACATTCAACTTGACTTGTAAAAATGCATTTAAAGGTCTAAATCTAACCCTCCAACCATAGGCAAGGTTGTTATATAAATTTAAGAAGTATGGGACAAGTTTAACTTATCCCACAAGCCTCCAAAATCAGCCTCCAAGGAAAAACTCAAATTTCCAAGAAGGTGGAGTGTTTCACACTCAAAATTTAACTTACACATCACTTACAAGGTCACTTACACATTACTTACTCATTCTTACAACACTTTAAATCATAACCAACAACCATATTAATTACATTCTCATGATATCTTTTAATTAATTAACTTAACAACATGATTACTCACAATATTAACACCACATTAAATAAATAATGAAAGGGTAAGTGCACCACATAAAACACATGAAAAAATTAAACAAAAGGGACCAAATAAAAGAAAAATATAAAATCCATTAATCACATTTAATGGTTATCCCCCATCGGAATCCCTAGCACAAACAAACACAAACACAAACAAATACAAGTTGCCATAGTGACCTTGTTGAATTCATCTAGAATTTCAAAGTGGTTGGTCTCCAATCCCCGATATTTGTTGTGCTATTTTTAACTTGCAAAAAAATACAAATACATCCTTCAACCTTGTGGCCATATCAGAATGTACAAAATATGAATATAATTAAAAATCCAAAATCATCTAGATATATGAATCAACAACATCAAAGCAATATGAGAATATCATTTATAGTTTTATCAACAACTATATCATCATCCAATAATTTTCTATTTCTAGGTATACTCACAATATCCAAATATCACAAGTCTAAAAACATCCATCATATAACCATGTCCAATAGTATAACATCATCAACATATAAAATGTCTCTAATATTCATCATGCATCATAACTGAATCAAGTCGACAATAATCCATGATCTAACATTTAACATCATACTATAAAAAGTCTAGAATATAGTCTACAATGTCATGATTAGTATTAAAAGGGTGTCAAAGGCAAGTGGGCACTACACTTTTAGTATCTCCAACACCTCCATAGACCTAACTATTCTCCTTAATATCTCTTCTTAATCTCGATAAACCCCCAAAACCCATTTTATTAAATTCTACCATCTCGACTTAACCATCGTCGATTTCCTCTTAACCATTGTTTGGTCACACCTCACTAACATCGGTCTCTATATTTGGTAATCATTCCAATAATGATAACTAATAACCTACACCCAAGAAATCCAAGCTACCCGAGAACCGACCTTGACTGTCATGCAAGACTGAATACCTACCCTATTTCCATATCTGATCATAACCTAGTATGTTACATTAGATTTATTTATTGTATTTGGATGAAATACCAAAATCATATCAACTACTCGAGGACATCATTTTTAAAAGTCATTTCTTACATTAAATTGTATTAAATAGTGGGTTGACTACCACCAAGGAAGTACCACACTTCTTGGATAAGCACACGCTAGGCAACCCACCTTTGGGATATGTGGTTTAAATCTCTTTTGTGGTCTTTTTTTATATTTTAGGTAGTTCCTCCTAGCCAAAAATAAGCTCACATAATCAACATTGGATCAAGAATTTAGAACACACTCACAACCTCCAACTGACCATCACAACAAGTATTCCTCCTCGCCCATCACCTTATCCTTTTTCATTAAATCCATAAAGAAAATGGTGAAATACTTATATCTATTCTCCTCTTATATCATCTGTTGAGGAAATATTTGTACCAACACCTCTACTCATAGAAATCCCTCCTTACCTATTCCTTTACCCATAGAGGAACTGTTTCACCTATTCCTTTAACTCGGGAGGAACCTAGGTTACATGTTTCTTTACCCTTAGAGGATCATACCTCACCTATTCCTTTACCCATAGAGGAACCCACCTTACCTATTCTTCTACCCATATAGGAGCCCACCTTATCATCCTCTCTACCTATAGAGGATCATACATTATCCACTTTACTTTCTCCTCAACTCATAAAGGAGCCAATTTTATCTAATCTTCTTATTAGTGACACCTCTCCGAAGGTCTTCAAAGATCCCATTGCTATTATTACCTCACTCTTACCCATTGAGTCAAAGACTAAGACCTTCCCTGTATCACGGACCTCAAATATCTTCATGAGATTTAACACCAAGGCGTTGTCCTCTTCATCTACTCTAAAACCCTTCTCTTATTTGGTTGATCTGCTTGGAGTGATGAGGCTATAAATTGGCCATAAATTACCTTTATTTTTTCCTTCTAAGTTACCTTTGAAAGTGGATTTAAATGTAATCTAAGAACTTATATTTTACTTAAGATAGAATATAGGATATATATCTTATTCATTCTTTAGAAATATTTTGTTATCTATTTTGTTGACTAATCCTATTGATTATTAAAGAAATATGCAATATCTTATGTATACAGGCCATAAAGGAAAGATAATGCTAGTATTGAGAAAATTGTAATTGATCATGAAAAATAAATTTAAACTCAAATATGATTTCATATTCAGATTCCTCTCAAAAAATTATACAAGTTCAAAAAAAGAATCATCTCAATCCAAGATCGTATGCAAAAATTACAACTATTTTAAGTTAGTTCTGGAACTCACAGAGTTAGTTCTAGAAATCACAGGTTTAGTTCTAGAACTCACATAGTTAGTTAGAACTCACAGGTTTAGTTCTGAAACTCGTAGGTTTAGTTCCAAAACTCACAAATTTAGTTCCAAAACTTACAGGTTTAGTTCTAGAACTCGCATCAAATGGGATTGTGAATAATCGAGAGTCAAATGGAAAATATGAAAGGTTTTTGTTTATAGAAATGTAATTAACATAAACCTTATTCATATTTTCTACGGTTTTACCAATGAAGAGAAATCTAACTTTTAGTAATCTACATTCCAAGGAAAAGTGTATCGGATGAGCGCTAAAAGATCCATAAAAAAATAGAGACAGTAAAAGTCAAATAGAAAATATGAGAGAGGTTTTTGTTCATAGAAATGTTTTTAACATAAATATCATTCATATTTTATATAGAATTTACCAATGAAGATAAATCTAACTTTTAGTGGGCTGCGGTTTGAGGAAAAGTGTATTAGACAAGCGTTAAAAGTTCCATAAATAGAAACAAAAAATTCAAATGAAAATGTGAGAGAGGTTTTTGTTCATAGAAATGTGTTTAAAAAAAATTCATTTATATTTTCTACAATATTTACTAATGAATATATATCTAAATTTTAGTGAACTGATCTAAGGGAAAAACGTATCAAACAAGCGTTAAAAGTTCCAAAATCAAAAACAACAAAGTCAAATGGAAAATATGGGAAAGGTATTTGGTAAAAATCATATTTTGAGGGAAAACCCCTTCCAATAATGTATGAGAATAAAATCATTATGATTATTGTTACCGAAAAGTAAGGAGAAGATTTGGGAGCAAATCTTGCTAAAATAAGTGAGAGAAGACTTTGACTCAATAATATATCTCTCTCCATATTTTGTGGAGATGAAGATCTTAGTTATTATGATTAGAATAAAGATAAGATAAAATTGTATCTCCCAAAATAAGGATTTGGTTGGACGCATAAATTATAAATGCAACCTTCCACACTCAGATATGTAATTTTTTTACCAAGAAATGAATTTGTTCTTTTCTCTCCAATATTTTGCAGTTTTGAGTTAAGATCTTGAAGCATGATTTAAATCCTCTTCCAAGGAATGATCTGGCCACTCATTATAAGGAAGATGGATATGTATATTTTTATTTTTATTTTGTAATAATTTGTGTTTATTTCTTTTTTCTGTATTTATCATCTTGTTGTGTTGTTCTCCTCTTTGTATTGTAACATTCAATCTATTGTAAACCTGTAGGTGTTTCATTTAATTTTTCTTATTTCCAATTCAAAAATTTAATTTATGTAAGTGTGTTTACATTTATATAAGTGTGATTTCCATTATGTAAGCATGTCTTTATATTCCTACAAGTGTGTTTACATTTTTGCAAGTGTGCCTTTAAATTTTTGCATGTGTGATTTATTTTATGTAAGTTTGGTTTGTGTTTAAAGGAGTTGATATCCAAGATATTATTCTCTTAATGCATACAACCTTCGGACACCAAACCAAATTGAAAACCCTCATCTTGGATTATGTCAATTACACTACCTTCTCAGGGACACCTTAGAATCCCCATCTCCATAAAAATACAAATGTCATCCCCCGATACCTCGACCATATATCCAAATATTTTCAATGTGACTAAAGATATTACGCCTAAACCGGTATTATTAGCCCCTTCTTCATCATCACCTCATCCACTCAAGCCTCCATATTATCAAAAACCTACTACCACCTTAGGGGTTTCACTCATACTAAGTATGTTACACCCCCATGAAGTTATACTTGTCAACTTCTTCACTACCAATAAAAAAATCTACTCCAAAACCTAAAAGGAAGACCCAACCTCTTAGGGCTCACACCCCAATATAACCCACACCTTCTCACTCTCCTTCACCTATGTCATTGATATTAGGCTCACATTCTTAAACCTTGCTTAACCTACCCCTTTACTAAGGTAAACCCAAAGTACGATAACCTATACCTACCTTCACATCCTGTTTTTCCCACACCTTCTTCATTACCTTTACCCTCACTCTTTCCGACACCCACACTTTTGCCTTGGATTAATTGGATACCTACACCTTCCGAGTCTCTTTCGCACTACCGCATTGGTCCTCCACATTTATCCAAGAAGTTGCAACCTAAACCCAAACCTTGACTACCTACCAAAAAGGTAGTTACACCAACACGATCTTTCGCCTCACCTTCGTCCCAAAGGCCATCTACCCCTTCACCTCAGACAACCTTAACCTCTCATTGTGATCCTTTGGTAGGATCCTACTCTAACATCCTTTCTCGGTTGTTAGAGACATTTTCTATATCACTTCTACCTATCAAGCCTTATGATCCTCTCAAACCTAAACTAGTAGGGTTTGATGACACAAAAATTGTGCTTATCATCACTCACCAGGAATGATGTCGAGATTTGCAAGGCCTTTAAAAATTATCCTTCAACTTTTCTATTCTTATGATCTCTTTGAAGAAGATGATTTGTTGGAACAGATTCCATTATTTCTTATCCTACCACCACACAACCCTCTTTTCCTCCTCCTATCTTTGAAATTAACATGTTGTGTGTCGCCACGGTCACCACAACATGTGAAATAAAAAGGAAAGGAAAAAGTTGGTAACCCTTCTAGTTTTCTTTCACCTACCATTACACCTACACCTCCCCAAGATAAACATCCTTGGATTGGCGCACCTACTTCTTCTAGGGTTACACATTGTTCCATGATCAAATAGCTTCACCGGTCCTTATTGAAGATGTCTTTATATGACTTGATTAAAACTCCCGATTCTCATTGTTAGGACTTCATTGAGGTACTGCAATCTGTTGAGGTTCTACCCAATGACAGTTCACCTATCACTTTTCTCATTACCCCTCACCAAATTACTTCCATTAATTTCTCCAAATCGAGATTTCCCCTTCACAACCTGATGATGTTGATCCTACTCTTTTCATCTCTGCTTAGATTAATGATATTTATGTTAAACATGTTATGATTGATGGGGGTGCTAACATCAACATCATCTCTTCTCATGCCTACAAACATTTAGGCATACCAAAACTTTATGTCTAACAACCCTGTCATGCTATGATTTTTTAACGATGCCATGACCACTACCCTTAGCACCATTGTCCTCCACATCCGTGTGGGACCTCAAACTATTCCCGAACTCTTCTATGTTCTCAAAGGAGAGTTCTAGTATAACATGTTTCTTATTCATCCCCTGGATTCATGCCATGGATTATACCATCCACCCTTCACCATTGCCTCAAATTTGAATACGAAGGGAACCTTAGACCATTCAAGCAGATCCCTCCCCTTCAAAACATGTATTATGATCTATCATACAAATGATGTTCTAATCCCAAATAAGGATCTACCACATCTAGTACTTCTACCACTTCACCTCCCTCATCTAACCCACCTACCAGCCCTCCTATTATGCACTCTACTAATGCCCGATCTTCTCGAGCTTTAGATAGCTCATATATACCTACTACCCAAGTATGAACCCCAAACCCCTTGGTATTTGTTTTTCAAATCCTTACACTTGGAGAATAAAACCTCCTCAAAGCATTGACACAATCCTTAATCCTCATGAGTATGGAAACTACACCAACACCCATGTTAGGATCACCATACATGAGAGGTCATACAATATGGCCCTCCCCACCTCCGAACTAACCTAGCTTATGGAGGATTCAAAACTTCCTATTGTTCTATTAAACCTTCCTTCCAAACTAGACCTTTCTCATCCAACTTCTCCTACCTCACCAAATGCATCTTCACGCTTACTTTCCTTAATCTGTTGTTCTTGGAAAGGTTTTGGATTTGGTTGTTATGAACAAGGTCGTCACATTGTCATACTCTGCACCACTAGAAAACACAACGATCATTTTGGTCTTGTATTTTCTAAGTAGCTTCCTTCTAAGAAGGCTGAATTAACCTTGTAGAAGATGAAAAATCCTTCCCTACCTTCCTCACCTATTGTGTCACCTTCTCCCAAAGAGTCCATGGATCCGTAATCCATTCCGCCTAATTTTTTTCAAGAACACCATCTCCTTGGGACCTTTGAGCTATCAATGGGATGACTAGGTTCGCTCTTCACTTACTCTTCTTTATGCCGACATGTTGGATGATGATACACCTTCTATAAATTTGGTTAAATGTTAGGATGATGATTCTATTCTAACCTATTTAGGCATAGAGGATTATTTTATTTAAAGGTAATTACCCTCTAGAATGTAAACCATGTTGAATGAATCTACCATAGAAATCATCATTCACACTCAAGATGACCCACAAATTCTAAAGATAGGCCAATCTTTAAACTTCGTGGAACAAGATTATTTCACCTCTTTTATTCGTGATCATAACAACACATTTTATTGGTCTTATAGTGATATGTTGGTCATTGAACCTAATACGTGTTTCAAAATATCGTAACTAACCCTAATGCTAAACCTGTGAAACATAAGTTACGTAAAATTCATCTTCGTATTGCTCTTCTTCGAAAAAGAACTTCAAGTGCCTTCTGATGAGGCCATAAATTTTCCATAAATTACCATTATTTTATCCTTCTAAGTTACCTTTGAAAGTAGATTTAAATGTAATCTAGGAACTTATAGTTTTCTTAAGATATAATATATGATACATATCTTGTTCATTCTTTATAAATATTTTTTATCTATTTTGTTGACTAATCCTATTGATTATTTGGGAAAAGATGCAAAGTCTTGTGTATGCAAGCCATAAAAGAAAGATAATGCTAGTATTGGGAAAATTGTAATTTATCATTAATACTAAATTTAGATTCAAATCTTATTTCATATTCAGATTCCTCTCAAAAAATTATGCAAGTTTAAAAAAGAATCATCTCAATCTAAGATCGCATGCAAAATTTATAGTTTTTTAAGTTAGCTCTAGAACTCGTAGATTTAGTTCCGAAAGTCGTAGATTTAGTTCTGGAACTTGCATCAATCGAATAACATTTAGTTCAGAACTTGCAATTCATATATTTATATTTTCAAGTAATTAAAATAGTGGACAAAGCTGCAAGGTATAGAATGATAGTTAGTTTTAGAACTTGCAATTTGTGAACAAAGTAGATTTAGTTCTAGAACTTGCATAAAAAGAATGAAAACTTTAGTTCCGGAACTTGCATAAAAGGAATGACAACGTTAGCTCTGAAACCTACATCAATGGAATGACATTTTTTGAGGAATTGTGAAAAATCAAAGAATCCAATGGAAAATATGAGAGAGGTTTTTGTTCATAGAAATATGTTTAACATAAACATCATTCAGATTTTCTATAGGTTTTACCAATGAAGATAAATCTAACTTTTAGTGAGCTATAGTCTAAGGAAAAGTGTATCAGACGAGCACTAAAATTTCCATAAACAGAAACAAAAATTCAAACAGAAAATGTGAGAGAGGTTTTTTTCATAGCAATGTGTTTAACAAAAATCTCATTCATAGTTTCTACAAGATTTACTAAGGAAGAGATATCTAAATTTTAGTGAACTGCAGTCAGGAAAAATGTATCGACAAGCGTCAAAAGTTCCACAATAAAAAACAACAAAGTCAAATGGAAAATCCAGGAAAGGTATTTGGTCAAAATCATATTTTGAGGAAAAACCTCCTTCTAATAATGTAGGAGAATAAAATCATTGTGATTCTTGTTACCAAAAAGCAAGGAGAAGATTTGGGAGAAAATCTTCCTAAAATAATGAGATAAGACTTTGACTCCAATAATATATCTCTCTCCATATTTTGTGGAGATGGAGATCTTAGTTGTTAGGATTAGAATAAAGATAAGATCAGATTATATCTCCCAAAATAAGGAGTTGGTTAGACACATAAATTATAAATGCAACCTTCCACACTCAGATATGTAATTTTTACTACCAAGAAATGAATCTATTATTTTCTCTCCAATATTTTGTAGTTTTGAGTTAAGATCTCAAAGCATGGTTTAAATCCTCTTCCAAGGAATGAGCTGACCACTCATTCTAAGGAAGATGGATCTGTATATTTGTTTTTTTATTTTGTAATAATTTGTGTTTATTTGTTTTTCTGTAATTATCCTCTTGTTGTATTGTTTTATCTTTGTATTATAACATTTGGTCTCATTGTAAACTTGTAGGTGTTTCATTTAAAAATTTTATTTGTAATTCAACAATTTCAATTTATGAAAGTATGATTTCCTTTATGCAAGTGTGTTTACATTTCAATTTATGAGATTGTGTTTAAGGGATTTTTTTCCCAAGATCTTCTTCTCTTAATGCATATAACCATCAGACACCAGCCATGGATTGACATTATTAATGTTGAGGATGGAAAACCCTCATCATTTTGGTGTAATTATCGGGTACACAATGTTATTAGGAGATATAGATTTCTCTAAAAGAATATTCTAGTGACAGGTAAAATATGTTTTAGAAAATTCTGTGATAAGAAGTATTTGGTAAGTAGTTTCTTTAGACTTTTATTTGCTGCGGGTAGATTAAAATTTCATTTATGTAATTAGGAATATTAGATTGTAAATATTTATCTCCCCATAAACTAACTTTGTGTATAAGAAAATTCTTGTGATGTATAATCAAGAAGGTATAATGGTATGAAAAAATAATTCAGATATGGAAATGGTAGAATATGATATTGAATATGGAAGTAGATCTAGTTGATGAAATATCATATGTAATTCTTGATAACCACCACCATTTCCACTTGTATCAACTAATAACTATTGATGCAAAATCACAAGCACTCCCACGGATGTTGATCAGATTTCTAGGTTGATCATACAAAGATGATTACATAACATTGAATCCTTTCTCCAAGAGTGGGACTTGCAAGAATGAGAAAGGAATCTCTAGAGAGAAGGCTGGTTCCTCCTCTCAGTTCGATGCACATGAAAACGCAGAGGGTTCACTCAAAACCTAATCTAATCTACCAAGGAGACAGGGAAGAAGATGCATGAAAAATAAACCTAAGCTAACAGAGGTGATGCACCGAGGAATGAAGAACACCTATCTTGCCAATAAACACAGACCATTCAAATGTGATGCAAGATCATGCACAGATAACAAAATTTGCAGTGAAAGACCAGGAGGATGCAAATGAACACAGAGAGGGTTGAGAATCATCCACAGACATGCATTACTTGCTCCAAAGATTGATACAATACACTACAAAATGCCAAGAGGTAGAGTCACATTACAGTTTCAAATGGGAGGTTCAAACTCCACAAATTCACCTGATAAAGAGAAGAAGGGAGGAGCAAAACAGAAATGTTCGACCTTTAGAAAGAAGCCCCTCCTTTACAATATATAGGAAGAATGAGAGAGGGAAGAGAGAGGAAAGTCAGATCTACCCCAACCACTTCTAGGTCGCATTTAACTCATCTCATTATGGTAGAAATGGTGAATCCTAGCAAAAAAACTGTCTGCAAAAACGGTAGAAACGTAAACGGCAAATGTCTCTGTTGTATTAAAGCTGGTTGTTGAACATCACTTCTATCTATTATTACATGCTAGAGGTGTTTCTCAATTTTATCTCTCCAAACTAAACCAAAATGCAATATTGACCTTGGAATCATGTAGATAATTTCACCAGCTTTCCATTGATATAAAGAACGTGAAAATCCGAGCTCTGGATCGAAAGATATGGTGATCTGAAGATTTAGGGAAAAAAAAGGCCAAAACGGATATTTGAAATTTTTTCCCGCGCTCTGCCACTTGGATGACACGTGTCGGGCTGATTGGATGAGAAATTCTCTCTCCTCCACCTTTCCGTGGGTTTCCTTTGAAATTTTGACTTTTTTATAACTTTGGAAAATTTTCCATTTTTTCCCCGCGCCCCGCCACTTGGGACACGTGGCATGATCTGGTTGGAGGACAGGGGCGGGTCATCCTTTACCTTTTAGTTTTTGGCCCAAGACTTTTGCAAATTTTCCTAAGTCTTTCCCTAGCTCCGAGCTCCCCGCCTTAGGACACGTGTCCTATTCTGATTTGTTGGTGGCTCTCCGGCTTTTCGCGTCCTTCGCGTCCCTTTGGCCTCGGCTGTCCCAAACTGCCTGGGACAAAAATCTCCGAACCGCCCGATTCGGGCTTCCTTGTCCCTCTTTTGAGGAAGACACATGGCAAGATTCCATTGGATCTCGGCTCTTTCAGTTTTTCGCCCCCATGCATCCCGATGTCCCAACCTGTCCCTGGATAAAGTTCCCTGTTTGGCCGATTGGGAAGTTCGTCCTCCGCGTACCTTTGTTCCAACTGTCCCCTGATCGTCTGGGACAAATTCTTCCGAACCGCCCGAAATGGGCTTCCTTGTTCTTTTTGGCCGCTTCACCTTTTTTCCTTCCTTCCTCACGGCCCGAGATGTCCTAAAGCCTTATCTCGCACAATAGCTTAGTCAATTTTTTCACCTTCACGCCGCTTTCGCCCTTTCCTTTCGCTTTCCGTCCTCATGCCCCGATGTCCCTTTTGCGCGCGTGGACCACCGGTGGCCTTTTCGACCGATTCATGCTTTTACGTCCCAACTGTCCCAAGGACCACCTGGACTAGGACTTAGCGATTTTCTCATTTTTTTCGGCCCCAAGCCCGCAAACCCAAATGCCTTAGAACAATCCTCGCAACCATATTTTTTGCATCTCTTCCATTTTATCAACCTGTTGAGATTCCTTCTTGGACAGGAGAGTTAGAAGGAAACCGAGGGGACCCGAAAACATGATTTAGGCCTTGAATCATTCTACTTGCTCGGGACTGAAAATCTGATGCATGTTATCAAAATTACCTTGGGGGAATTTTGACAAACATTTGGCGACTCAACGGGGTCACCTGCCTGCTAGGTAGAAGATCAGTGGCCTTTTAACAATCCATTGGGCATGGAGTAATAACCTGAAACCAACCTGATCTCTGATCCCGATCCTGATACCGCAACTCATTCTTCGAGAGCACTCTGAACTGTAGAAATTCAACCTGAGAGCGACAAAACCTGTGCCAAAGCACTTAGGGAAAAGAAACCTAACTACAACAAGACAATGTGCATACGCACTTAGAGGAACTGAAATCTAGGCTAATATTTACAAGGGTAAACCTTTTCCTTTTTAGTAGCAATGTTTAAGATAGATTCCGTTAACTGGAATCGGGAGTTCTTCTCCATCCAATGTAGACAATTGGAAGGCATTACCACTTTTACATCTCGTGACCATGTAGGGGCCACTCCAAATGGCATCAAACTTGGAATGCCTTCCAGGTTTCACCCGATCTGCATCCCATTTCAGAACTAGGTCCCCCTCCTGGAAGGTCCTTGCTCCTGCCTTCTTGTCAAACCATCTTTTTACTAAGGTCTGATCCTTTTCAATCATCAGAGCTGCATGTTCTCTTATTTCTTCCAATTCCATCAACTCTGCATGTACCTGGCCTCCATTGGTTTGAACTCAGATAACTCCAACTGCTTCATGAGCTCCAATGCTGGAAATTCTAATGATATAGGCAATACTGCCTCTTTCCCATAGACCAATTTGTAGGGAGAACTACCTGTAGACCTCTTTGGTGTTATCCTGTCAGCCCATAATGCTGATTTTAGCTTGGTATGCCATGTCCTTTGGTTTTCATCCAGAGTTCTTCTGATGATCCTTAACAACTTTTTGTTTGTGGACTCTGCCTGTCCATTACCCTGTGGGTAATAATTTGAAGAGGTGCTCAAATAGATTCCATTCTTGACAGCCCATTCTATAATCTTGGAACCTATGAATGCTAATGCATTATCTGATATGATAGTGGCTGGCACACCGAACCTGGTCACTATTTCTTCATAAAAGTCTAGTATGTTAGACTCACTTGCCTCTTTGAGTGCCACTGCTTCGGTCCACTTGGTGAAATAGTCTTGTCTTGTAAGTATCCACTTGTGACCTTGACTCGAATTGGGATTGATGACTCCAATGAAGTCCAGTCCCCATTGCATGAATGGCTGATCTACTGAAATTGGATGAAGGGGCAGCACTGCTAACCTTCCTTTCCCGTGAAGAATGCACATTTCTTGCACTTTCTTATCCATGTATAACAGTCACTGAACACTGTGGGCCAATAATACCCTGCCTTCATTATCTTGAGAGCTGTTACTCGTGGGGTGAAATGTCCTCCGGAATCTCCATCATGAAAATCTCGTAACACCCTCTCAATTTGACCTGTCCCAATGCACCTCAGTAGAACTCCATTGATGTCTTTCTTAAACAAAACACCATCAACAAACACATATGGAATGGCTTGTAATCTAAAGTATCTCCTCTTTGCTTTGCTCATTTCTGGAGGGCATAGGCCCGTCTTGTAGGAAGTGTATCATATTCTGGAGTCCAACAGGAGTGGGCACATCATCATTTTCCTATTCTTGACCATCTGTAGTAGTACCAAGACAAGCCTCTTTTCCATTACCTGCTTCAACTTGCTGACTCAAGGCTAGTTGTTCACATAGTCCCTTCCCACGTACTAGTTTGGTGACCTTAATCTCGATGTCATATTCCATGACACGGGTTATCCATCCTGCACATGTTTCTCATTCAGATCCTTGTTTAGAAGGAAGTCCTTGACTCCCGCATGAGAGACCAATAATTGGATCTTGTTGTTTGAGACTAGGTGCTTGAATTTCTTTAAACTCCTGATCACTGCAAGTACATGCTTTTCAATGAAAGAGTACCTAGTTTCGTATTCCTCCAAGCCTTGACTGAAGAAAGCAACTGGTTGTTCTAATCCTTCTTTGTTTTGTTGTGCCAGGATTGCAGAAATTGTGTCTCCACCACCAAAGGCGTATAGCATGAAACCCTTGGAGAAGTCTGGATTGACGAGAGTGGGAGCTTGAGATATAGCCTCTTTTATTGCCTCAAAACTTGCCTTGCCTTCAGATGTCCACTTAAATGCCATGCTCTTTTTTAACATCAATGTTATTGGCTTTACGAGAGCTGCAAAGTTTGGAACAAACCTATGGACAAAATTGATCCTTCCCAAGAAGCTTTGAAGAGCCTTCTTGTGACTTGGCAATGGCAATGCTCGAATTGCTTCAACTCTTTCTGGGTCAATCGTCAATCCCTCCTTTGAAACAATATGGCCTAGAAGTTTTCCCTCATGAGCCAGGAATATGCATTTTTTGGGATTCAATGATACCCCAAATCTTCTACACCTCTGAAATACCTGCCTCAGATGAAAGAGGTGATCCACTACATTTTTGGAGAATACAGTGATGTCATCAAGATATATCAGAACTATTTTATTGATCAACCCCTTGAATGCCATATCCATTGCCCTTTGGAAAGTGGCTCCAGCATTTGATAGGCCAAATGGCATCTTCTTGTAGGCATATGTGCCCCATTTGGTGGTGAAGGCCATCTTGAACTGGTCTTCCTCCTTCACCATAATCTGATTGTAGCCTGAGTAGCCATCAAGTAGTGAAAACCTTTCTGAACCAGCTACAACCTGCAATATTTGCTCCATGGAAGGGAGTGGGTAATGGTCCTTGAGAGAGGCTCTATTCAAGTCTCTGAAGTCAACACACAATCTGATCTCTCCACTCTTCTTTCTGACTGGAACTAAGTTGGCAACCCAACTAGAATGCTTGATTGGGAATATGATCCTTGACTCAATCAGCTTGTCCAATTCTTTCTCATGAGAGGCTCCATGTGTGGATTGACTGGTCTTTGTTTCTGCCTGACAGGCTTAGTATTTGGATCCAATTCAATGGTATGCTGAGCTAAGTTGGGATTGAAACCTTTCAAGTCTTCATAGCTCCAAGAAAACACGTCAAGGAACTCTTGACACAAAGCTGTATGAACTCATACCTTTCTTGTTCAGTTGTCATCCTTCCAATTTGCAATGGTTTGTTCTCTTCTACCAAGATGGATACTGAATCCTCTCTCTTGACCTGAATGTTTGCTTTCTCCTTTCTAAACTGATCATTGGGATTAAAAATGGACTCCAAAGTGATAAGTCCCTTGGGTAGCTTGTTAGTTCTCAGCTGTACCACTTGGTCACCATACTGTTGTTCCAATTTTTCTTGATTCTTGGCTGAGAACTCAGCTTCTTCTTGCAAGAAATGGATGATTTGCTGGTCATTCTCAAACACTTGCCAACTGACATTGTTATCCGGAATGAAGGCCTCACAATCACGTGGATGTTTGGCTATACCTTGTCTTGTTGAATGCTTTCCACAATGTCAAAGGCTGCCCCTACTGCTGCAAGCCTATCAGCAGCTTGATTCTCTTTCCTAGGAATGGATTTGATGCCAAAACCCTCAAAATCTTCCATGAGGTCCCACACCCTATTCTTGTAGCATTTGAGTAGATCATTCTTGGCAAGCATGTTGTCCCTTGACCTGATTTACAATCAATTCACCGTCCCCAAAGACTGCAAGTTCTTTATTTTCTTCTTGATTGCCCAATGCATCCCTTGCACCAAGGCTTCATATTCAGCAGTGTTATTGGAGCATGTAAACTGAAATCTAAAAGCTGAATAGTACTTTACTCCTCGAGGTGAAACAAGCACGGCTCCACCTCCTGCACCTTGTCTACTCCTTGATCCATCAAAAAACAGCTGCCATACCTCATTGTCATCCTTGTGGTTTGGCTTGGTGATGCTAGGAATAGGTTGATTTTCTTCATGTATACAATAGACCCCTAGCTCAGATTCTTCTACTTCTTGATAAGGATCAAAAGCATGTATCTTGTTTGCCCATTCATCAAGAGTTAGATCCGGGATGCTTCCAACCTTAGTGTCAGCTTCATCAGAGCTTGGGTGATCTTCTTGATCAAATGCTGAGCAATTGGCATTAATCTGACTTGGAGTGTAAGGCTCAATATGGAAGTTTGCAATAGGTTCTGACCTGATGGTGGCTTTGGTTCCATACCTCATTCTGAACAACATGTGTGACCAATCAGCAGACAAATATCCTCCAATCTTGGCTGTGAAGTCCCTTGACAAACAAAGGGCAAAGAGTGGTGGAAGGTCTATGACTGATACATCTTGTAAAACAACAACATTTGGACATGCATGCAAGGTAAGACTCAAGTTTTTAATCACTCCAACTATTGCTACTGCTGTCCCATCTAGCTGCACTACCCCTTTGGATATTGTTTCATACTGGAGCCCTAGCTGATCAGCTATTTGTTTAGGCATTACTGAGCTACTTGCCCCGGAGTCTATCATGCAATTGTGCACTAGCTGATTTCCAATGATTAATGAAACATAGAAAGGAGGGGGTTTCAACATTTTACCTTGTTGTCCTCCATGATTTCCCTCAGGCTAAGCATTTGTGAGCACTTTGTCTTGCATCTGAACTTGCTGATTCGAAGTTGGCCAGTCCTTCATGGCAGCTTGCAGCAGATCTCTTTGGCCTGGGATGGATAGGGATTCCCACATTGATATATTGACATTTGTCTTCTTCATCTGATCAATGATACTGAATGGTGATGAAGGATCTCTTTGTTGTCCCTTGGCTTGTACATTCACTCCTTGCACGTGGGCAGAAACAACTGGTATTTGAGTTGGCCTAGGGGCTGTTCTTGGCTGCCCTTGTGCATTTGAAATTGGATTTTGCTTGCCAACCATTTGTGGAGCCATGGAAGGTTGTGGATTGGTTGGGGCTAATGGCTGTTCTTCACCCAAATTCCTCCTTTTTGACCTTGTGTTGGCTGCAACACCTTGAGAAACTACTTGGTTCATGCCACAAAATCCTCTGCTTGCCAATTTACCAATGTGGTGTCATTTGGGGCTGATTGCTGTTGGAATGTTTCTTGTTGTTGGTTGTTTCTCGATCGCTCTCACCCTCCACACCAAAGAGTTATCACCATTAATGCTTGATTCAAAGCACCATTGAAGCACATGGATTGATTATGAGGCTCATTGCATGGAAAACACCAATCATACTCCTGGGAAATGTTGTTTTGTGTTGGCACCAATGCCTTAGAGGCAGATATGGCATTTGGATTATAGGGCTGAAATGGTCTATTGGCAGGAGGCCTTGTTTGATTTATATTTGCAGCTGGATTAGGAGGCCTTTGTGGTTGGTATGGCTGCCTGTTAGGCTGAGCTTGGGGTTGATAAGAAGGTCTAAAACCTTGGGCCTGCTACCTTTTGAGAGTAACCAGCTCATTGCCTAGGTTTTGCAATTGCTTCATGACTTCTTGAAGCTCATTTGGGGCACTTGGAGATGAAGTGGAAGCTTCATTTGAACTCTGATTTCTAGGAGTGGGAGAAGGAGCCAAATTAGGTGCTTGATTGGTGTTTGGACTCTCTAAACTTGGAAACAGTGGCATGGGAGGTCTAGGGGCAAGTTTCCACTTGATCAAACAATTTTCAGCCCTAATGGCAATGCTATAAGCCATAGGGATAGTTATGCCTCCCATGGACTGAATCAACATAGAAATATCAGAATTTAGAGCTTTGAGATAGTAGAGAAAAGCACCTTCTGTTGTTGGCCTGATTGCCACTGGAATTCTCTCCCAAGTCTTTTGAAATTTGAAGTTGAAATCGGTCAGCTGCTCATTGGGAGCTCTCTTGATGGTTGTTCAGTTGCTCCAAAAGAGACAAGTTGTCTCCCTTTCTCCAAATTGCTCATGAAGTGCTATACACAGCTGATTCCAATTTGTGATAGAACCAGCTCCAAGGCTTCTAAACCATTGCAATGCTTTACCCTTGAATGAAGATGCCAGTAACTTGACAGCCACTTGCATCTCATTGATTTCATGGATTGCACAAAGGTTAGCAATATCTTTAACATGATCACCTGGAGTAGTCTGATTTTCTCCAGTGAAGTATGGAATGTTCTTCAAGGCTGCAATAGGAATTGGATGTTGTGCATTGAGGGCAAGTGGGCTGCTACCTGTGAAGTTGACATAGGGGTTGTTTTGTGCCATTCTAATTGGTCTTAAAACCCTTGTTGACTGAATGAAAGGCCTACCAGGTGGAGGAGTTGAGAGAGTTTTGTTTGGTGGAGATGGAGACCTTTGAATCCTTCTTCCTCTTTGCCTTCTTCTTGGAGATAATTGCAGGTATTCAAACAACACTTCTTCTTCTCCAACTCTTGACCTTGTGGTGACTCTTCTCATGAGTTTTCAGGCCTGCACTACTGAAACCAGTTGATTCTTCCCCTTGGAGTCGCTAGATATGCAAATAATAGCTCTTTTCAAGCAAGAAAATTGCAGCAGATGCACATCAACTTTGCTGCAATAAAAATGAGACCTCTAGGTCCCCCACCGGCGTGCCAAAACTGTTGATGCAAAATCACAGCACCCCTGGATGTTGATCAGATTTCTAGGTTGATCATACTAGCATCCAGTGTGATTGCATAACATTGAATCCTTTCTCCAAGTGTGGGACTTGTAAAAATGAGAAAGGAATCTCCAGAGAAGGCTGGTTCCTATTCCTCTATTCAGATGCACAAAAATGCAGAGGGTTTACTCAAAACCTAATCTAACTTGCCAAGGAGACAGGGTAAGAAGATGCATAAAAATAAACCTAAGCTAACAGAGGTGATGCACCGAGGAATGAAGAACACCTATCTTGCCAATAAACACAGACCATTCAAATGTGATGCAAGATCATGCACAGATAACAAAATTTGCAGTGAAAGACCAGGAGGATGCAAATGAACACAGAGAGGGTTGAGAATCATCCACAGACATGCATTACTTGCTCCAAAGATTGATACAATACACTACAAAATGCCAAGAGGTAGAGTCACATTACAGTTTCAAATGGGAGGTTCGAACTCCACAAATTCACCTGATAGAGAGAAGAAGGGAGGAGCAAAAAAGAAATGTTCGACCTTTAGAAAGAAGCCCCTCCTTACAATATATAGGAAGAATGAGAGAGGGAAGAGAGAGGAAAGTTAGATCTACCCCAACCACTTCTAGGTCGCATTTAGCTCATCTTATTATGGTAGAAGTGGTGAATCCTGGAAAAATGGTGGACTATCTAAAGCGTAAACGATGAACCGCTCTGTACATTAAAGTGGTTGTTGAAACGTCACTTCTATCTATTATTATGTGCCAGAGGTGTTTCTCAATTTTCTCTCTCCAAACTGAACCAAAATGCAAGATTGACCCTAGAATCATGTAGAGAATTTCACCAGCTTTCCATTGATATAAAGAACGTGAAAATCCGAGCTCTGGATCGAAAGATATGGCGATCTGAAGATTTAGGGCAAAAAACAGGCCAAAACGGATATTTGAATTTTTTCCCGCGCTCTGCCACTTGGATGACACGTGTCGGGTGCTGATTGGATGAGAAATTCTCTCTCCTCCACCTTTCCATGGGTTTCCCTTGAAATTTTGACCTTTTTATAACTTTGGAAAATTTTCCATTTTTTTCCCCGCGCCCCGCCACTTGGGACACGTGGCATGATCTGGGTGGAGGACAGGGGTGCGGGGAAATCCTTTACCTTTTAGTTTTTTGGCCCAAGACTTTTGCAAATTTTCCTAAGTCTTCCCTGGCTCCGAACTCCCCCACCTTAGGACACGTGTCCTGTTCTGATTCGTTGGCGGCTCTCCCGGCTTTTCGTGTCCTTCGCGTCCCTTTGGCCCCGGCTGTCCCAAACTGCCTGGGACAAAAATCTCCAAACCACCCGATTCGGGCTTCCTTGTCCCTCTTTGCGGTGAAGACACATGGCAAGATTCCATTGGCTCTCGGATCTTTCAGCTTTTCACATCCCGCGCATCCCTTTTCCCAACTGTCCCGGACTAAAGTTCCCTGTTTCGGCCGATCCGGGCGGTTCGCGTCCTCCACGTACCTTTGTTCCAACTGTCCTGGACTGTCTGGGACAAATTCTTCCGAACCACCCAAAATGGGCTTCCTTGTTCTTATTTTCTTCACCTTTTCATGTCCTTCACGTCCTCATGGCCCAGATGTCCCAGCCTTATCTGCACAATAGTTAGTCAATTTTTTCACCTTCGGCTCGGTTCACCCTTTCGCGTCCTTCGCATCCTCACGGCCCGGATGTCCCTTTTCTTCGTGGACCTGGCGGCCTTTCAGCCGATTCATGCTTTTACGTCCCAACTATCCCAAGGACCGCCTGGACCAGGACTTAGCCGATTTTCTACATTTTTTCGGCCCCAAGCCTGCAAACCCGAAATGCCTTAGAACAATCCTGCAACCATATTTTTTGCATCTCTTCCATTTTATCAACCTGTTGAGATTACTTCTTGGACAAGAGAGTTAGAAGGAAATCGAGGGGACCCTAGAAAACATGATTTTAGGCCTTGAATCATTCCTCCATCCATATTTAGGGATTTCATTAGAGCCAAAATAAAAATCCACTCATAATAAATCCACCCATAATAAAATTCAATCCCTGAACCATATCCATTAGAAAAATTTGTTTTCATGTCTTTCAATTTCTTCATTTTTGTATATGCTTGTATAACATGAAGAAACAATTATTGTGAATATCAAGACAAACACTTTTTTTCATGCTAACATCCACAAGAATTTCCAAAGTTGTTCTTGGTACCAACATGCATATTTTTACGCACCAATAGTATCAACCAAGGAGTAGTTTGGAGGGACCCACAGATACATAACACAATCCATCTCCTGAGATCACTAGTTTGGGATTTGAATATTACTATGGTGATTCTCGATAATGCACAATTCAAGTTGAACTTTGAAGACCTATAAATTGTCTACACAATTTTTGGAAATCTTCTTAGAGTTACCAAGTATGCAAAGAGGTTTTTATGAGATCTTAGACATTGCTTCTTATTTTACACATGTTGCACTTTGATGAATATAGTCTGATGATGGATCAAATTTTTCTCTAATCCTTCTCATGCTATCATTTCAGCAAAAAAAAAAAAAAAAAAAATCAAAAAAACTTTGATTGGAAAACCAACTGCTAGCCAATATAAAAGGAAAAAAAAAATCAAAAGCTTTGATTGGAAAACTAGCTTGCTAGCCAATCAAAGGAAAAATAATAATTAAAAAAACTTTGATTGGAAAACCAACTTGCTGGCCAATCAAAGGCAAAAAAACAACTTTGATTGGAAAACCATCTTGTTGGCTAATTAAAGACAAAAAAAAAGGTGAATCTTCTTCAAATTCAATCAATCTGCATTCTGGTGGCTTCCTTCGCACTATTTGACCATGTTAACAATATGATGACAAGGACAACTAGAGGTATGATCAAGTTATTTTGTTCTACTATTTTATTTTTAAGCTTTCTTGTAAGTTTTTTTACTATAGTTAGATCCACTTTTAAGATCTCCAAAGAAGACAAGATAAAATTCATATCTCCCCTACTTACAAATATGAAAATATATGCACCTCTTTGCAATCAAACTTTTAGAGTCTAATTTATGGGCAACCATGAATAAACAACATGCATGAGCTTAGGTGTGGGAGAGAAAGAGAAGCATGAGATATGCATTTTTATTTTAAATATGAGGTGTAAGGGCAACATAACGAGATTCAAACAAGAACTTGTTGTACAAGAAAAAAATCAAAACAACGAAGGAGATCCACATAAGAACCTATTATACAAGAAAGAAAATCAAAAACAACAAAAGGAGATCCACACAAGAACCTATTGTACAATAAAGAAAATAATAAAAACAAAGAAGGAGATCCATATTGTATGTATAAAAAAAAAAAAAAAAACGAAGGAGATCCACACAAGAACCCATTGTAAAAGAAAAAAGAAAAAACAAGAGAAAGAGATCCACGAGAAGAACTTGTTGTACAAGAAAGAAAATCAAAAATAGAAGAAGTATATCCACACAAGAACCTGTTGTACAAAAAAGAAAACAAAAAACAACAAAAGGAGATCCACACAAGAACATCTTTGTGGCAAAAAGAAAAAAATCAAAAACAACAAAAGGAGATCAACACAAGAACCCGTGTGAAAAGAAAGAAAAGAAATAAAAACAATGTAAGGTGATCCACCCAAGAACTTGTTGTAAAAGAAAAAAAATTAAAAACAACAGAATGAGATCCACACAATAACTTGTTGTAAACGAAAAAAAAAACATTAGAAGGATATCGACACAAGAACCTATTGTAAAAAATAAAATAAATAAAAAATAACACAAGGATATCTAGACAAGAACCTACTATAAAATAATGGAAATTAAAAACAATAGAAGGAGATCCACAAGAACTTGTCCTTGAACTATATATGGAATTCATACATGCATAAGCTCAATGAGAAGAAGACTCTAATAAGAGGAGATAATAATATAATGCATGAGGACATGCATAAGATTAAGTGTGGGGAAATGATGAGGCCATAAATTACCATTATTTTATCCTTCTAAGTTACTTTTGAAAGTGGATTTAAATGTAATCTACGAACTTATAGTTGCTTAAGATAGAATATAGGATATATATCTTGTTCATTATTTATAAATATTTTGTTATCTATTTTGTTGACTAATCCTATTGATTATTTGGGAAAAGATGCAAAGTCTTGTGTATGCAGGCCATAAAGAAAAGATAATGCTAGTATTGAAAAAAGTGGAATTGATCATGAACAATACATTTAAACTCAAATATGATTTCATATTCAGATTCCTCTAAAAAATTATGCAAGTTCAAAAATGAATCATCTTAATCCAAGATCGTATGCAAAATTTATAGTTATTTTAAGTTAGCTCTAGAACTTGCAGATTTAGTTCCAGAACTCATAGATTTAGTTCTTGAACTTGCACATATTTAGATCCGAAACTTGCATAAAAGGAATGATAGCATTTGCTCCAGAACCTACATCAATGGAATGACATTTTTTGAGGAATTGTGAAAAATCAGATAATCCAATGGAAAATATGAGAGAGGTTTTTCTTCATAGCAATGTGTTTAACATAAACCTCATTCATATTTGATATAGGTTTTACCAATGAAGATAAATCTAACTTTTAGTGAGTTACAGTCTAAGGAAAAGTGTATCAAACAAGCACTAAAAGATCCATAAATTGAAACCAAAAAGTCAAATGGAAAATATGAGAGAGGTTTTTGTTCATAGAAGCATTTTTAACAAAAATACATTCATATTTTCTACAGGTTTTACCAATGAAGAGAAATATAACTTTTAGTGGGCTATAGTCTGAGGAAAAAGTGTATCAGATGAACACTAAAAGTTCCATAAATAGAAATAGAAAAGTCAAACAAAAAGATGAGAGATATTTTTGTTCATAGAAATGTGTTAAAAAAACCTTGTTCATATCTTCTACAGGTTTTAGCAATGAAGATATATCTAACTTTTAGTGAACTATAGTCCGAGGAAAAAACATATCAGATAAGCGTCAAAAGTTCCACAATAAAAAACAACAAAGTCAAATGGAAAATCTAGGAAATGTATTTGGTCAAAATCATCTTTTGAGGAAAAACCTCCTTCCAATAATGTAGGAGAATAAAATCATTGTGATTCTTGTTACCAAAAGGAAAAGGGAAGATTTGGGAGCAAATCTTCCTAAAACAATGAGATAAGACTTTGACTCAATAATATATTTCTCTCCATATTTTGTGGAGATGGAGATATTAGTTGTTAGGATTAGAATAAAGATAAGAAAAATTGTGTCTCCCAAAATAAAGAGTTGGTTGGATGCATAACTTATAAATACAACCTTTCACACTCACATATGTAATTTTTACTACCAAGAAATGAATCTATTTTTTTCTCTCAATTATTCTCGCACTTTGAGTTAAGATCTCAAAGCATGGTTTAAATCCTCTTCCAAGGAATGATCTAGCCACTTATTCTAAGGAAGATGGATCTGTATATTTTTGTTTTATTTCGTAATAATTTGTGTTTATTTATTTTTCGTAATCATCCTCTTCTTTGTGTTGTTCTTCTCTTTATATTATAACATCCAATCTATTGTAAACTGTAGGTGTTTCATTTAATTTTATTTATTTCCAATTCAATAATTTCAATTCATGCAAGTGTGTTTTATTCCTCCAAGTGTGAGTTCCTTCATGTAAGTGTGTTTACATTTCTACAAATGTGCATTTAAACTTTAGCATTTGTGCTTTCAATTTATGCAAGTTTGGATTGTGTTTAATGGAACCGCTTTCTAAGATCCTCTTCTCTTAATGCATACAACCATCGGACACCATTCCTGGATTAACATTATTAATGGAAAGGATTGATGACTGGTCTCTAAAATATTCAACTTTGGAATTATCTAAAGAATCACAATTAATCATTTTTGTTCTACTTTCTATTAGAAAATAACATGTAAATAGCTAGTGAAGGAATTATACTTATGCTTAGAATAAAAAAATTGCAGAAAGGGAAAGAATATAGACTCATACAACAAAAATTTTATCATGGAAAACCCCAGAGGAGGAAAAACCAATGGGAAGGGAAATTGATCTTTCTTCCCACTTTTATTGGCCAATTCAATAACAAGTACATAAATTACAATAAGTATGAAAGAGAAGTAGATAATATCTCACACTTCCTCCCATTTCCTTGCTTACTCGACTTAATTACTCCTTGCTTCTACAAATAAAAATTCTAACACTAAGAGGTTCTTACTCACTTGTTTCATGCTTCAATTCCTTTGTTCTCTTCCATAACGTGCATATATAGTCTTTCTCATGTTCTCCCGTGCACTGGAGAATGGGAAAAGTCATGCAAAAGAAGAGACATGGACACCCTTTGGAATTCTAGGACTATTCACGTCATATTTTATTTTCTATCCGCAAGAGCTAGGACCACCACCCAATGCAGACCAGTGGTCCTAGGACCGCCACCCTAGTGGGGCGGTGGTTCTGTAACCGCCACCCTACACAAGGCGGTGGTCCTATCACTAAATAGATAGAACCTCCGTGTATATTTTTTTCTTCTTCGTGTTGGCTGATTTGATAAAGTAGAGTCATTTTGGATCCCTATGGATCACACCTCCCCTGCTTAGGAGGCTTTTGGTCCCACAAAATCTTAGTGGGGGAGTAGATGAGGAAATAATTCCCTCACTTGCTCCTTCAGTACCACCTGTGCCTGCCTTGGTGTCTTTCCTTTCGCCTAACCTATAAAGACTCCTGCGGACCTCTCCTAGTCTCTCTAACCTTTTTCTACAATACTACATCCTCCTCCAATTCACCTTGTGAGTCTAAGATACAATCCTCAATGGAAGGTAACAACTATAGTTCTTCATCTTCATCTAGCATGAATGGCTCATATAGGTGCAAGTTCTCATAGTTTACTATAGAGTACATCCTCATGAATGATGGAAAATCAAGTTGAAAGGCATTTTCTCCAACCTGCTCCAATATGGTGAAGGTTCCATATCGTAATAGCTTGAGCTTGCATGTCTAACCTTGTAGTCTCTCCTTGTTCAAGTAAAGCCAAAATCTATCTCCAACATGAAGCTTATGTTCCCTTCTATGCTGATCATGCCTAGCTTTGTACTTGGCCTGAGATTTCTCTAGTTGTTCCTTGACTTTGAGATGGATTTTCTAGATCCTCTCAATGAATTTGTTTTCTCTAGTCACCTCTATGTCTCATGTATCCTTCTCATCTTGCTTTCCAACTACTATGTCCAGCAGATTTGTAGGTAGATATCCCAAGCATGCTTCAAACGGTGACTTCATAGTGGATGTGTGTACTTCCTAGTTATAGGAATGCTAAATGTAGGCTAAGGACTCATCCCAAGTCCTTGGTTATTTGTTGTTATACCCTCTGATCAACTATACCAAAGCCCTGTTTACCACCTTTATTTGTCCATCTGTTTGTGGATGGAAAGTTGTGCTCCTTTGTAACCTGGTATCCATCTTATCCCACAAAGTAGTCCAAAGTTTCCCCAAGAATCTAGAATCCTGTCGAAATAATAGACTTTGGCAAACCAAAATGCACCCATACATTAGAAAAGAAAATATATACCTCCTCATGTTCTTTTCTTGTCTTTTTACATGCCATAAGAATACACATCTTACTAAATCTATGACAACATCATAGAGATATTTATGGCCATGTTTAGACATAGGTAATCCTCCTACAAAATCAATAGAAATGTCCTCCCACGTATGAGTAGTATTTGACAAAGGCATATACAAACCTTCCTTCCTAGTCTTAGGCTTGCTAGTACAATAAAGTTTACAACTTCTTACATATTGGGCCAATACACATACCTTTGCAAGTGGGCTAGGGTCATACCAACACCGAAATGTCCCACTACTTTGAGGTATGTGCTTCCCTCATCAATAGAATTCGCTCTTCTTTTGGCATGTAAAGCTTCCCCCATCGGTAGAGCAACCCGTATTTGAGATAAAAATATTCAATCCTTGTCCTTTCATCCCTTGGGACTGCAACTACTGAAATGTCACCCCAAAGTATTTGTCCTAGGCATATGCCTCTCTATAAGCTTCCTTCGTGAAGGGCTCGATTTGAGAGATAGTGATCAAAAATGAAAAATTATCATGTGTGGGTGGCTTAGATAACATGTCTGCCACCAAGTTTGTACTACCCTTCTTATATTTAATCACCAGATGGAACTACTGAAGGAAACCCATCCATTTGTAGTGCCTTGCTTGTTGTAATTTAGACTGTGCTTGTAAATACTAGAGAGGTTTGTGGTCAGTGTGGATAATAGTTTCTTTACCCAATAAATAATGCTTCCTTTTAATTTCTTAAACTAGTGCATACATTTCCTTATCATATACTTAATATCCTTTAACTACTGAAGTGAAAGTTTCATAATGATAAAAATGGGTTTACCTCCTTGAATCAACACTGTGCCTATGGCGTAATCACTGACATCTATCTCTACTTCAAAAGGTTGTTGCAAATTAGGAAGAACAAGTACTAGAGCATGAATAATCTTTTATTTCAATAACTCAAAGGATTTTCCTTATTCCTTACCCCAGTCAAAAATCTTACTCTTTGCAGCCACTGTGTGTAGAGGTGCTAGGATCTTGGAGAAGCTTAGAATGAACTTATTCATGTATTGTACTTGCTCTCACAAAACTCCTAGTTTCCGTGGCTCCTATTGTTGTTAGCCAATTAGTGATGGATTCCACCTTCTTTGGATCCACTTGCAGCTCTCCTCCTCCAACCACATGCCCAAGATAGAAAAGTGACTTGTTTGGAAAATTCACATCTCTTCATATTACAAATCAGTTATTTCTCCCCGAGAACTTGCAAGACTTGTTGCAAATGAGTTAGATGTTCTTCCCATGTGGCATTAATAATCAAGATATCATCTAGATATACAATGACACATAAATCTATGAAATCCTGTAATACATCATTCATCAATCTCATAAATGTAGCGGGTGCATTGCATAACCCAAAAGGAAGTACTAACCATTCATATAAACCTTGTTTTGTCTTGAAGGTAGTCTTCCATATATCCTCCTCCTTCATTCTAACTTGGTGATAACCTGACTTGAGATCTAACTTCATGAAAAATTTGGCATGCTGAAGTTGGTCCAAGAGATCATCTATGTGGGGAAGTGGATATCTGTTCTTTATGGTGATCTTGTTCAAAGCATGGTAGTTGATGCAAATTATCCAAGAACCATCCTTCTTTGGCACCATCACAATAGGTGAACCACATGGTGAGGTGCTCAGATGTATCACCCTTAGTCTAGTAGTTCTTAGATTTGTTTCTTTACTTCAATACTCTCAAGAAAGGATTGCCTATACAACCCAATGTTTGGTAGAGATTCTAGCAATATCTAAATCTCATGCTCTACTTCCCATTTTTGTGATCACCCGCTAGGATCCTGAAATACTTCCTGAAAAGATTGAATAATACTATCCAAATCATGCTTTCCCTAGTTAGAAATATCTCGTAACTTCTACCCCATCTTGTTTATCCTTCAATAAAAGTAAACAAAAATGATTATTATTTACTTGAATAAGTTGTTTTTCTTGGTTAGCACTTACCATAGTAATATGTGGCTTATCTTTGGTGTGCCCCGATGTTGTAGCTAATCCCATACTTGACCCATATGTATTGGTTTTTCCTCCTCATAAATATAAAATCCCTAACATACAAGTAAGGACTCCCAAATACAACATCAAAAGCATCAATTAGAATAACGTCAGCTTCAAAAACATCAATATATTGGGAATTTATTCCAAACTTGACCTTACATCTTTGTTATCCAAAATGTGCCCCTTGCTCATTTTGTGGCTAACTCCTTCCATTCTTCCCTCTCTTGTGCCTCAGTCATAATTTTTGCTTTTTAGGCACTCAAGACCTTCTAGAAATGGCACCATTAGATAGAGCTCTTTCTCAGCTTTCCAGAAAGGTAAATTTTTCCTCCTAACTCCATGTATTTTTGAAGTTATGGCCCGAAGGATTTTTTTTTGTGGGAAATTTTCCCTGAAAGGCCCACAACCAATGAAATGGTGCCACATGTCCAGAAAGTGGGGGGTCGAGGAAAACTTGGTTTTTACCAAGTGTTTGGAAAAGTTTTCAAAGGGATATTTTACCCCATAGGCCTTTGGTGAATCAGATTATCCCACGTGTCCAGGGGGAAAAAATTGAAAAATCAACTAAGTGTTAGCACCATGAAAATTTCGAGAAGGGAGGCCCGCACCTAATCATGTTATGACACGTGTCCTACGGCATCGAACCTTTAGAGGGTGATGAAAAGATTGGAATTTTGGCAAAGTGTTTTGGCAGAAGGGAATGGAGAAGTTTTTGGCTTCTACCTCCACCGACAAATCATGTTTACGCCATGTGTCCCTGGGGTCGAGTGGCGGAGCGCAGGCAAGGTTGGAAATTTTTCCCAAAGGGATTGTGCAAAAGGAAAAATGTTTGCCCAGGACCCACATCAAATGAGATGATGCCATGTGTCCCAAACCGGTGGAAGGTGGGGAAAATTTGGGAAATTTTCCGAAGGAAAAAGAAGAAAATTTCAAAGGAAAAATTGTCCCCCAAGCACGAGCCAATGGAATCTTGCCACGTGTCCTAGGTGGTGCGCAAAAACTCAAGATAAGCCCACATGGAAAATTCAAAGGGAAAGGCCCACAATGAATGAGGTTTTGCCACATGTCCAAGTCAAGAAATAGGATCAAACAAAGTGATGGAAAATTTAGGAGGACAGGCCCACGCCCAATCAGCACGTGCCACGTGTCCTCAGATCATCACCGTGGGAATTTTTGGAAAATTTTCCAAAGGGCAAAACAATGGAAAATGAAGCATTAAAGGCCCGTGCCCAATCAAAACATGCCACGTGGCACCCGAATGGTGGAGCATGGGGAATTTTTGGAAAATTTTCCAAATGACCAAAAAGTGAAAAATTAAAAAAAAAAATTGCCCGCCAATCCGATTTGGCCTTGTTTTGCCCTAAAATTTCAAATGGCCATATCTTTCGATCCAGAGCTCGGTTTTTTGTGTTCTTTATATCAATGGAAATATGGTGAAATTATCTACAAGATTTTGGGGTCATTTTTGTATTTTGAAGGATTTTGAGAGAGAAAATTGAAAAACACCTTTGGCACATGGTCATGGACAGAAATGACGTTTCAACCACCATTTTAATGAAGAATGGCTTGCATTCTCTCCCAACATGGTGGAAAATGTCAGGGGATGGGCCTGTAAGGATGCCCATGCTATTTTACTACATTTTTGGTTGGTGGTTGAAGCTCTCCCATGTTTTCCCATGTTTCTCTCTCTGGGTCGTTTTAGCAGCATTGTAAAAGCTAGATTTGGCTCATTTTGAAGGGGAACATTTTTATGTATTGCAGGCTCCCTCTTTCACCTTGAAAGTGATTTTGTGGAAAAATCAGACCTCTTCTAGGACTGTAACATGTTTTCTACCTCCCAGATGCTGTAATGTATGTATTTTGATATTGGAAATGACAATGTAGGCTCTGTGAATGTGTTTCAATCCTCTCGCTTTATGTTATTTTTTTTTCTTTCGATCTTTCATTACATGTCATCATTTTTTTCATGATGTTTTGTTGCATTTCCATGATCTGTGTCAATCTGCAGAAGCAAAAATGTTCACCATTCCTCTGGTGCACTACCTCATTAGCATTAGTTTCAATTTTTTGAATTCCCTATCTTTGCCCCCTTGGAATTTAGAGTAGGATCTTGAATTCAAAACCTCTACAACCCGTAAGTGATATATATGATCGAGGAGTTGAGGAACTAGCCTCTAATATGGAGATTCCTCTCCCATTTTTACAAGTCCCACACTTGGGGAGAGGATTCAATGTTGTGCAATCACACTGGATGTCCAAGATGTCAAACTAGAAGTCTGATCAACATCCAGGGGTGCTACTGATTTGCAACAATAGTTTTGGCATGCCCAGTGGGACCTTAGAGGTCTTCATCTTCATTGCAACAAATTGATGTGCATTTTTGCAAGTTTCTTGCTTAAAAGAGCCCTAAATTACACATCTGGCGACTCCAAGGAAGAAGAATCGGCTGGTTTTAGCAAAGGCAAACCTAAAAACTCATGAGAAGAATCACCACAAGGTCAAGAGCTAGAGAAGAAGAGGTGTTGTTTGAGTATCTGTAGTTATCTCCAAGAAGAAGGAAAAGAGGGAGGAGAATTCAAAGGTCTCCATCTCCACCAAACAGAGCTCTCTCAACTCCTCCACCTAGCAGGCCTTTCATTCAATCAACAAGGGTTTTAAGGCCAATCCAAATGGCACAAAACAACCCCTATGTCAATTTCACCGAAGCAGCCCACTAGCTCTCAATGCACAAAATCCAATCCCAATTGCAGCATTGAAGAACATTCCATACTTTATCGGAGAAAATCGACCAATCCTAGTGATCATGTTAAGGACATTGCTAACATTTGTACAATCCATGAGATTAATGAGATGAAAGTTGTTGTCAAACCGTGGCATCTTCATTCAAAGGAGAGCAACTTTACAATGGTTCAGAGTCTTGCCTTAGGTTCTATCCAAAATTGGAACTAGCTATGTATAGCCCTCCATGCGTAGTTTGGAGAAAAGAGAGACAACTTGTCCCTTTTGGAGTAGATGACAACCATCAAGATATCTCCCAATGAGCAGCTAATCGACTTCAACTTTAGATTTCAAATGTCTTGGGAGAGAATTCCGGTGGCGTAAGGCCAAAGAGTAAGGTGTTTTTCTATATTACCTTAAAGCTTTAAATTTTGATATTTCTATGTTAATTCAATCCATGGGAGGCACAACTATCCCTGTTGCTTATAGCATTTCCATTAGAGCTGAAAATTGTTTGATTCAAGCTGGCAAGGTAGCTCCTAGGCCTCCAATGCCACTATTTCCAAGTTTAGAGAGCCCAAACACTAATCAAACACCTATTTTAGCCCCTATTCCCACTCCTAGAAATCAAAATTCAAGTGAAGCTTCTACTTCATCTTCTAGTACCTCAAATGAACTTCAAGAAGTCATGAAGCAATTGCAAAATCTAGGCAATGAGCTGGTTACACTCAAGAGGCAGCAAGCCTAAGGTTTTAGACCTCCTTTCTAGCCTCAATCTTAGCCTAATAGGTAGCCATACCAACCTCAAAGACCACCCAATCCACCTGCAAATCAAAACCAAGCAAGACCTCCTACCAACATACCATTTCAGCCCTATAATCTCAATGTTATATCTTCCTCTAAGGCATTAGTGCCGGTCTGCAAAACAACATGGCTCAAGATTATGATTGGTGTTTTCCATGAAATGAACCTCACAACCGGCCTATGTGTTTCAACGATGCCTTAAATCAAGCATTAATGGTGAATACAACTGGTGTGGAGGGTGAAATGAGTCAAGGAAATAACCAACAACAAGACACATTCCAGTAGAAATCAGCTCCAAATGATACTACACTTATAAAATGACAAGTAGAAGATTTTTGTGGCATGAATCAAATAGTTTCCCAAAGTGTTGCAGCCAACATAAGGTTCAAAAAGGAGGAATTTGGGTGAAGAACATCCATTGGCTCTAAATAATCCACAACCTCCTACTATTCCACAAATTATTGGCAAACAAAATTCAGTTCCAAACACACAAGGGCTACTGCCACGCCGATTGTTGATGCCCATATACAAGGAATGAATGTGCAGCCAAAGGGACAACAAAGAGATGCTTCATCCCCATTCAACATCATTGATCGATGAAGAAGACAAATGTAAACATATCATTATGGGAATCATTATCTATCCTGTGCCAAAGATATTTGCTATAAGCTGCCATGAAGGACTGGTCAACTTCAAATCAGCAAGTCCAAATGCAAGAGAAGGTGCTCACAAATTCTACCTAGCCTAAAGGGAATCATGGAGGAAAGTAAGGTAAAATGTTGAAGCCCCCTTCATTCTATGTTTCATTGATCATTGGAAACCATTTAGTACACAATTGCATGATTGATTCCGGGGGAAAGTAGTTCAAGAATGCCCAAGCAAATAGCTAATCGCTTGGGAATTAAGTATGAAGTCATATCCAAAGGGGTAGTATAATTGGATGGGATAGTAGTAACAACATTGGAGTGATAAAAACTTTAGTCTCACTTTGCATGCATGCCCCAACGTTGTTGTTTTACAAGATGTCTTGGTAATAGATCTTCCACATGTCTATCAAGGGATTTCACAACAAGATTGGAGGTTACTTATCTCGATGATTGGTCACACATGTTGTTCGTAACAAGATATGGAACCAAGGCCACAATCAGATCTGAACCCATTGCAAAATATCACATTGAGCCTTACCCTCCAAGTTAGATCAATATCAATTGTTCGGCGTTTGATCAAGAGGATTATCCAAGCACCGATGAAACTAAAACCAAGGTAGGAAGCATCCTAGATGTAACTCTTGATGAATGGGAAAACAAAGTGCATGCTTTTGATCCTTATCAAGAAATAGAAGAATTTGAGTTAGGAGTCTATTGCATGCATGAAGAAAATCATCATTTTCCTAGCATCACCAAGCCAAACCACAAGGATGATAATGAGGTATGGCGGTTGTTTTTGATGGATCAAGGAGTAGACGAGGTG
Organism: Taxus wallichiana var. yunnanensis; assembly: GCA_018340775.1. Taxonomy (NCBI): domain Eukaryota; kingdom Viridiplantae; phylum Streptophyta; class Pinopsida; order Cupressales; family Taxaceae; genus Taxus; species Taxus wallichiana. The sequence continues at coordinate 86,723,389 of CM031240.1, forward strand.
CAAGAGGGGGAGCTATGCTTGTTTCACCTCAAGGAGTTAAGTATTATTCAGGTTTTAGATTCCAATTTGCATGCTCTAACAACACCGTTGACTATGAAGCCTTGGTATAAGGATTGTATTGGTCAATCAAGAGAGGAATAAAGAACTTGCAAGTCTTTGGTGACAATGAGTTAATTGTCAACCAGTTTAAGGGGCAGCATACTGTCAAGAATGATCTACTAAAGTGCTACAAAAATAGGGTGTGGGACATCATTGAATATTTTGAGGGCTTTGGCATAAAATCCATTTCCTAGAAAAGAGAACCAAGTTCATTGATAGGCTTACAAAGCGATTAGGGCAGCCTTTGACGTTGTTGAAAGAATTCAAAAAGACAAGGTACAACCGGGCCTGTGAAATATAAAACTTCCTTTCAAGGTGGTCAATTCCCCGCTAATATGAATTAACACCAAAGACCGTAAAATATCAATTTAATTGCTTTGTTGAAACAGGTAGGGGAAAAGGCTGGTTTTTGGTTTTGAGTCACAATAACCGATACCGGTTACTGTCAACCGATATCGGTAGGGTCTTTGTTTTTGGGACTTTTGGTGAGGGTCGGTTGTAGGATAGTTGTGTTGTTTGTAAGGCTGGTATATGAGCAGGATTAGGTAATGGGTGATGAGAGGTAAGTGGATGATAGTTAGGTATAATGTGTTGCTGGGTAGTAGATCTAGGAATAGATTTTATGAGGACTGTGATTCAAAAGTCTAAGAAATGTTACTAAAGAGGACATGCAAGATATAACTTACTGGTTATTGACGAAGATGCAGGTCCAAGAACTGTGATGACAAAGGCGTAACTCTGTAGGATGGCCTCGATACCGTAAGATGAGATGTCTCCTCCCAATGATCAGATGAGTGTCACAGTGGCTCGCTATTCGGGTTGCAGTCTTGGGCTTGATCTCCTTCACTGCAAACTCTACTTGTCTCTTCACTTGTCTCTGCTCGGCCAAGTAAAGATCCGGATTCTCTTGATCGCTTCTGATGATCCTGATTGATCCAAAATCCTTCCACCTTTGTTTTTGGTTAGGGAGCCCATTTGCTGTGGAACCGATGGCGGTTACGTAACCGACGGTGGTCGAGTAGAACGGCATCGGTCAAGTCAAAGTGGGCTATTTTCAAGTAAAATAGCCAACTTTCCTCCTTTTCTCCCGAGAGATTAGTTGAGGGCTTGGTCAAGTAACTAGAAGGTCGGTTTTAAAAGTAGAAAGGGGTCATTAGTCATGGGTGTGGATGTGGACCAAGTTATAGGTCTTAATTAGGTTAGTTTAGGGTTAGGACTAGGTCATGATGAGGTGGCCAAATGAGGTGGCAGGTAAGGTGATGTGGATTTATCAATTACAAGGTAATTAATAAATAATTGTGTAAGGTTTAGGTGATGAGGTTAGGTTGCGAAATGAGATGCAGGTCCCCGGGGGTCGTAAGACACAAATTTGGTGTCTACATTAGCCCCTTATTGTCGTGTAGTTTGTTTTATAAAGCTGCATGGACAATAATACGAAGTGGTTTCCTCTGTTAAGGGTATAGGTAATCCCCCTCAAATCTATCACAGATTGAGGTAGCGTGAAAGTGGATAGGGTTGATAAAGGGTAAATGGTGTAGAGATGATGGTGAGATGGTGGGGTAGGTCCAAGGAAGCAAACGCACGTTGAAATGCATTAGTGCAACTAGGGTACATGATTTGACGAGCAAACCAGCAATGCATAGGCAAAGGTCGATAGTTTATCCAAACAAGGGTGATATAATCCTGGTATCCAAGGCATAGGAAGTAGCTCCAGGGTATATAACGGGGAAGGTACAGGAACGTTTAGGCTTGTTCGGCAATACCAAATGGTTGGTTTGGTTGAGATAAACGTCACGGTCTAGGTCTAGGCAAAGTTGGTCGACAGATCAAGTCAAGGACCCTAATCATGCTAAAACACGAACAGGTGAGCTCGATTGAACAAAAAGCTACATGATGGGTGGATAAAAGTGTATGTTGTTGATGTTGGGTGGGGTATTTAAGTGGTACGGCCTTGGGTCGGGCTGATTGATGAGTGAGGGCCGTGGGTCGGGCCAAATGGTTGGGGTGCGGCCTTGGGCCAAATGGTCAGCGTAGGGTGGGTCTCGGGGCCAAATCGGGTCGCGCCTGGGCGGGCCAAATGGTGGGGTGAGGCCTGGGTCGGGCCAAATGGTTAGGGTGAGGCCTTGGGTCGGGCCAAATGGTTGGGGTGAGGCCTGGGTCGGCCAAATGGTTGGGTGAGGCCTCTGGGTCTGGCCAAATGGTGGGTAGGGTGAGGCCTGGGTCGGGCCAAATGGGTAGGTGAGGCCTCGGGCCGGCCAAATGGGTCGGGGATGAGGCCTTGGTGGGCGGGCTCGATGGGGGGTGAGGCCTCGGGGGGGCCAAATGGGTGGGTGAGGCCTCTGGGTCGGGCCAAATGGGTAGGGGAGGCCTGGGTCGGGGCCTTGGGGTGGGGCCAAATGGGTGGGGGTGAGGGGCCGGGCCAAATGGGTCGGGGTGAGGCCTTGGGTCGGGCCGGATGGGTAGAGGGAGGCCTTGGGTCGGGCCGGATTAGGTGGTTGCGGCCTTGGGTCAGGCCGAATAGATTAACAAAGGGGGTTGCAGCAAAGGTTGATATAGGCGATGTTATGAGAAAGGGCGATTAGTAAATAGGGGCAGAAGTTGGGGGAAGGGTTGGAGAAAAACCGATGTCGATTGTCTATGACCGATATCGGTTAAGAAACCGATACCGGTTCCTTAGGGCACAATAAAACCGATATCGGTTACAGGTCAAAAACCTATAAAAAGAAAAATACGGCCAGTCATTGTCACATTTGCAATTTGAAAACCAATTTGAGTTGTCTGACATGGAGAGTTGAGATTGGAGCATTTGTTGATTGAGGTGGAGCTATTTTAGTGGAGGAGTGAGTTGTTAGTGGGCCCGAGTGAGGAGGAGGCAGCAGTTGATTGGTGGAGGACTCAGAAGAGGACAGTTAGAGCCATGGCACAGCCAGGAGGAGCAGGAGGGGCTGGACCAGCTGGACCACCACCACCCATCCCACCACGATGACGTGTCATCGTACGGGTAGGTTCGAAACCCCTCATTGTGTGCATTTTATTGCATTATGCTATATTTGGGATTTTGGGTAGGAATGTACATTTTGTAGAAAATAATTAAGAAATGGAAATGATTTGAAAAAGGGAGAGGGTAGATGGGTTAAATAGGTCAAGGCGGTAGGGTGGGTAGGTTTTTAGGGTATTTGGGTGGGTAAATTGGTAGAAATAGGAAAAAATGTAGTTGGGGGGGCGCGGGGTTCGGCTCCGGAAATTTACAGCGACCGATGCCGGTCACTAAGCGACCGGCATCGGTCACGAAATTTCGGGAAAGGTTGGCTTTGTCGGCGACCGGTGTCGGTCGGTCTTTGACCGGTGTCGGTGGGAAGGGGACCGGGGTCGGTTATGGGTGACCGGTACCGGTCCTTAGACAGGATTTTCTATTTTTGTTGCGTCATTCGGTGGTGGTTTTGGGTGTGAAGTTCTCGTTGGGGATGGCATGTTAGGTTGTTTGTTGTTGTGTATGATTGGGTTTTATGTGTTGGGTGTGAAGATGGAGGGGGATATCGTAGAGGTTTTTAGGGTAAGATAGGTGGGCGTAGATGTGCGTTATGGAGTCGTGGTGTGGTTAGGTGGATAAGAAAGGGGATAGAGAGGGGTAAAGTAGTTGTTGTTGTAAAGAGTAGGGCTAATGTAGTGAGTTGGTTTTGCAGGCACGTCAGCAGCTGACGATGCGGGACAGGATGCCCCCGCTGTTGAGACGGATGCGGCCACACGTGTCCGCAGCGCAGTGGGCCATTATGCGAGGTGGGACTTGGCGGAGTCCAGCGTTATAGGGCCATAGAGAGAGATCACAGTTTGATGGTCGCCCTCATCGAGAGATGGGATCCGGTGACCAATGTGTTTCATCTCCCGACTGGGGAGATGACTATTACATTGGAGGATGTGTACCGCATCCTTAGACTGCCGATTGATGGAGAGGCAGTCTTTCAGGTGGACGCAGAGACCACCATGGACAACATCCTACACGTATTCGGGGATGCAGCTGCGCTACATCGACATATCACACGCATGAGTATCGCGTGATGGGGATATGTACCGAGCCCACCGCCCGAGAGACACGGCTTGCCATGCCGATGATGATGGGATCACCTGCTTCACCCTCCCGGACTCCAGAGGGAGGCCGCTTTCCATGGGCGCTTATGGGGGTGCTACATGAGATGGTGGAGGAGCACACATGTTATGCTTGGGCACCAAAGATACCCGGTGCAGCTTATACCGAGAGTCGTGGGGCTATCGCCGATGAGGCGATTCTGGGATTTGCTCGACATTTTTGCTTCACTGTTGGGCATATGAGCATATCATATGCATTAGACAAGAGGGCTGCCCCAAAGCAGCCTGTGGCCACAAGTCATCTATAGATATGGCTTTCGTGAGGTGGTGGGGGTCGTGGGCCACCCACGAGCAAAGGCTTTGCAGGTGGGACGTCACTTATTATAGACATTTATTAGAGGGGCCTGATAAAATGTAGATATTGTATGGAGACCGTATAGAGGTCATCACCCTCACTGAGGAGCCCGAGGAGGACACAGAAGTGGATCCAAAGACACATTCTGGGGATAAATGGGACGAGGCCGGGAGAGTATGAGAGGATATACCCCAGAGAGGGTACGCAGCAGATGGGGCTACGACAGATGAGCCCCTCACTTCCCTCGCACGAGGGATGATGTAGAGGCTCCACTGCCTGCACCACATCCCGTGGACCCAGATTGGGTTGCTGAGAGGCCGGCAGATGATACCATAGATGATGCCGGCCGCACAGAGCATTTTTGGTTGGTGGGCCGAGAGAGAGTCATGCGAGGATAAGACACCCACACACCACTGCACTTGCACTGGCGTGGTCAGTAGAGCAGAGAGGGACCAGCTCAGAGGGTAGGTACAGTTATTACAGGGCAGGCTTGCACACGCACAGCACGTATAGGTGTCTTATAGGGGCAGCTAGCCCAGCTCTGTGCATGTGTGTGCACAGCACCAAGCAGCAGCAGCACACCACGCAAACCAAGCAGCACAGCACACCACAGTACATGTGTACCACCACGCCCACAGCACCACCAATGCACCAAAGACAGCATGGGGCACCGGGTAAGTAGGAGTCAGGGGACCAGCCCCAGCACCTACGGTGGCTCGAGATCGTTATATGGAGGCTAGAGCGGAGGCCCGATACTATCAGGATATTCTTGATGGTACCGGGGCTGATTATCAGCCATATGCGGCACATAGAGCAGAGACCTCTCGGAGCCAGAGATCTCAGGGAGGTGCAGCCACAGCCGGTGGGTCTGTGACAGGCAGGAGGCGAGAGGCAGCACAGGGACCAGCAGGCAGACAGGCAGAGGGCGGTGGAGAGAGCTGAGGGGTCCCTGTATATTTTGTATTTGTATATTGGACATGGGCACCGGTCTGCGAACCGGTTGTGTTTATAGAGGCCTGCGTGCCTATATATATGTATTCATTCATTCATTCATTCATTTATTGTATATACTGCCTCGCGAGCCGAGTAGCAGTAGTCAGTTGTATAGCTTGATACCGCCCGCGAGCCGAGTATGTTTTTGATATGAGGGACCGGCCTGCGAGCCGAGTTGAGATTATTGACAGTTATCATGCGCCTCGCATGCCGCCTTTGTTGTATTATGAGATTACAGAGGCCCCGATGCAGGGTACATTGTATATTGGAAACTTTGTATATATATAGATATGATGTTTTGACCCACATGCTGTGCGTAAAATGCGTTAAATGTTTTGTCGATGGTTTGTGATATGTGATGTATGATGAGTTTGATTTACATGGTGTTATATATTAATGATGTTGATGTCTTTTGTTGATGGGATGTATATAGATATAAATGATGAGTTTAATTGACATGTTATATTATGAAATGTTGTATGTTTTGGTTTTGTGAAATTGAATGTATGTAGCTGTTAAGTTGGATCCAAATGGTGTATAAATTGATGGTTTTCAATATCGTTTGTTGATGGCTTGTTTGTTTTTGTAATGTAGATAGATGATATTGATGAAATTGTAATGAGAGGTGGATTTAATGTATGCTTATAGATAACGGTGTTGTTATGCAGAAAAAAAGGACGGCGCCACAAAAAATTAGGTAAAAAATAAAGAAAAGGACTATGTTTAAAAAAGGTAGGTATATGACCGATATCGGTTAGATAACCGATGTCGATGGTAAATAGACCGATGTCGGTTAGATAACCGATACCGGTTATCTTCAGAAAAGGAGCTTTTCTAAAAATAGAAAAGTGGGGGTGGCAACTGAAGTTCTTATTTTAAGAGCCATGCAAGAAGTTAAATACGCGAATGCGACGCTTTTTGACGCCTGAGACAAGTAATTGCATGAGAGAATTGAGTGATAAGGAGAAAAGAGACTGGGAAAGTGAATGTGATCTGAGATTCAGAAGGCAGAAAGGCAAATTTGAAAAGGGTGGTGAACATGGCAGAACGAGGAGAAGCATCCAGCAGGCAGGGACGAGAGGGAAGACAAGTGCCACCTCAAGCTGCTGCAGCCCAAGAGGTAAACGTTTTGGTAGTAATTTGATTCTTGCATGTGATAAGGGAGAGTTAAGTAGATAAAGATGAGAAAGAAAAAGGTGATAGACAATGAATCGGGATAGGGTGAATGTAATGGGGTATGTAATCAGGGGTTTTCGGGTATGTTTGTATGTACAGAGAGGGGTAAACGATCAAATTATTGTCGTAGGTGGCGTGTTTAGGCAAGGTGTATATAATTGACAGTGACCGATAGCGGTTAGAGGATAACCGGTATCGGTTACAAAACCGCTACCGGTTGTTTATAACCGATACCGGTTACTGCAGGAATTTCCAGAGTGTGAGAAAAACCTTTGGGGATTTGATGGATTGAATGGTTGTTTGTTGTTTGGACGTATGCAGGCAGAGGCAGGGCTGAGGATGAATGATAGTGTACCAGCGCTGTTGTCACGAATCCGAGCGGATGTAACACCAGCTGAATGGACACTGATAAATCATTTGGGGTTAAGTGGAATCCGCTATTATTCAAGAATCGCTCGTAACCATGCTATGTCAGCAGCGTTGATCGAGAGATGGAATCCTAGAAAGAAATACCTTTATCCGCCAACAGGGAGATGACAAAGTGACATCGAAGATGTGTTCCGTATTTTGAGACTCCCAATTACAGAAGACCAAGATATCGTGCATTACCTAGCACGGGCAGGGAGCGATAATAAAGCAGATTTGGTCCATACGCACGAGATTTGACACAACGAGGTTTGACATTCACGTATGGTATAATGTATGCAGCACACCCTGAGGAGACAAGGTTAGCAGTGATATTAATGATAACGGTAGGGTATTACGCATGCCGAGGGCTGATGGGGGAAGATTTCCAAAAGCATTGATGTGTGTTATTTGGGAGATGATAGAAAGGAACGTGACTTTTGCATGGGCACGTATATTTGGCGGAGCTATACAGGGTTTATGGGCTCAGAGGTGAAATCACAGACGACACTCGGATTGTTCATTTTTATTACATTGTTGGGCCTATGAGCACATTGTTTGTGTGCGCGACAATAGGCCGCACCCATCCAAATGGGAGACCGGAGCGCAGAGGTGGGATTCAGACGATGGGTCCATGTAACAAGAGGCAAGATCCCGTGCCGTGACGGGTGACATTGAGTATTATAGGTAGGTATGGGAGATGGTGATGATGGCGGATATCTCGTTGGAGGCCGACGGTAACTATATATGGTGACAGAGCACATAGCCGAGGAGTCGAGGGGTGTAGAGCGATTGAGGTGGATCGCAGGCATAGGCCCGGTGAGTACGAGAGGATTCCTCTAGATCGTGTGCGGCGACAATTTGGATTTGTGCAGGATATACCCCTGGCTTATAGACCATATATGAGGATCGACGCCGAGGCAGCATTCTCACCTCCCCGCCGACACCTCCAGAAGGGCCAGAGGAGATAGCAGCCGATCGCAGGGTAATGGATGCAGGAACGACAGAGGCCTATAGATTATGGTGGGTAACAGAACTGCGAGGTGTACGTGATCGTCCTGACATAGCTAGGATTACAGCAGAGAGAGATCGTCTGCAGAGATTAGTTCATCAGCTCCGAACGCAGGTGAATGAGGCAAGAGGATTGTTAGCGGTTGCGGAGTCACGAGCAGAGGGACTAGAGGCGAGATACCTCCATGCGAGGGAGCGTATTCATATGTTACAGGAGAGATTGGCAGATCAGTGGGCGGTACCAATAGCCGTGGTACCTTTGAGGACAGAGAGGCCTGGCGAGAGGCGTCGACGATCACGATCATCCCCTGGTTCGGGATGAGGCGTGAGGGTCTAAGTAAATGTTAGCAAGGTATAAGAATAAATAAGGATGCCGACCTGCGTGTCGATGATAGAGAAGATGTATTTGTTTAACATCTAAATAAAACTGGATATGTATGTTGATTTGAGTTATGATAATAATAAGAATGTTTTCATTCTGACTTTCGGTGTTTTGAAAAAAGGATAAAGAGGAATGTGATTAAATAGAAATACACAAAAATATTTACACATGATAGGTTATGGTAGGGGATGGTCGAGCTAACCTTGGGAGACCCCATGTCTCCGAAGTGCTGCCTACATAGCCCATTGCACAAAGCAAGGAGGGGCCTCAGACCGATGTAGTTCTCCCTTAGGACCAGGGAGAGGTGAATTCAGGCAATGTGATTGTGGTTAGGCAATTTTTCGGTTGGTAAAAATATTGATATTGATAGGGTAATGTTGTTGGTGTTGGTAAGGGATGGACGTTGTTGGTGTAGGTATAAGGGAAGCGAAAGTTAGCCTACCCAAGTGGTAGGGAACCATGTCCTGATTAAGATCAACACATAATCCTAGATGCGAGGCAAAGAGGAAAGAGTGTTCCGTAGGTGAAAAGAGCTAAACAAACCACATAATAACGTAGAACCAGCTTGAATCCCTAGGTACCGTGCATAGACGAGAAGTCAATAGGTGAAAAGAGTTGTATGATCACAATATATCGATTGTACGTCACGTCCCTTGAGTTTAAACAAATGGTGAGGTGAGGTGGATGGTATAGCTGAGGTACGGAGAACTTGGTACAAAGTGAGTGTTCTGACGAAAGAGAACCTACCCTAAATAGACAAGTCCATGACTCAAAAGTTCTTTTGAATGTGGCTTTACTTTACTGAATATAGACTGATCGATGTGGGAAGTCTACAAGGGATATTAATTGTATTATTCTTGAGGTCTTCACGAAGCTGATCAATGCGAGAAGCTTCGGCTAAAGGCTGATTGTGTATAGCTGTCCTTCAAGGGAACAGTCTATTTATAGTAACAGCTGTGATTTTAGTGTATAGCTGTCCTTCGGGGGAGCAGTCTATATATAATAGCAGCAATAGTTTGGCATATAGCTGTCCTTCGAGGGAGCAGTCTATATATAATTTAGATAGCTAGATGTCCTTTTGGCGTGAAGCATCTAGTTTGGTAAGAAGTTTGACTCAAGAAAATCCCATAAGAATGTGTTATTTTAATACTTTGAAGTCATGGACTAGACTAAAAAGGGAAGGCATCGTTAAGGGGAGGTGAGAATCAAACTATGTGAGCTTGATTTTATTTTGAGATGTAGGAAACAAAGTGTATGTAGCGGTAAATGAGCTCAAGGGACGAGCGTTAGGTAGATAAGAAGTGATATAACACTAAATTCAACAGTAGAATGGTCGAAGATGCAAGGCATTAAGGGGTTCAGGCTCAGGTTTACCATTAAGCGAAGCTAAACGATAAGTGCCTGATCCGTAAGTGTGAGTGATTATGTAAGGCCCAATCCAATTGGGAGCAAATTTTCCACGTTTGCTCTTTTCTAGTTTGGTTACATGTTGATTCTCTTTGAGGACAAGATCACCAACCTTAAAGGTACGCTCATGAAGTCGCTTATCATAAGCACGTTTGATGCGTTTCTGGTAGATTTGAAGGTGATCAAGAGCCGTAAGACGACGCTCGTCAAGAAGCTCCAATTGGGCTAACCGCTCTTGGCGGAAATCATCGTTGGTAAGAATATCCTGAAGAGATATTCTGAGGGAGGGTATTTGTATTTCGAGAGGCAAGACAGCCTCGGTACCATATACCAAAGAAAAAGGTGTGGCATTAGTGGAGGTACGAATGCTAGTACGATAAGCCCAAAGGGCAAAGGGGATGTGATCGTGCCAATTTCTTCCGGACTCATTGACAACTTTCATAAGGATTTTGGTTAGGGTTTTATTAGAAGATTCAGCTTGTCCATTCACTTGTGGATAATAGGGTGATGAGAAACTAAGTTTGATACCAAAGTTGTCACAAAGGTCTTGCAACAACTTATTTTTGAAAGATTTTCCATTATCTGTTATTAGGCGATGAGGAACACCAAAACGACAGATAATGTGGTGGTTAATGAACTCTACAATTTTTTCTTTTTTAGTTGAAATGAGCGGAATAGCCTCCACCCATTTTGTGTAATATTCGGTTGCTGTGATTATCCATCGGTGACGTTGCGAAGAGGACGGATGAATCTCACCAATAAGGTCTAAACCCCATTGTGAGAAAGGCCAAAGATCTCGGGCGACTGTAGAATGGGTGGCTTGGAGTATGTTGAAGGTTGGCATGTTGTTGACACATAACACAACGCTTAACATATTCGTAGCAATCGTTATTAAGAGTAGGCCAATAATAACCTAGGTGAAGGATTCGTTTGGCCACGGCAAGGCCGCTAAAATGTCCACCACAAAGACCGTCATGGACCTGTTGGATGGTATAGGTGACCTCCGCGCCTGTGAGACATCGAAGGAGGATGCCATCAAAGCCACGTTTATAAAGGAGTCCCCCCATAACGACATAACGAGAAACACGTTTAAGAAAAGCGTTTTCCGGTACTAGTAAGGTCAGGTGGGAGAACGGAGGTTGTAAGGTAGTCATGAAATTGGTGATACCAGGTATCCTGAGAATTAGCAGACACATTATTTATCATACAAACAACCGTAATGAGTAAGATGGGGCAAAGAGTTGTTGGACCAAGACGAAAATGTCGAGTCGGGCTTGATGAAGCCGAATTTTGCGAGGCTAGGCAAGCCATAGTATCCGCAAATTTGTTAGTGGAGCGGGGAATGGTTTGGATAGAATAGTGAGTAAAGAAGGCTAGAAGTGAATCCACGTAGTGTTTGTACTTTTGAAGTTCCTCATTTTTACATTGGTAGATGCCCATAACTTGATTGACTACCAATTGAGAGTCGCCAAAAATATTGATAGATTTGACACCTAAGTGTAACGCAACCTGGAGACCCAGAACAAGGGCCTCGTATTCCGCTGTATTATTAGTGCAGGGGAAATCGAGTCGGAATGAGAGAGGCATAGGCTCAGCGTCGAGAGGAATGAGAACAACACCGGCTCCTCCGCCGCGTTGGCATTTGGATCCATCGAAGAAGAGGGTCATTGGATACGATTCCTCTTTGAGTGAAAGAGTGGCGATGAGTTCATCGGGGAATGTAAAATTGGTAAATTGTTCCCCAGGTAAAGGGGCTTCTGCAAGTTGGTCTGCGATGGTTTGTCCTTTGATTGATTTCTGGTGGACAAACTCAAGGTCGAGGTCGGCGAGGAGCATGAGCCATCGGGTGATGCATTGGTTTAGATGGGGTTTGGCATACATATAATGGATGGGGTCCGTGTTGGTGATGACGAAAGTTTTGTGATTCAGAAGGTAGTGTCGGAGTTTGGTGGCCACGAATGATAGGGCTAGGCACAACTTTTCTACATGTGTATACCTAGTCTCATAGTCCACCAAAGTGTGACTTATATAATAAACGGCTTGTTCTCGATTCTCAGAGTCACGATGTGCAAGCATGGCCCCTACGGCGTGGTCGGGCAGGAAAGGTAAAGGTAGAAAGGGCGGTCGTCTTGAGGTGGGATAAGCACGGGTGGCTGCAAGAGATAAGCTTTGAGAGCTTCAAAGGCTTGATGGCACTCTTCGCTCCATTGAAAGTCAATGTCCTTTTTAAGAAGGTGATGAAAAGGTTGACATCGATCCGAGAGTGGGAGATGAAACGCCGGATGGATCAAGTTTACCCTGCAAACTACGCAATTGTTTGAGGTTTTTGGGTGGGGGCATTTCTAGGATAGCTTTGACTTTAGATGGATCGACCTCAATGCCACGCAAAGAGACGATAAAGCCAAGAAGTTTTCCCAAAGAACACCAAAGACACATTTCTTTGGTCAAGCCTGATCTGAATATGCAACAAAGCGATCGAAAATAATGGTTAAAACATCGAGATGTTCACCGCGATGTTTAGATTTGCCAAGAAGATCATCGACATAATCTTCAAGGATAGTGTGCATAATGTCATGAAAATGTAAGTCATAGCTCACCGATAGGTCGCACCAAAGATTCTTAAGGCCAAATGGCATGACACGATAATGTATAAGGTTCCCAAGGAGTTATGAAGGTAGTTTTATGTTGATCGGCCGGGCTACCAAAATTTGATTATATCCCTAAAAACCATCCATGAGAGAAAGCATTTCATGGCTCGCAGTGAGATCAACAAGTTGATCAATACTGGGAGGGGGAAGTCATCCTGGGGCAAGCGAGGTTAAGGTCTCGAAATCCATGCATATCCGAAGTCCCCCGTCGCTTTAGTGACAAGTACGATGTTAGAAATCCATGAGGATAGTCAATAGCAAGATGAAGGAAACGGAAAGAAGTCGTCAAGCTCTTTTTTGACCAAGAGGGCAATGCGTGGATGCATTTTTCTCGCTTTTGTTTGATCTGGTTTGGAATCGGGTTTAGGTGATGTTATGGATGGCAATGGTAGGATCAATTCCCGCATGTCAACAGAGGACCAAGCGAAAGCTTGGTCATGAGATACGGAGAAAGGTAGTAAAGGCGGCTTGTTTCGATGCGTTAAGGGATTGTCCGATCTTCACAATGTGAGGATCTTCCTCCGTGTGGATGTTGATTTCTATAGTAGACTCGCATTCAACATGGTTTGAGTTTCGATGGTAAGGCGCGTGAATATAAGAGTCATCCGCACCAAGGTAAGTGAGGATGGAGTCATCATCCCGCACTCAACAACGTTAATCAAGGTGAGTCCTCTTCAATCATATCCTGGATACGTAGGGAATAGAAGAGGGGTCCTCATTATCGCGTTGATAAGTGAGAGGACCTAGAAGATAGCATTTATGAAAAAAAAGTTAGGAGGGATAGATTCAGGATCTATCGACTTATGGGTGACGAAGGCAAAATGGGTGATGATGGTTCAAGTAGGGGTGACGTTGTCATCTTCCAGAAGACAACTGACACGAGGTTCCTTTGGTGTAAGTGTTCCCGGAAATCCGAGACCACTACGATCATTGTGTTTGCGAGTAGTTACAGGAATGATTGTATGTCGGCCTTGTTCATAAAGACCAAAACCAAAGCCTTCCAAGCACAAATGAGTCAAGAAGGTAAGGGCGAAACGACGATTTGTCAGGTATTGAAAATCGGATTGGAAGGGAACCACGCCAAGAGGAGGTTCAGGGGTTACGGAAGATGCATCGACACCCCCATATGTTAGGTTAGTGCGGCAATGAGGTGGTCCATAGGGGATTACTTCCCCCACACGACGGTCATAGGTAGGATGTGCATGTACCTGTCCGTACTCCGGGGTATGGAAAGAACTAACGTTATATAGGCGATACTCCCCCAGCGTAAGGCGTTGAAAAACATCTACTAAGGGGCCGAGGTTGGGATGTTATCTCATGGGAAAGGAAGTAATATTTCAGAAACGGCGGTTTCATTGGTCAAGGTGTAGGTGTGAAGTAGAGTGATGTCTGGGTCGATGAATGGGTGTCTTGACTGGTACGAGCACATCATTAGGGCGATACAACATATTGCAAGTTTTGAAGGGGGAGGATCAGCTTTTACGGTGTAGGACTTCCCTCGTACTCAAATTTTATGCATCTATGTAAGGTGGAGGGAACGCATCCCATAGCCCGGATCCAAGGGGCCTAACAACATATTGTATCGAACTCTCCTCAAGGACATAGAAGAGTTTGGGTAAAGTACGTGGTCCTACACGAATGTTAAGGATCACGGTGCCTAAAGTAGAAGTAATAGCATCATCAATGATCGCAACATGATGGGGTTGGCACACATGCAACTAGAAGGGATATTCATTTGTTGGAAGGCTTTTCAAGAGATGATGTTTAGCTAATAGCCCCCATCAATCATAACACGACGTACCCGAATATCCCGAACGTACGCCGAGATGAAAAGAGCAGGTGGTGGATCTTCGCACCAAAGTCAATAATTTCATCTTCTTCTGAGAAACCGACAAAGCAGCGGTCATTGCTGTACGAGAGGAATGGTTGGGGGAGATAGATTGTTTGGTGAGCGAAGCAACGTGATCGGGTGTTAGAATAGAGGTAATGGGAAAGGTTTCATTAGGTAAAACTTCTATCCTCAAGGATTTCAACGAGAGCTTGTCGATGAGATTCAAGTCCGAATGAGATCATAAAGGTCATTTTTACAGTGATGGTGAAGTATTTGATCATAGTTCGGTGGGCAATGCCATTAGAGACGGATAGCGGGTCCACGAATAACCACTTTAGGTGGTGGTGTAACTCGGGATGTGGACGGAGAAAGAGATGCCGCAGTGTGTTTTCTTTCACTTTCCCATTGTTTTTTTCCGCCTCGAGTAAAGAACACTAATCATATTGATCTCGTGAATACGAGAGGAGGAAGATGGTAGGGATAGGTCATGGTTTTCGAGAGGTGGGGCTGTAATAATGATAGATCTTGGTGAGGCGGGGACAGTGGTATAGAGAGGGAATTGAAGCTAAAGTCTCTCTCTTCGTAAGTTGTCTTTCTTAACTTTTCTATCCGAGAGAGGTGATGATGAAGTATGGCTTTCAACGCTTTACATCCCTCTACGTCATGTCCCGTGTGTGGTGGTAAGCGCAGATTTTAGACTCATCGTAACCTATAGGTCGAGGTTTAGATGGATCATAAGGTCTAAGTGGGGGTAGGAAATGGTCGCATTCTCTACCAACATAGCAAGGATTTTGGCGTAAGACCCTTTGAGTGGGTCAAAGTCAGAGGAAAATGAGGCTATTGACTGGGTCGATTCTGGTGATGACGTGGTGGGGTTGGTTCGTATGGGGGGTGTTTTAGCCAAGGAGTTTTGATAATGGGTTTTAACTAAACGTGGTTTCTTCGACGCAGAAGCTATGTTTAGGTTGGATGATGAGGCCACGATGATGTGGTATCGTAAAACAACCACGGAGAAATAGGAGTGACAGTAAAACAAATCTTTTGATGATGGAATTTGTTTAGGGTCGATAGGTGGACAGATACGCTGGGTGATTGGCGTTGCATATACCTTGGATTTCTGTATGGGTACAGAAGGCGTAGGTCGCTTAAAAGAAAACGCAGGAGGTATGATATATTGATGTAAGGTAGAGGGATGGGGTCCCAATATGGAAGGTAGGTGTGACGACGAGGGTTTTAGTTGTGTTAACGGCCTAGATGGAGGAGATTGAGTCTGTCTCCTAATGGGATGGACGGCTTTATTTTTAGATAAATCAAGCCGCTTAGGTGGATGTGTTAGACTAGGTATGGGTGAGGTCCCAAGTAGGGGAAGATTTGGTTAGGTTAATAGAAGTGGATGAGGTATTTGGTAGAGATGAGGGGGGTGAAGATGAGGACATAGGCATTTTAAGCTTCTGTAAACACTTCGGGTATATGGTAGAGGCATCAGGATCGGTCATTTGCATTTGAGTAGAATATGGCGTACTCAAACGCTCCCACAGACCCGTCTATCTTCCGGGAATGACAATCCTCACGTGTGAATAGGAACTTTTGTATGGAAGAAAGGTGGGTTGTGATTCCGGTCCACTGTGGGTGTGATACAAGGGGTATGATGAGGCATTGTATCAATGGGCGTTAAGAGGTCCACCGGTTGCTGAAAAGATTTAGGTGATGAAGGACTAATAGGTAGGAGGGCATGTTTGAGAGGATCCGTCATGTTTAAAGAATGTGGTGATGTCGGTTCAAGAGGTTTCTCATCTAAGGATGACAAAAGAAGTGGCGAGCCTTCCTCTGTGCAAGCAAGAAGAATGGTAGAAGGAGACGTTTGGGAAATAGATAAATTAGATAACATCCACTCGCGCCTGCAAGGATGTGGTATAAGAAGGCTCATTTGTGAGAAGGGAACTCGGGTAGTTAATTCCTTGATGGATAAAGGAAAGGAAGGATTTCAGCTTTGTCTTGATGGTGAGGAAGGGGTTCGGTTTCCCGTTAGTGAAGAGGTTTGATTCAAAATTTGTTCGATAGAGGTCTTTGGCCGGGAATCGAAGACGCATGGATCTCATGAACACTCTCCTCGCTAAGATATCTTGGTTTAGTTTATCATTAGAAGAATGATTCGGGAATGGTTTGTTGAATATTTTCAAATTTTGCTCAAGCAGGGCATTAGGATTATCGAGGGTTATATCCCCTGCATCAACCATTTCCTGCACTATGTTTTTCAACATCTTGCAGTTTTCATGACTATGTCCTTTTACGCGGTGAAAGTTACAGAAGTCATTTTCTTTGTACCAAGAAGGTATGGCGCGAGTGGAATCAAACCCGGAATGAGGTTTAACCGAGGTAAGGTAATGGCTCCTGCTTTGAGCAATTTTTCCAAGATGACACCATAAGTTTCTCCCAAGGGAGTGTAATTGATGGGCTCAGCTTTATACTTATAGGTGGTTTTTGGTGGAGTATTAGATGGTGCTTGAGATTTGACCATCACCGCGTGGACAGCTCCTTTTGATTTAGAAGAAGTGGATGCATGAGGAGTGGTGGTGTTTGGTTTATTGGTAGAATCTGGAGTTCGGAAATTGGGGTTTTTGTTGCGCAACCGCAATTTCTCTTCTTCTAAGGCTCGAATTTCTAGCTTCCGAGCCATGGTAAAGGCCTCGTCAAATGTGCGGAAAGTTTGAATTTGAAGAGTAGGAGAAATGTGCTTAGCACATGCCCGCGTAAAAAGTTCGATAAGTTCAGCCTGAGGCAAGGCATATGTAAGTTGGTTGATAAGGCCGCGCCATCGTCCAACGAAATCTGCGATAGATTCGTCTTCGAATTGTTGATGGCATAAAAAGGTCGGTTGATAGATACTTTCTTGGCAATGTTAATGGAGAAATGATCCAAGAAAGATTGGGCTAGTTGGTTAAAAGAGAAAATTGAGTGCTGGGTTAAAGCACTGTACCACTCCAAGGCGGGTCCTGATAAGGACATGGGAAAAGTGCGGAGTAACAAGGCATCATCATGAGCAATCAAATAACAAGCATGTCTAAATGATCGCAAGTGTTGTTGAGGATCCTCTTTACTATTAAAACGAGTAAATTTCAGCAATTCCCATTGAGGAGGATATGAATGAAGGGGGACAGAAGGGTGAATAGGCTCCCGACAAACTTGCTCGTATGTCAAGGCGCTACGACTTCCTGAAACAGAAGCCTCCAGATTTTGCATTTTGTCCATCATTTGTTTAATTAAATCAGAAGTTGGATGAGATGATGGTGTGGTTGTGGTAAACGGAGGCAAATTGGGCCAAGGGCCACCGCTAGACAATGGTGGGGTTAAATGTTGATAAGGTATGGAGGATGAATGTGTTGAGGCAACCGAATAGGGATGTCCTATATAAGATGTTGAGGTTACCTGGATATGTGTGTGGAAATGAAAAGGTGGGCGGAGCTTGAGAAGGAAAGCTCGTGTGGATAGGTGGAAGAGAGCAAGTCATGAACGGAGTAGCCTGCAAGAGAGATGAGGTAGGAGCAATCGGCGGTAATGATATGTGGGGTCCAAGATTAACCAAAGGAAAGCCAATCTGTGTCGTATGAACCTCTGAAGCCATCGAATTGGGAGATGGGGCTAAAGATGCAGGAAGCAATGCGGTGTTATCAGGCGGAGTGGGAGCTAAATGAGCAGCTATACTAATAGGCATGCCAACAAGGAGTTGACCATCGGGTGTATGGTCAAGGGCATGAGACAAATAGTATCAGACAAAGCGCTAGGATTAGCATCCGTAAATTTGGCAAATTCCTTATCTCCTACAGAATTTTGGGGATCTCACCGGTGTCCGTAGGGTTCCCTATAGAATGTGAAGGGGGTGTATTCAGTAAAGGCACAGAGCAAGCATGTGAAACCATGGCGGTGGCTTGCTTCGAGTGATAACAACCATGGACAGAGTACAAGTAGGGTTTCAATCTATCAAGAATAGAAAATGCACTGTAATGGTGAAATTGGCAAGTTGTTGGTTTGTTGTGAATCAGAAAAGACAAGAATCGATATCGGTCTAATAGCCGATGTCGGTCAGAGTTTAGCCGACGTCGGTCAGTTAACCGATGTCGGTGTAATAAGACTGGTATAAGAAAAAAATATGAGAAGCTGCTGATTTGATTTTAAACAATGTTTAGTACACTTATCAAATAGTTCTGAGGTGTTCACAGAAGACAGAGTATGACAGAGAAAACAGAACTGAAAACAAGCAAGATGCACACGCAAATCCAGAGACTAACCCTAGGGTTAATTTAAATTATCGTGGGCTTATGCCTTTAGACGTAGAATGATGTCAGAATCCTAAACAAAAGACTTAGGGGAAATGTCAAGTTTGTTTTGGCTTATAAGGTTACCTCAATCGGGTGGAGGAATACCGCGGAAAAGGGGGGATGTTTTGAGCTGTTGTGTTAATTATGAAGTGATTCAGTATGTGTTGTGCAGTGAAAGTAAGATTAATTTCCTGTCAATACCGTGGAAATCACCCCCACGTGTACGACCTGTTACTTAATCTATGTTCACTAGAATTGAAAACAACAAGCAAGAATGTGATGCACGTGTTTTAAAACCCAAATCGAAAATGATATTCGATGAAGCAAAAGAGATGACTTTCACTAATGCAAGATGTAAAAGTAAAGCAAGTTCTTTTATCAAAATAACAAAATACCTTGTGAATATCTTTTAGAAGAAGAAAACAGCAGATATGCTCCCTATATGAAAGCAAGCAAGAAAGAAAGAAACCCAAAATGGGTCCCACAGCGTGCATAAAATGTTTCGCTCTAATGTTTCGGCTCTTTGGGAATAGAGTTGCTTCTATCCTTTCATTCCTTTTAGAAACAGATAAGGGTTAGGGCTAGGAGGAATACCTGTTGAATGTCGAGATGGTGTGCGCGTACCATAGAGAGAGATCAGGTTGATTGCGAAGAACTCCTTTTTGTCTTGGAAGGACTACCTGCAAATAAGAACACAAGACCACAAGATTCTGATTAGACAATAAATGAGGGAACTGCCTTGGGCCCAGGAAATATAAAACTTCCTTTCGAAGGTGGTCAATTCCCCTGCTAATATGAATTAACACCAAAGACTGTAAAATATCAATTTAATTGCTTCATTGAAACAGGTAGGGGAAAAGGCTGGTTTCTGGTTTTGAGTCACAATAACCGATACCGGTTACTGTCAACCGATATCGGTAGGGTCTTTGTTTTTGGGACTTTTGGTGAGGGTCGGTTGTAGGATAGTTGTGTTGTTTGTAAGGCTGGTATATGAGCAGGATTAGGTAATGGGGTGATGAGAGGTAAGTGGATGATAGTTAGGTATAATGTGTTGCTGGGTAGTAGATCTAGGAATAGATTTTATGAGGACTGTGATTCAAAAGTCTAAGAAATGTTACTAAAGAGGACATGCAAGATATAACTTACTAGTTATGACGAAGATGCAGGTCCAAGAACCGTGATGACAAAGCGTAACTAGGTAGGATGGCCTGATACCCAGAAGATGAGATGTCTCCCTCCCAATGATCAGATGAGTGTCACAGTGGCTCGCTATTCGGGCCTTGTAGCCTTGGGCTTGATCTCCTTCACTGCAAACTCTACTTGTCTCTTCACTTGTCTCTGCTCGGCCAAGTAAAGATCCGGATTCTCTTGATCGCTTCTGATGATCCTGATTGATCCAAAAATCCTTCCACCTTTGTTTTTGGTTAGGGGAGCCCATTTACAGGGAACCGATGGCGGTTACGTAACCGACGGGCGGTCGAGTAGAACTGGATCGGCCAAAGTCAAAGTGGGCTATTTTCAAGTAAAATAGCCAACTTTCCTCCTTTTCTCCCGAGAGATTAGTTGAGGGCTTGGTCAAGTAACTAGAAGGTCGGTTTTGGGTGCGAGAAAGGGGTCATTAGTCATGGGTGTGGATGTGGACCAAGTTATAGGTCTTAATTAGGTTAGTTTAGGGTTAGGACTAGGTCATGATGAGGTGGCCAAATGAGGTGGCAGGTAAGGTGATGTGGATTTATCAATTACAAGGTAATTAATAAATAATTGTGTAAGGTTTAGGTGATGAGGTTAGGTTGCGAAATGAGATGCAGTGTTTCAATCCCAAGTTAGCTCAACATACCATTGAATTGAATCCAAATACTTAAGCCCATCGAGCAAAAACAATGGCAATCAATCCACACATGGAGCCTCTCATGAGAAAAGAATTGAATAAGTTTATAGAATCAAGAATTATATTTCCTATCAAGCATTCTAGTTGGGTGTCCAACTTGGTTCTAGTTAGAAAGAAGAGTGGGGAAATCAGATTGTGTGTTGACTTCAGAGATTTGAATAGAGCATCTCTCAAGGACCATTACCCACTTCCTTCTATGGAGCATATTTCACAAGTTGTTGCTAGCTCGAGAGGTTTTCATTACTTGATGGCTATTGGGTACAATCAAATTATGGTGAAAGAAAAGATTAGTTCAAGACAGCCTTTACAACTAAATGGGAACTTATACATACAAGAAGATGCCATTTGGGCTATCCAATGCTAGAACTACTTTCTAAAGAGTAATGGACATGGCATTCAAGGATTTGATTAACAACATGGTGCTGATATATCTTGATGATATCACTATTTTTTCAAAAAATGTAGAGACCATCTCTTTCATTTGAGGCAAGTGTTCCAAAGGTGCAGAAGATTTGGAGTATCCTTGAATCCTAAAAAGTGTATTTTTCTAGCTCATGAGGGAAAGCTCCTCACCACATTGTCTCCAAAGAAGGATTTAGCAATTGATCCAAAAAGGGTTGAAGCCATAAGAGCACTATCATTGCCTAGCCACAAGAAGGCCCTTCAAAGTTTCTTAGGGAGAATAAATTTTGTTCGGAGATTTGTCCCAAATTTTGTAGCCCTAGTCAAGCCTATCACCAAGATGTTGAAGAAAGGCATGGCTTTCAAATGGATAGTGGAAGGCAAGGAAATTTTGAAGCAATCAAAGAAGCCATCTCTCAAGCCCCAACTCTCATCAACCTAGATTTCTCCAAGGATTTCATCCTCTATGCATTTGGGGGTGATGATACTATTTTTGTAATTTTGGTATAGCAGAACAAAGACAATGAGGAGCAGCCAATTTCTTTTTCTTGAGGCAAAGCACGGAGGATTATGAGGTGAGATATTATTTCATTAAGAAGCATGTTCTTGCAGAATCAGAAGCTTGAAGAAATTCAAGCATCTAGTTTCAAACAACAAGGTTCAGCTTGTTGGTTTCTCATGTGGGAGTTAAAGACTTCCTCCTCAACAAATACTTGAATGAAAAGAGAGCAAGTTGGATTACTCATGTCATGGAGTATGAAATTGAGATCAAATTCACCAAGTTGGTGATGGGAAAATGGTTGTGTGAGCAGCTGGTCTTGAACAAACACAAGGAAGCATACAATGAGAAGGAGGTTGTTTTGGCGTTGTAAGACAAGCAATGAGTAAGGAAGCACTCAAAAGGAAAATGATGGTTTCCTCACTCCTTGCTATACCTAAGACATAATGAACTTCCTAAGCACAAGTCTATGCCCTCTAGAGATGAACAAGGCCAAAACAAGACACTTGATTGCAGGTTGTCCCATATGTCCTTGTTGATGGTGTTTTTTTCAAGAGGGATGTGAATGAAGTGCTCTTTGAGATGCATTAGCACAAATTAGATTCATAGGGTGTTAGAAGAGTTCCATGGTGGATAGATGGTGGTCATTTTTCACAAAGAGTGGCAGCTCTAAAGATCATGAGGGCTAGCTATTATTGGCCCAAAATTTTCAAAGTGATTGTTATGCATGGATCAAGAGGTGCAAGAATTGTGCATTCTTCACAGGTAAAGAGAGGCTGGCTGCCCTTCCATTGCATCCAATTTTAGTTGACTAGACATTCATGGAGTGGGGTTTGGACTTCATTGGAGTCATTAATCCCAATTCAAGCCAGTGCACAAATGGATTTTAACAGCTATAGATTACTTCACCAAGTGGATCAAGCAATAGCACTCAAGGAAGCAAATGAATCTAACATCCTGGACTTCTATGAGGGAATATCAACTAGATTTGGCATACCTACTACAATAATATTAGATAATGCATTTGCATTCATTGGGTCCAAGGTGATTTGAATGGGTTGTCAAGAATGGGATCTACCTAAGTACTTCATCAAATTATTACCCTCAAGGTAATGGCCAGTTGAATCTACAAATAAGAACTCGTTGAGGATCATTAGGAGGACCCTTGATGAAAATTAGAGATCTTGGCATACTAAGTTGAAATCAGCCTTATGGGCTGATAGGATAACTCCTAAAATATCTACAGGTAACTCCCCATTCAAGCTTGTATATGGAAGAGAGGAAATTTTGCCCATGTCACTTGAGTTGTCAACATTGGAACTCATGAAACAGTTGGAGTTGTTGGAGTTTGAGCACATGGAAGTCAGATATGCAGAATTGATAGAGCTCCAAGAAGTTAGAAATCAGGCATCCCAAGCAATGGAGAAGGATCAAGCCTTGATCAAGAAGACCTTTGATAGGAAGGCCAAGGATAGATCTTTCCAAGTTGGAGATCTAGTGTTAAAATGGGATACAGACAGAGAAAAATCGGGAAGGCATTCAAAATTTGATTCCATTTGGAGTGGCCCATATTGGTCACCAAGTGTAAGGATAATAATGCTTGCCAATTGACTTCATTGGATGGCAAAGAACTGTAGATTCTAGTCAATGGGATCTATCTAAAGCATTACTACTAAAGGGAATTCTCCACCTTGTACATATTAGCTAGTTTTCATTCCTCCAAGTGCTTATCCACATTGTTTTTTGTGAGATTAGTTTAGTTTTCCTAAGTGCTTTGGCACATGCTTGTTGTTCCTGGAAATGTGTTTTATGGGCCTTGCTCTAATCATATGATGTTCCACCCTCCATCTTCCTCCTTGTAGTGTTCTAGTCAGTTGGGGTACCAAATAGAGAATTTGATGACTCCATGCCCAATAGATTGCTTCAGGAAAATGGTAACTTCATCTAGTAGGTAGATGACCCCTCTGAGTCACCAAAATTGTTATCCAAAATGTGCCCCTTGCTCATTTTGTGGCTAACTCCTTTCATTCTTCCCTCTCTTGTGCCTCAGTCATAATTTTTGCTTTTCAGCACTTAAGACCTTCGGAAATGGCACCATTGGATAGAGTTATTTCTCATCTTTCCGAAAGGTAAACTTTTCCTCCTAACTCAATGTATTTTTGAAGTTATGGCTCGGTGGAGTTTTTGTGGGAAATTTTCCCCGAAAGGCCCGACCAATGAAATGGCACCACATGTCTAGAAAGTGGCGGGGTTGGAGGAAAACTTGGTTTTTTTACCAAGTGTTTGGAAAAGTTTTCAAAAAGGATATTTTACCGCACAGGCCCACCGGTGAATCAGATTATGCCATGTGTCCAGGGGAAAAAATTGAAAAATCAACTAAGTGTTAGCACCATGGAAAATTTCATAATGGAGGCCCGCGCCCAATCATGTTATGACACATGTCCTATGGCATCGGACCTTCGGAGGGCGGAGGAAAGATTGGAATTTTGGCAAAGTGTTTTGGCGAGAAGGGATAGAGAAATTTTTGGCCCTCTCGCCCCGCTGACCAATCATGTTCGCACATGTCCCCAGGGGGTCGAGTGGTGGAGCACGGGGCAAGGTTGGGAATTTTTCCCAAAGGGATTGTGCAAAAGGAAAAATATTTTCCCAGAACCCGCATCGAATGAGATGATGCCACATGTCCCAAACCGGTAGAAGGCGGGGAAAATTTAGGAAATTTTCCCAAAGGAAAAAGAAGAAAATTTCAAAGGAAAAATCATCGCCCCAAGCACGACCCAATGGAATCTCGCCACGTGTCCGGTGGCGGCAAAAAACTCAAGACAAGACCACATGGAAAATTCAAAGGAAACAAAGAGTATGTAGCGGTAAATGAGCTCAAGGGACGAGTGTTAGGTAGATAAGAAGTGATATAACACTAAATTCAACAGTAGAATGGTCGAAGATGCAAGGCATTAAGGGGTTCAGGCTCAAGTTTACCGTTAAGCGAAGCTAAATGATAAGTGCCTGATCCGTAAGTGTGAGTGATTATGTAAGGCCCAATCCAATTGGGAGCAAATTTTCCACGTTTGCTCTTTTCTAGTTTGGTTACATGTTGATTCTCTTTGAGGACAAGATCACCAACCTTAAAGGTACGCTCATGAAGTCGCTTATCATAAGCACGTTTGATGCATTTCTGGTAGATTTGAAGGTGATCAAGAGCTGTAAGACGACGCTCGTCAAGAAGCTCCAATTGGGCTAACCGCTCTTGGCGGAAATCATCATTGGTAAGAATATCCTGAAGAGATATTCTGAGGGAGGGTATTTTTATTTCGAGAGGCAAGACTAGCCTCGGTACCATATACCAAAGAAAAAGGTGTGGCATAAGTGGAGGTACGAATGCTAGTACGATAAGCCCAAAGGGAAAAGGGGATGTGATCGTGCCAATTTCTTCCGGACTCATTGACAACTTTCATAAGGATTTTGGTTAGGGTTTTATTAGAAGATTCAGCTTGTCCATTCGCTTGTGGATAATAGGGTGATGAGAAACTAAGTTTGATACCAAAGTTGTCACAAAGGTCTTGCAACAACTTATTTTTGAAAGATTTTCCATTATCTGTTATTAGGCGATGAGGAACACAAAAAACGAGATAATGTGGTGGTTATGAACTCTACAATTTTTTCTTTTTTAGTTGAAATGAGCGGAATAGCCTCCACCCATTTTGTGTAATATTCGGTTGCTGTGATTATCCATCGGTGACGTTGCGAAGAGGATGGATGAATCTCACCAATAAGGTCTAAACCCCATTGTGAGAAAGGCCAAAGATCTCGGGCGACCTGTAGCGGGTGGCTTGGAGTATGTTGAAGGTTGGCATGTTGTTGACACATAACACAATGCTTAACATATTCGTAGCAATCGTTATTAAGAGTAGGCCAATAATAACCTAGGCGAAGGATTCATTTGGCCATGCAGCAAGGCCACTAAAATGTCCACCACAAAGACCGTCATGGACCTGTTGGATGGTATAGGTGACCTCCGCACCTGTGAGACATCGAAGGAGGATGCCATCAAAGCCACGTTTATAAAGGAGTCCCCCCATAACGACATAATGAGAAACGCGTTTAAGAAAAGTGCGTTTGCCGGTACTAGTAAGGTCAGGTGGGAGAATGGAGGTTGTAAGGTAGTCATGAAATTGGTGATACCAGGTATCCTGAGAATTAGCAGACACATTATTTATCATACAAACAACCGGGGTTGAGTAAGATGGGGCAAAGAGTTGTTGGACCAAGATGAAAATGTCAGAGTCAGTTGATGAAGCTGGAATTTGCGAGGCTAGGCAAGCCATAGTATCCGCAAATTTGTTAGTGGAGCGGGGAATGGTTTGGATAGAATAGTGAGTAAAGAAGGCTAGAAGTGAATCCACGTAGTGTTTGTACTTTTGAAGTTCCTCATTTTTACATTGGTAGATGCCCATAACTTGATTGACTACCAATTGAGAGTCGCCAAAAATATTGATGGATTTGACACCTAAGTGTAACGCAACCTGGAGACCCAAAACAAGGGCCTCGTATTCCGCTGTATTATTAGTGTAGGGGAAATCGAGTCGGAATGAGAGAGGCATAGGCTCAGCGTCGAGAGGAATGAGAACAACGCCGGCTCCTCCACCGCGTTGGCATTTGGATCCATCGAAGAAGAGGGTCATTGGATACGATTCCTCTTTGAGTGAAAGAGTGGCGATGAGTTCATTGGGGAATGTAAAATTGGTAAATTTTTCCCGTAAAGGGGCTTTCGCAAGTTGGATGCGATGGTTTGTCCTTTGATTGATTTCTGGTGGACAAACTCAAGGTCGAGGTCGGCGAGGAGCATGAGCCATCGGGCGATGCGTTGGTTTAGATGGGGTTTGGCATACATATAATGGATGGGGTCCGTGTTGGTGATGATGAAAGTTTTGTGATTCAGAAGGTAGTGTCGGAGTTTGGTGGCCACGAATGATAGGGCTAGGCACAACTTTTCTACATGTGTATACCTAGTCTCATAGTCCACCAAAGTGTGACTTATATAATAAACGGCTTGTTCTCGATTCTCAGAGTCACGATGTGCAAGCATGGCCCCTACGGCGTGGTCAGTGGCGGAAAGGTAAAGGTAGAAAGGGCGGTCGTCTTGAGGTGGGATAAGCACGGGTGGCTGCAAGAGATAAGCTTTGAGAGCTTCAAAGGCTTGATGGCACTCTTCGCTCCATTGAAAGTCAATGTCCTTTTTAAGAAGGTGATGAAAAGGTTGACATCGATCCGAGAGTTGGGAGATGAAACGCCGGATGGATTGAAGTTTACCCTGCAAACTACGTAATTGTTTGAGGTTTTTGGGTGGGGGCATTTCTAGGATAGCTTTGACTTTAGATGGATCGACCTCAATGCCATGCAAAGAGACGATAAAGCCAAGAATTTTTCCTGAAAGAACACCAAAGACACATTTCTTTAGTTGAAGCGGACTAAATATTGCAACAAAGATCGAAAATAATGGTTAAAACATCGAGATGTTCTCGTGATGTTTAGATTTGCCAAGAAGATCATCGACATAATCTTCAAGGATAGTGTGCATAATGTCATGAAAAATGTAAGTCATAGCCACTGATAGGTGGCACCAGCATTCTTAAGGCCAAATGGCATGACATGATAACAGAAGGTTCCCCAAGGAGTTATGAAGGTAGTTTTATGTTGATCGGCCGGGGCTACCAAAATTTGATTATATCCCGAAAAACCATCCATGAGAGAAAGCATTTCATGGCCCGAGTGAGATCAACAAGTTGATCAATACTGGGGGGGAAGTCATCCTTGGGGCAAGCGAGGTTAAGGTCTTGGAAATCCGTGCATATCCGAAGTCCCCCCGTCGCTTTAGTGACAGGTACGATGTTAGAAATCCATTGAGGATAGTCAATAGGCAAGATGAAGGAAACGAAAAGAAGTCGTTGAAGCTCTTCTTTGACCAAGAGGGCAATGCGTGGATGCATTTTTCTCAGTTTTTGTTTGACTGGTTTGGAATCGGGGTTTAGGGTGATGTTATGGATGGCAATGGTAGGATCAATTCCTGGCATGTCAGCGTAGGACCAAGCGAAAGCTTGGTTGCGGATACGGAGAAAGGTAGTAAAGGCGGCTTGTTCTGATGCGTTAAGGGATTGTCGATCTTCACAATGTGAGGATCTTCCTCTGTGTGGATGTTGATTTCTATAGTAGACTCGTTCAGCATGGTTTGAGTTTCAGATGGTAAGGCGCGTTGAATATAAGAGTCATCCACACCAAGGTAAGTGAGGATGGAGTCATCATCCTGGCACTCAACAACGTTAATTGAAGGTGAGTCCTCTTCAATCATATCTGGATACAGAAGGGGAATAGAAGAGGGGTCCTCATTATCGCGTTGATAAGTGAGAGGACCTAGGAAGATAGCATTTATGAAAAAAAAAAGTTAGGAGGGATAGATTCAGGATCTATCGACTCTGTGGGTGACGAAGGCAAAATGGGTGATGATGGTTCGGTAGGGGTGACGTTGTCATCTTCCAGAAGACAACTGACATGAGGTTCCTTCGGTGTAAGTGTTCCCAGAAATCCGAGACCACTACGATCATTGTGTTTGCGAGTAGTTACAGGAATGATTGTATGTCGGCCTTGTTCATAAAGACCAAAACCAAAGCCTTTCCAAGCACAGCGAGTCAAGAAGGTAAGGGCAAAATGATGATTTGTCAGGTATTGAAAATTAGATTGGAAGGGAACCACGCCAAGAGGAGGTTCAGGGGTTATAGAAGATGCATCGACACCCCCATATGTTAGGTTAGTGCGGAAATGAGGTGGTCCATAGGGGATTACTTCCCCCACACGACGGTCATAGGTAGGATGTGCATGTACCTGTCCGTACTCCTGCGGGGTATGGAAAGAACTAACGTTATATAGGCGATACTCCCCCAGCAGTAAGGCGTTGAAAAACATCTACAAAGGGGTCGGAGGTTGGGATGTTATCTGTGGGAAAGGAAGTAATATTTGTAATGGTGGTTTCATTGGTTGAAGGTGTAGGTGCGTCGGAAGTAGATGGCTGGGTTGGATGAATGGGTGTCTTGACTGGTACGAGCACATCATTAGGGCGATACAACATATTGCAAGTTTTGAAGGGGGGAGGATCAGCTTTTACGGTGTAGGACTTCCCCTCGTACTCAAATTTTATGCATCTATGTAAGGTGGAGGGAACGCATCCCATAGCCCGGATCCAAGGGCGGCCTAACAACATATTGTATTGGAACTCTCCCTCAAGGACATAGAAGAGTTTGGGTAAAGTACATGGTCCTACATGAATGTTAAGGATCACGGTGCCTAAAGTAGAAGTAATAGCATCATTGAATGATCGCAACATGATGGGGTTGGCACACATGCAACTAGAAGGGATATTCATTTTTGGAAGGCTTTTGAAGAGATGATGTTTAGGCTAGGGGCCCCCGTCAATCATAACACGACGTACCCGAATATCCCAAACGTACGCTGAGATGAAAAGAGCGAGTGGTGGGATCTGCGGCACGAAGTCAATAATTTCATCTTCGGAGAAACTGACAGCAGCGGCTTGCTGTACAGAGACAGAAGTGGTTGGGGAGATAGATTGTTTGGTGAGCGAAGCAACGTGATTGGGTGTTAGAATAGAGGTAACAGGGCAAGGTTTCATTAGGTAAAACTTCTATCCCTTGAAGGATTTCAACGAGAGCTTGTCGATGAGATTCAGAAGTCTGAATGAGATCATACAGTGTCATTTTTACAGGTGATTGGTGAAGCTGTTTGATCATAGTTCGGTGGGAAATGCCATTAGAGACAGGATAGGCAGGTCCACGAATAACCACTTTAGGTGGTGGTGCAATCGGGATGTTGGACGGAGAAAGAGATGCCGCAGGTGTGTTTTCTTTCACTTTCCCATTGTTTTTCTACCCTCGAGTAGCAACACTAATCATATTGATCTCGTGAATACGAGAGGAGGAAGATGGTAGGGATAGGTCATGGTTTTCGAGAGGTGGGGCTGTAATAATGATAGATCTTGGTGAGGCGGGGACAGGTGGTATAGGAGAGGGAATTGAAGCTAAAGGTCTCTCTCTTCGTAAGTTGTCTTTCTTAACTTTTCTATCTGAGAGAGGTGACTGATGAAGTATGGCTTTCAACGCTTTACATCCCTCTACGTCATGTCCTAGTGTGCGGTGGTAAGCGCAGATTTTAGACTCATCGTAACCTATAGGTCGAGGTTTAGATGGATCATAAGGTCTAAGTGGGGGTAGGGAAATGGTCGCATTCTCTACCAACATAGCAAGGATTTTGGCATAAGACCCTTTGAGTGGGTCAAATTCAAAGGAAAATGAGGCTATTGACTGGGTCGATTCTCGTGATGACGTGGTGGGGTTGGTTCGTATGGGGGGTGTTTTAGCCAAGGAGTTTTGATAATGGGTTTTAACTAAATGTGGCTTCTTTGATGCGTAGAAGATAGGTTGGCTGATGAGGCCACGAGATGATGTGGTATCGAAAACAACCATGGAGAAATAGGAGTGACAGAAAACAAATATTTTGATGATGGAATTTGTTTAGGGTTGATAGGTGGACAGGATACGGGGTGACGGCGTTGCTTTATACCTTTGGATTTTGTATGGGTACAGAAGGTGTAGGTTGCTTAAAAGAAAACGCAGGAGGTATGATATATTGATGTAAGGTAGAGGGATGGGGTCCCAATATGGAAGGTAGGTGTGATGACGAGGGTTTTAGTTGTGTTAACGGCCTAGATGGAGGAGATTGAGTCTGTCTCCTAATGGGATGGACGGCTTTATTTTTAGATAAATCAAGCCACTTAGGTGGATGTGTTAGACTAGGTATGGGTGAGGTCCCAAGTGTAGGGGAAGATTTGGTTAGGTTAATAGAAGTGGATGAGGTATTTGGTAGAGATGAGGGGGGTGAAGATGAGGACATAGGCATTTTAAGCTTCTGTAAACACTTCGGGTATATGGTAGAGGCATCAAGATCGGTCATTTGCATTTGAGTAGAATATGGCGTACTCAAACGTTCCCACAGGACCTGTCTATCTTCTGGGGAATGACAGTCCTCACGTGTGAATAGGAACTTTTGTATGGAAGAAAGGTGGGTTGTGATTCCGGTCCACTGTGGGTGTGATACAAGGGGTATGTGAGGCACTGTATCAATGGGCGTTAAGAGGTCCACCGGTTGCTGAAAAGATTTAGGTGATGAAGGACTAATAGGTAGGAGGGCATGTTTGAGAGGATCTATCATGTTTAAAGAATGTGGTGATGTCGGTTCAAGAGGTTTCTCGTCTAAGGATGACAAAAGAAGTGGCGAGCCTTCCTCTTGTGCAGCAAGAATGGTAGAAGGAGACGTTTGGGAAATAGATAAATTAGATAACATCCGCTCACAGTCTTGCAAGGATGTGGTATAAGAAGGCTCATTTGTGAGAAGGGAACTCTGGGCAGTTAATTCCTTGATGGATAAAGGAATGGCAAGGATTTCAGTTTGTCTTGATGGCGAGGAAGGGGGTTCGGTTTCCTGCATTAGTGAAGAGGTTTGATTTAGAATTTGTTCGATAGAGGTCTTTGGCTGGGAATCGAAGACTGTATGGATCTCATGAACACTCTCCTCGGCTAAGATATCTTGGTTTAGTTTACTATTAGAAGAATGATTCGGGAATGGTTTGTTGAATATTTTCAAATTTCGGTTGGCAGGGGCATTAGGATTATCGAGGGTTATATCCCCTGCATCAACCATTTCCTGCACTATGTTTTTCAACATCTTGCAGTTTTCATGACTATGTCCTTTTACGCGGTGAAAGTTACAGAAGTCATTTTCTTTGTACCAAGAAGGTATGGCGCGAGTGGAATCGAACCCGGAATGAGGTTTAACCGGAGGTAAGGTAATGGCTCCTGCTTTGAGCAATTTTTCCAAGATGACACCATAAGTTTCTCCCAAGGGAGTGTAATTGATGGGCTCAACTTTATACTTATAGGTGGTTTTTGGTGGAGTATTAGACGGTGCTTGAGATTTGACCATCACCGCATGGACAGCTCCTTTTGATTTAGAAGAAGTGGATGCATGAGGAGTGGTGGTGTTTGGTTTATTGGTAGAATCTGGAGTTCAGAAATTGGGGTTTTTGTTGTGCAACCGCAATTTCTCTTCTTCTAAGGCTCAAATTTCTAGCTTCCGAGCCATGGTAAAGGCCTCGTCAAATGTGTGGAAAGTTTGAATTTGAAGAGTAGGAGAAATGTGCTTAGCACATGCCCGCGTAAAAAGTTCGATAAGTTCAGCCTGAGGCAAGGCATATGTAAGTTGGTTGATAAGGCCGCGCCATCGTCCAACGAAATCTGCGATAGATTCATCTTCAAATTGTCGGATGGCATAAAGGTCGGTGATAGATACTTTCTTGGAAATGTTAATGGAGAAATGATCCAAGAAAGATTGGGCTAGTTGTTAAAAGAGAAAATTGAGTCTTTGGGTTAAAGCACTGTACCACTCCAAGGTGGGTCCTGATAAGGACATGGGAAAAGTGCGGAGTAACAAGGCATCATCATGAGCAATCAAATAACAAGCATGTCTAAATGATCGCAAGTGTTGTTGAGGATCCTCTTTACTATTAAAACGAGTAAATTTCAGCAATTCCCATTGAGGAGGATATGAATGAAGGGGGACAGAAGGGTGAATAGGCTCCCGAACAAACTTGCTCGTATGTCAAGGAACTACGACTTCCTAAAACAGAAGCCTCCAGATTTTGCATTTTGTCCATCATTTGTTTAATTAAATTAGAAGTTGGATGAGATGATGGTGTGGTTGTGGTAAATGGAGGAAAATTGGGCCAAGGGCCACCGCTAGACAATGGTGGGGTTAAATGTTGATAAGGTATGGAGGAAGAATGTGTTGAGGAAACCGAATAGGGATGTCCTATATAAGATGTTGAGGTTACTGGATATGTGTGTGGAAATGAAAAGGTGGGCGGAGCTTGAGAAGGAAAGCTCGTGTGGATAGGTGGCAGAGAGCAAGTCATGAACGGAGCAAATGCAAGAAGATAGATGAGGTAGGAGCAATGTAATGATATGTGGGGTCCAAGATTAACCAAAGGAAAGCCAAACTATGTCGTATGAACCTCTAAAGCCATCGAATTGGGAGATGGGGCTAAAGATGCAGGAAGCAATGCGGTGTTATCAGGCGGAGTGGGAGCTAAATGAGCAGCTATACTAATAGGCATGCCAACAAGGAGTTGACCATCGGGCGTACGGTCAAGGGCATGAGACAAATAGTATTGTACAGCACTAGGATTAGCATCCAGAAATTTGGCAAATTCCTTATCTCCTATAGGAATTTTGGGGATCTCACTGGTGTCCGTAGGGTTCCCTATAGAATGTGAAGGGGGTGATTCAGGTAAAGGCACAGAGCAGGCATGTGAAACCATGGCGGCGGCTTGCTTCGAGTGATAACAACCATGGACAGGAGTACACAGTAGGGTTTCAATCTATCAAGAACAGAAACAGACTCAGAATGGTGAAATTGGCAAGTTGCTGGTTTGTCAGGTACTGTAAAAGACAGTAACCGATATCGGTCTAATAGCCGATGTCGGTCAGAGTTTAGCCGACGTCGGTCAGTTAACCGATGTCGGTGTAATAAGACTGGTATAAGAAAAAAATATGAGAAGCTGCTGATTTGATTTTAAACAATGTTTAGTACACTTATCAAATAGTTCTGAGGTGTTCTGAAGACAGTAGTATGAGAGAGAAAATAGAAGGCGAAAACAAGCAAGATATACACAAATCTAGAGACTAACCCTAGGGTTAATTTAAATTATCGTGGGCTTATGCCTTTAGACGTAGAATGATGTTAGAATCCTAAACAAAATACTTAGGGAAATGCCAAGTTTGTTTTGGCTTATAAGGTTACCTCAATCGGGTGGAGGAATACCGCGGAAAAGGGGGGATGTTTTGAGCTGTTGTGTTAATTATGAAGTGATTCGGTATGTGTTGTGCAGTGAAAGTAAGATTAATTTCCTGTCAATACCATGGAAATCACCCCCACGTGTATGACCTGTTACTTAATCTATGTTCACTAGAATTGAAAACAGCAAGCAAGAATGTGATGCACGTGTTTTAAAACCCAAATCGAAAATGATATTCGATGAAGCAAAAGAGATGACTTTCACTAATGCAAGATGTAAAAGTAAAGCAAGTTCTTTTATCAAAATAACAAAATACCTTGTGAATATCTTTTAGAAGAAGAAAACAGCAGATATGCTCCCTATATGAAAGCAAGCAAGAAAGAAAGAAACCCAAAATGGGTCCCACCGGGCGTGCCAAAATGTTTCGCTCGGAATGTTTCGGCTCTTTGGGAATAGAGTTGCTTCTATCCTTTCATTCCTTTTAGAAACAGATAAGGGTTAGGGCTAGGAGGAATACCTATTGAATGTCGAGATGGTGTGCGCGTACCATAGAGAGAGATCAGGTTGATTGCGAAGAACTCCTTTTTGTCTTGGAAGGACTACCTGCAAATAAGAACACAAGACCACAAGATTCTGATTAGACAATAAATGAGGGAACTGCCTTGGGCCCAGGAAATATAAAACTTCCTTTCGAAGGTGGTCAATTCCCCTGCTAATATGAATTAACACCAAAGACTGTAAAATATCAATTTAATTGCTTCGTTGAAATAGGTAGGGGAAAAGGCTGGTTTCTAGTTTTGAGTCACAATAACCGATACCGGTTACTGTCAACCGATATCGGTAGGGTCTTTGTTTTTGGGACTTTTGGTGAGGGTCGGTTGTAGGATAGTTGTGTTGTTTGTAAGGCTGGTATATGAGCAGGATTAGGTAATTGGGTGATGAGAGGTAAGTGGATGATAGTTAGGTATAATGTGTTGCTGGGTAGTAGATCTAGGAATAGATTTTATGAGGACTGTGATTCAAAAGTCTAAGAAATGTTACTAAAGAGGACATGCAAGATATAACTTACTGGTTATTGACGAAGATGCAGGTCCAAGAACTGTGATGACAAAGGCAGAACTCAGGTAGGATGGCCTGATACCCAGAAGATGAGATGTCTCCCTCCCAATGATCAGATGAGTGTCACAGGGCTCTGGCTATTCAGTTGCAGTCTTGGGCTTGATCTCCTTCACTGCAAACTCTACTTGTCTCTTCACTTGTCTCTGCTCGGCCAAGTAAAGATCCGGATTCTCTTGATCACTTCTGATGATCCTGATTGATCCAAAAATCCTTCCACCTTTGTTTTTGGTTAGGGGAGCCCATTTACAGGGAACCGATGGCGGTTACGTAACCGACGGCGGTCGAGTAGGAACCGGTATCGGTCAGGTCAAAGTGGGCTATTTTCTAGTAAAATAGCCAACTTTCCCTCCTTTTCTCCCGAGAGATTAGTTGAGGGCTTGGTCAAGTAACTAGAAGGTCGGTTTTGGGTGCGAGAAAGGGGTCATTAGTCATGGGTGTG
Source organism: Taxus wallichiana var. yunnanensis (assembly GCA_018340775.1). NCBI lineage: Eukaryota > Viridiplantae > Streptophyta > Pinopsida > Cupressales > Taxaceae > Taxus > Taxus wallichiana. The sequence goes on from CM031240.1 coordinate 86,758,353, forward strand.
GATGTGGACCAAGTTATAGGTCTTAATTAGGTTAGTTTAGGGTTAGGACTAGGTCATGATGAGGTGGCCAAATGAGGTGGCAGGTAAGGTGATGTGGATTTATCAATTACAAGGTAATTAATAAATAATTGTGTAAGGTTTAGGTGATGAGGTTAGGTTGCGAAATGAGATGCAGGTCCCCGGGGGTCGTAAGACACAAATTTGGTATCTACAGAACCAACAAACTACCAAAGGTACTTATTACTTTGGAGTCCATTTTCAATCCTAATGATCAGTTTAGGAAGGAGAAAGCAAACATCTAAGTCAAGGGAGAATATTTAGTGTCCATCTCGGTAGAAGAAGGAAAACCACTCCAAGTTGGTAAGGTGAAAATTGAGCAAGAAAGGTATGAATTCATACAACTTTGTCAAGAATTCCCGATGTGTTTTCTTGGAGCTATGAGTATTTTAAGGGTTTCAATCCCAAGTTAGCTCAACATACCATTGAATTGAATCCAAATACTAAGCCCATCGTGCAAAAACAATGGCCAGTCAATCCACACATGGAGCCTCTCATGAGAAAAGAATTGAATAAGTTTATAGAATCAAGAATTATATTTCCTATCAAGCATTCTAGTTGGGTGGCCAACTTGGTTCCGATTAGAAAGAAGAGTGGGGAAATCAGATTGTGTGTTGACTTCAGAGATTTGAATAGAGCATCTCTCAAGGACCATTACCCACTTCCTTCTATGGAGCAGATTTTGCAAGTTGTTGCCAGCTCTGAGAGGTTTTCATTACTTGATGGCTATTCGGGGTACAATCAGATTATGGTGAAAGAAAAAGATTAGTTCAAGATAGCCTTTACAACCAAATGGGGAACTTATGCATACAAGAAAATGCCATTTGGGCTATCCAACGCTGGAGCTACTTTCTAAAGAGTAATGGACATGGCATTCAAGGATTTGATTAACAACATGGTGCTGATATATCTTGATGATATCACTGTTTTTTCAAAAATGTAGAGACCATCTCTTTCATTTGAGGCAAGTGTTCCAAAGGTGCGAGAAGATTGGGAGTATCCTTGAATCCTAAATAGTGTATTTTTCTATCTCATGAGGGAAAGCTCCTCGGCCACATTGTCTCCAAAGAAGGATTTATCAATTGATCCGAGAAAGGGTTGAAGCCATAAGAGCACTATCATCCTAGCCACAAGAAGGGCCTTCAAAGTTTCTTAGGGAGAATAAATTTTGTTTGGAGATTTGTCCCAAATTTTGTAGCCCTAGTCAAGCCTATCCTAGATGTTGAAGAAAGGCATGGCTTTATCACCAAGATGTTGAAGAAAGGCATGGCTTTCAAATGGATGATACTAGTAATTTTGGAAAGCAATGAGGAAATTTCTTTTTCAGCCAAAGCCGGAGCAATGAGATATTCTTTCAAGAAAGCCATCTCTCAAGAAATTCAAGCATCTAGTTTCAACTCTCATCATGTGGGAGTTAAAGACTTCCTCCTCAACAAAGATTTCTCCAAGGATTTCATCCTCTATGCATTTGGACAAATATGATGATACTATAATTTTGTAATTTTGCAATACATATCAAAAGACAAAAACAAAGACAATGAGGAATCTAGTTTATAAAATACTAATTTTTTTAAAAATTGACAAATTTCTTTCTTAAACACCAAATTCAATGAGGATTTTTTTATGAGGTGAGATATTATTTCATTTGAGAAGCATGTTCTTTGGTGAGAAGTTATATGCCACTATCTATCTTGGGATGGATTTTATTTTGTATTTTTTGGGTAATATTTTATTTTTTATGATTTTTTCCGTGAAAGTGGTATGTGAAAGAAAACATAAAGAAAAGAAATTCATAACTTCATCAAAAATATTGACATCAAATAAATTTTTTTGAACATGTATATAATTTCACCACGGTTGGGAGGTTCACATTCTCGATAAGTGTTGGTTTCTCATGAAAAAGTGAGTTAAAAAGACTTCAGTATTTCTCCTCTATGCAATGGTACCATTTTTATGACATAGTTTTTACTTTTGGCATGGTTCAAGTCCATGGAAGACTAAAGATGTTTTGTTGAATGTAAAAAGATTTGATGTCCACTTAATTGGTTGGGATTACTCATGTCATGGAGTATGACATTGAGATCAAAGTCACCAAGTTGGTGATGGGAAAAGGGTTGTGTGAGCAGCTGGTCTTGAACAAACACAAGGAAGCATACAATGAGAAGGAGGTTGTTTTGGCGTTGTAAGACAGCCATGAGTAAGGAAGCACTCAAAAGGAAAATGATGGTTTCCTCACTCCTTGCTATACCTAAGACATAATGAACTTCCAAAGCACAAGTCTATGCCTTCAGAGATGAACAAGGCCAAAAGAAGACACTTCAGATTGCAAGTTGTCCCATATGTCCTTGTTGATGGTGTTTTTTTCAAGAGGGATGTGAATGAAGTGCTTGCTTTGAGATGCATTAGCACAAATTAGATTCATAGGGTGTTAGAAGAGTTCCATGGTGGATTAGATGGTGGTCATTTTGCACCAAGAGTGATAGCTCTAAAGATCATGAGGGCTGGCTATTATTGGCCCAAAATTTTCAAAGTGATTGTTATGCATGGATCAAGAGGTGAAAGAATTGTGCATTCTTCACAGGTAAAGAGAGGTTGGTTGCCCTTCCATTGCATCCAATTTTAGTTGACCGGACATTCATGCAAAGTGGGGTTTGGACTTCATTGGAGTCATTAATCCCAATTCAAGTCGGTGCACAAATGGATTTTAACACTATAGATTACTTCACCAAGTGGATCAAGTAGTAGCACTCAAGGAAGCAAATGAATCTAACATCTGGACTTCTATGAGGGAATATCAACTAGATTTGGCATACCTGCTACAATAATATTAGATAATGCATTGGCATTCATTGGGTCCAAGGTGACTGAATGGGCTATCAAGAATGGGATCTACCTAAGTACTTCATCAAATTATTACCCTCAGGGTAATGGCCAGGTTGAATCTATAAATAAGAACTTGTTGAGGATCATTAGGAGGACCCTTGATGAAAATTAGAGATCTTGGCATACTAAGTTGAAATCAGCCTTATGGGCTGATAGGATAACTCCTAAAATATCTACAGGTAACTCCCCATTCAAGCTTGTATATGGAAGAGAGGAAATTTTTCCCATGTCACTTGAGTTGTCAACATTGGAACTCATGAAATAGTTGGAGTTATTGGAGTCTAAGCCCATGGAAGTCAGATATGTAGAATTGATAGAGCTCCAAGAAGTTAGAAATCAGGCATCCCAAGCAATGGAGAAGGATCAAGCCTTGATCAAGAAGACCTTTGATAGAAGGCCAAGGATAGATCTTTCCAAGTTGGAGATCTAGTGTTAAAATGGGATACGAGATAGAAAAATCGGAAGGCATTCAAAATTTGATTCCATTTGGAGTGGCCCATATATGGTCACCAAATGTAAGGATAATAATGCTTGCCAATTGACTTCATTGGATGGCAAAGAACTACAGATTCTACTCAATGGGATCTATCTAAAGCATTACTACTAAAGGGAATTCTCCACCTTGTACATATTAGCTAGGTTTTCATTCCTCCAAGTGCTTATCCACATTGTTTTGCTATAGATTAGTTTGGTTTTCCCTAAGTGCTTTGGCACATGCTTGTTGTTCTAGAAATGTGTTTTATGGCCTTGCTCCAATCATATGGATGTTCCACCCTCCATAATCTTCCTCCTTGTAGTGTTCTATTCAGTTGGGGTACCAAATAGAGAATTTTATGACTCCATGCCTAATAGATTGCTTTCAGAAACCGGTAACTTCATCTAGTAGGTAGATGACCCCTCTGAGTCACCAAAATTGTTATCCAAAATGTGCCCCTTGCTCATTTTGTGGTGAACTCCTTTCATTCTTCCCTCTCTTGTGCCTCAGTCATAATTTTTGCTTTTAGGAACTTAAGACCTTCCGGAAATGGCACCATTAGATAGAGTTCTTTCTCATCTTTCCAGAAAGGTAAATTTTTCCTCCTAACTCCATGTATTTTTGAAGTTATGGCCCGGTGGAGTTTTTGTGGGAAATTTTCCCCTGAAAGGTCCGCAACCAATGAAATGGCACCACATGTCAGAAAGTGGCGGGGTCGGAGGAAAACTTGGTTTTTTTACCAAGTGTTTGGAAAAGTTTTCAAAAAGGATATTTTACCGCACAGCCCACTTTGGTGAATCAGATTATGCCACATGTCCAAGGGGAAAATTTGAAAAATCAACTAAGTGTTAGCACCATGGAAAATTTCAGAAGGGAGGCCCGCGCCCAATCATGTTATGACACATGTCCTATGGCATCGGACCTTCGGAGGGTGGAGGAAAGATTGGAATTTTGGCGAAGTGTTTTGGTAAAAGGGAATGGAGAAATTTTGGCCCTCTGCCCCCGCCGACCAATCATGTTATGCCACGTGTCCCCCAGGGGTCAGAGTGGCGTAGCGCGGGGCAAGGTTGGGAATTTTTCCCAAAGGGATTATGCAAAAGGAAAAATGTTTTCCCAGAACCCGCATTAAATGAGATGATGCCACATGTCTCAAACCAGTAGAAGGTGGGGAAAATTTGGGAAATTTTCCCAAAGGAAAAGAAGAAAATTTCAAAGGAAAAATCATCCCCCAAGCACGACCAATGGAATCTCGCCACATGTCCGGTGGCGGCAAAAACTCAAGACAAGCCCACATGGAAAATTCAAAGGAAAATCCCACAATGAATGAGGGTTTTCCATGTGTTTGAGTCAAGAAATAGGATCAAAGAGTGATGGAAAATTTAGGAGGACAGGCCCACACACAATTAGCATATGCCACGTGTCAGATCATCAGCCCGGGGGAATTTTTGGAAAATTTTCAAAGGGAAAAACAATGGAAAATGAAGCATTAAAGTCCCATGCCCAATCAAAACATGCCACGTGGCACCTGGAATGGTGGAGCATAGGGAATTTTTTGGAAAATTTTCCAAATTCCAAAAAGTGAAAAATTAAAAAAATTTGCCCGCCAATTCGATTTGGTCCTATTTTGCCCTAAAATTTCAAATGGCCATATCTTTCAATCCAGAGCTTAGTTTTTCACGTTCTTTATATCAATGGAAAGCTAGTGAAATTATCTACAAGATAACAGGTATTTTTGAATTTTGATGGATTTTATAGAGATAAAATTTAAAACACCACCTCGCACATGGCCATGGACAGAAATGACGTTTCAACCACCATTTTAATGAAGAATGGCTCGTATTCTCTCCCAAAGATGACGGAAAATGTTAGGGGATGGGCCTGTAAGGATACCCATGTTGTTTTACTATGTTTTGGTTAGTGGTTGGAATCTCCCACATTTTCCCATGTTTCTCTCTCTTGGGGTCATTTCTAGCATTGTAAAAGCCAGATTTAGCTCATTTTTGAAGGGGAAGTTTTTTTTATGTATTGCAGCTCGCTCTTTCACCTTGAAAGTGATTTTGTGGAAAAATCAGACCTCTTCCAGGACTGTAACATGTTTTCTACCTCCTAGATGCTGTAATGTATGTATTTTGATATTGGAAATGACAATGCAGCTCTATGAATGGGTTTTATCTCTCGCTTATGTTGTTTGTTTTCTTTCTGATATTTCATTACATGTCATCAGTTTGTGCATGATGTTTTGTTACATTTCCATGATCTGTGTCAATCTGCAGAAGCAAAAATTTTCACCATTCCTCTGGTGCATCACCTCATTAGCATTAGTTTTAGTTTTTTACATTCCCTATCTCTGTCCCCTTGGAATTTAGAGTAGGATCTTGAATTCAAAACCTCTATAACTTGTAAGTGATATATCTGATCAGAGGATTTGAGGAACCAACCTCTAATCTGGAGATTCCTCTCCCATTTTTACAAGTCCCACACTTGGGGAGAGGATTCAATGTTGTGTAATCACACTGGATGTCCAAGATGTCAAACTAGAAGTCTGATCAACATCCAAGGGTGCTGCTGATTTGCAACAACAATCTTCTTACTACCTAAATTTCAACACCCTTCTTCACCTAACCCAAAAGATAAGGGTGTGGATGCTCATAAGTCTCAAGACCAAGCTTCTTTACAACTCGCTTCAAATATCAAGTTAGACAAAGAATCGGTATTAACCAAAGCATTTACCTTAGTTCTCTTGATTTGGATTTTGATCTAGAATAGTCTACTCATCTCCTCTTCCTAGCTGTCCATGTTGGTAGTCGTGCATCCAAGCCTCTCGTCTACATTAGAGTCATCTTCGATTTCTACCTTCCCTTCTATTTTCACAACCTGTCATGGACTTCTTCAAGTCCTTGGTTCGGTTCTTCGGATGCAACTTTTGATGTAACTTCCAATATGTAGCATTAGTATGACCATTGATATCATAGTTCTTGCAAAAATTCTTGGGATCTTTACAAGTATTCAACGTAGTGGCAACTTGTTTACCTTTCCCTTTCCACTTACCCTTGTTACTTGTTTGCCCAAACTCTTTCTTCGTTGATTTGTTGTTGCTTTACCCTTGGATTTTCTTCTCCTTGATTCTTTTCATCATTTATGTAGTATGAATGTACGCATGCTTTGTTGAGATATTTGGGTTTTGTGGAGATGACTTTTCTTCGAAGGTGAGTTTGAAGTCCTCCCAAGTACTTGGTTAGAATATCCTCATCCTCCAAGTCCATGTTAAGCAACATGGTTTGCCTCCAAAACTCCATAGTGTATTCCTACACACTTTGACCACTGTCTTTTCTAAAATACTACCATTTAATCATTTGTTCATTATTATAGCCAATATGATAGAAGTTAGCTCTAAGTAGTTCTTTAAATTCTTTCCAAGATTTCACAATAGGATGATTTTTCTTTTCACAAGTGGATAGATGGGTTTCCCACCAAACTAGAGCATGTCCCTCCTTCTTGAGATGTGTAAAGGTGATCCTCTATGCCTTAGTGACATTATGGATGCTAAAGTAGACTTCTAACTATTTTAACCATTTATCAAGCAACTCTGCATCTACTTGTCCTTCAAAGCTTTTAATCTCAACTTTTGTTTCAAATTTAAAAGGAGTATGATCAGATTTTACCTTTTCTCTTGTGTTAGAAGTCTCTTCTTCATGTTCTTCCCCATAACTTTCCTCATGGTGGCTCCTTCCTATGCCAAAATTTTCAGCTAAGCCCCAAACCACTGAGTCCATGGAGTCTTGTTTGACAGAAGCTATCTTTTGTAAATCAGCAAGCTCTTCTTTCCTTCTAAACATCCTATCCATCATGGTATCTAGCATCTCAATTCTATGGACCAAGTTCTCTTCCTCCATTTTTCCCCAAATTCTCTATTTCCACTTCTTTGTAGAAATTTCTAGATCACAAGGTAAAGCCTCTTCACCTTTAGATCTCGTCATTGTCATACAAATCCAAGAATGAATACCACAATCCTAGATAATTGATAGCTCTGATACCAAAATGATCTATAAAATCTTCAACTTTGTAATTATCCACATAATCACAATTAATCACTACTTTTCTACTTTCTATTAGAAAATAACAGAGATAGGTAGTGAATGAATTATACTTGTGCTTAGAATCAACAATTTTCATAAAGGGAAAGAATATAAACTCATACAAAAATTTTATCCTGGAAAACCTCCAGAGGAGGAAAACTAGTTAGGAAGGGAAATTGCTCTTTCTTCCCACTTTTATTGCCCAATTCAATAATAAGTATAGAAATTACAATAAGTATGAAAGAGAAGTATATAATATCTCACACTTCCTACCAGTTACTTGCTTGCTCTAACTCAATTACTCCTTGCTTCTACAAATCACAATTCCAACACTAAGAGCTTCTTAGTCACTTGCTTCATGCTTTTATGCCTTTGTTCTCTTCCATAACATGCATTTATAGTGTTTCTCATATTCTCCTATGCATTGGAGAATGGGAAAAGTCATGCAGAATAAGAGACATGGATACCCTTTGGAATTTTGGGACTTTTCACGCCATATTTTATTTTTTGTCCTCAAGATCCAAGACCACTAACCAATGTAGACCGGTGGTCCTATGATCTGCTTCCCCACACAGGTAAAGTGCTAGATCCTGTCACTAAATAGATAGAACCTTTGTGTATATTTTTTTCTTCTTTGTGTTGGCTGATTTGATAAAGGAGAGTCATTTTAGATCCTATGGATCAATGAACCTCATCACCTTCTCTCGAGTTTACTTCATATTACCTATCAACTATCCATAATGGATCTTTAATATTGTTCTGTCATGAAAGTAACTAGGGAATTCGTATCGTATTAAATTTCAGAACCTTAACTTTGCATTTCCAAAATATGACTTTCCTCTACCAAGCATTAACCAACTAGTTGATATTACAATGCCATGAGATGCTATCTCTTATGGGCCGGCCATGAGATGCTATCTCTTATGGATGGGTTTTTGGGTTATAATCAAATATTAGTTACTTTAGAAGATCAACAAAAAACTACCTTCATAACCCCTTAGGGAACCTTCACTATGGAACCATGCCTTTTGGCTTGAAAAAAATCTTGTGTTACCTATCGCTGCGTGCTATGACTTATATCTTCCATGACATCATGCAAAAAATATTGGAGGACTATGTCGATGACCTTCTTGGTAAGTAAAAGCATCACACCAAACACCTGGATGTTCTTAAAGTTACCTTTAACTTCCTTATCTAATATTGTGTTCACCTTCAACCAAAGAAGTGTGTTTTCACAGCTTCTCTCGGTGTAATATCCTTGGTTTCATTGTCTCTTTGTGGGGTATTGAAGTTGATCCCATTAAGATCAATGAAATTCTTTACATGCCTCCACCCACTAACCTTTGTCAGCTTCGTAGCTTGCAAGGCAAATTACAATCCATATGACACTTCATTTCTCAAATTTTAGACTGATTCCAACCATTTCACCACCTCCTTAAAAATGAAATTTATTTCCATTGGAGTGATGAGTTTCACAAAGCCATCGAAGAACTAAAAACCTACCTTCTTCAACCTCATGTGCTCATTCCACCTAAAGATGATGAACCATTTGACTTGTACATTTCTACTACTGATCATTCCTTGGGTGTCATGCTCACTCATTGTGATGAGCAACATAGGGAACAAGCGGTTTATTATATAAGTCATACTCTTCTAGACTATGAAACTTGGTACACTCACGTTGAAAATCTTTACTTATCCCTAGTCTTCATGGCCACCAAATTTCACCTCTACATTCTTAATCACAAAATGTTTGTCGTCACCAACACTAAACCTCTTCATTACATGTACACCAAACCTTACCAACACCAACCACTCATTGGCTCATGCTTCTTATAGACTTGGAGTTGGAGTTCATTCATCAAAATTTTTTCAAAGGAAAAACCATCGTGGATCAACTTGCAGATGCTCCTCTTCCTGGGAATCAATCCTCAAATTTCAATTTTCCTGATGAATCTATCGCCACCCTCTCCACTTGATGATATTGTTTATCAAATGAAATTATTATTTGATGGATCTAAATGTCATTGCGAGGGAGGTGTGGGGGTCATCCTCATTCCTCTTGATGGTGATCCTATGCCACTATCCTTTAAACTAGACTTTGACTGCACAAATAACATAGCCTGAGTATGAAGCTCTTGTGTTAGGTCTTCAAACTACCATTGCCCTAGATGTTAAATCCATTAACATATTTGGTGAATCTCAACTAGTTGTGAACCAAATCAATGGTTTGTACCAGTGTCATAACGATGAGCTTTGAAAGTATAAACATCATGTCCACCTAATTTTGACCACATTTGATCACTACCTCATTCAAGCCACTCCACGATCCACTAAAAATTCGCAGATACCATGGCTTGTCTTTCTTCTCAAATACCTACCTCACCTTTGGAATCTAAAATATTTGTCATAATAAAATAGTTGTAGTCACTTTCTTATATTATCCCAGATGTTAATTTTGTGGGTAGCATTGATACTGACCCACGTGACATTTGGTATAAGAAATTTGCTAACTACCTCTCATTTTCAATCTTGCCTTTAGATCTCACTCACAATAGACAATGAGCCTTCCTAAAAGGTGTTTCTAACTACATCATTAGGGGAGGTTTTCTCTACAAATGTGGCTTTGATGGTATCCTCTTGTAATGCTTCACCAATTTTGAAATCCCATACACCATTAAAGAAATTCATGAGGGGATTTGTGGGGTACATTTTAGAGGCATTGTTATTGCAAAGTGTATCCTTTGATTCAGCAACTACTAGCCAACCCTTAACCAAGATTGTTATGACTATGTCAAATTTTGTGTAAAGTGCTAGCAACATGTTGACCTTCATCATACTCCTAGTCACACCTTACAAGTTGCTAGATAATTTTGGCCCTTTTCTCAGTGGGGTTTGGATCTCATGGGGAGCTTAACCCTAATTCCTCACAACGTCATCACTAGATCATCATGGTGACTAAATATTACACTAAATGGGTGGAATCCATCCCTCTCATTTCTACCAAAGATGAGAAAATAGTTGAATTTATCAACCACCATATCATTTGTTGTTTTGGTATTCCCCATCGCTGAAAATGAAAAACAATTCAAAAACAAAACCCTATGCCAAATGTGTGATAACTTTGGTATTCAACTTAGTTTCTCTTCACCATATTACCCACAAGAAAATGGTCAAGCTGAATCTTCTAATAAAACTCTCAAAAAAATTATTATGAAAGTGGTTGATGACTCTGGTAAGGATTGACACATGCACATTCCTTTCACACTTATACCTTTGCCACACCTTTCTCTTTGGTCTATGGTACAGAGGCTTTATTTATTCATTTTTATGCCCTCTCAAAGAACAAGGAAATCCCATGTGCATTGACCTATCACCCCTGGTGTCTTGGAAACTCACCCGAGGCATGCGTGGGTGCCAAGTCCCTCCTTTATATGAGTTGTGTGAGAGTGCATTATTTACGATAGAAACTTAAGTGAATAGATTGGAAAGGAACCATACATTCATCTTAGAGATCAGAATGAATTCTAGACCAATGTGTTCATTCATATAAGAAAAACATTACAGAACATAGATCTGAATCATAACAAAAAAATAAATGCACAGGGGTTTACACCCACTCATATGAAATGTATATATGACCTGATCCATACAAAAGAAAGTAGAACTAGAAACACACATATATTCATATTAAGCATGTTGATAACCACATTACATTAACTGGGGCAGTCACAGATCCATATGATAGTGCAGACTAAGGTCATGCATTAGAACTAGACTTAGGCCCTTCATAGTACAAAGAAAATTATAATGTTCAGACCCATCCCCTTGATACAACCTACTCCTACAGATCCTCTAAACCCAACCTATGGATCTCTCACAACATTCTTGCATGGCTTTGCCTCTCTCCAATTATCGATCTCTCCATCTTTCTCTATGTGTATCTCTATATCTCTCTTTTTCTTCTACTGAGTGCTCATATATATAGCCTTATCAAGCACCGCCATGCCTTTCTAAAGTTGTAGATTATTTCTCATGTGTGTAAGTGATCCTCCATGGGAGCATGAATCTTCATATGTGATCTCTCCATCCTCTACCATGATGACCTTTTGGAATCTTCTATAATAAGGTATATTCCTTCCATGGTCACCAAGTTTCAAGGCTTTCACCTTATCCACTTTGCATGCACACTCGGGTCTTGATTTCCTTGTGTTCGCACCCGATATGCCAAATATGGTTAAGTCCCAAGATATTTTCTCCACCTTGCATGTGTGCCACTAGTTCTACTAATCGTGCACTTTCTCCTTATGTGCCCTTATTTAAATAGGCCTTGTGTGCCCATGCGCCTTGTTGTACTTAGTCAATATCTTAGGGGTCCAACACTGTCCTACCTCTCAAAGTCCTAATTCCATCTCTCCATATATCTATTAAAGATATCCTATCTCGATGATGATTTTCATTGAGAACGTTTGGCATAATATTGAGCTACTGGATGAACTTCATTTAAATACTCTAGACCACCTCCAAATCTACCAAAATTACATTAAGCGTGCTTATGAAACATGCATTCGAGAATGAACATTCAAGATTGGTGATCTTGTCCTGAAGGAAAATCAACATGTAACCAAAATGGAGAAAATTAAATGAGGAAATTTTTCTCCTAATTGGCTTGGAACTTATATTGTCACCCATACATATGGATCAGAAATTATCGTTTATCTTCTCTTGAGGGTAAACCCAAACATGAGTCCCGTAATACCTTTCATCTTTGACAATTCTATTGTTGAATAAAGTACTACATCAATTTATGTCTCATATATGCTCATCCCTTGAGTGAACCTCTCCTTCCACCTACCTCTTTTAAGGACCAATGACTTAAACAAAATTGTGTGATTATCCATCACCATTCAACCTTATCTTGAATATGAGTACCACGACTCTACTCATGACATTATTCTCCTTGATAATTTTCATCCTTTTCAGGATGGGATCCCATTGTCATTTATCACTTGAAACCCCTCTCCGTCATATCTAACCTTTTTGTGTTATGGTTTTTTCCTTCATAAAAGAGGCCTATACTCCTTTATAGTCTTGTCCATGACTACAAGTCCAAAATAATGCAAAATTTTTGGGATAACAAAAATTCTACTCCTTGAGTCAAACTTCTCGTAAGTAGATGATTCCCTCAAATGAACATTTATGTCTCTTTATTGCTGCTATAAGTATATTTCTCCCTCAAAGGACAACTATAAAAAGCTAGCCACATGATGTATTAATCTGTACTTGTTACAACAAAAATTATCTTGGAGCTTCCCGCATCAATCAACTTCACGAATACCTCAAGGAGAATCTAAATATTCATCCCAATATAGACTTCCAAAGCATCGATCAATCTATGAACATAAAAAGTAAAATAAAAAATCAAGAACAAAATAAAAACTCTTGGTCTTGGACTTTCCTATGTTATTTTTGTAAGAACTGGACTATATTTGCAAAATAAAATGCACGGAATAATGATATATCTTTCAATTCATTCCGGATTATTTACATAAGATGCAATTACAAATATATAGGCACATATTTTCCTATAAATTAGTAAACTATTCTACTAACAAATACTAATCACGTGAGTTGTTTGTAACAACCAAACAACTCAACACACATTTTTTATTAGTTGTTTTATATAACAACTAAATAACAAATTACTAATATAATAATAATTACCAAATGTAATTATTATCTACACAATGTAAATACTAATTCCTAACATTCCCCCCCTTAGTGTTTACATGGTAGAAAAACATCCACACTCTCAACTGCAGTATGCTCACCCCTATGGCATGTCTAACTTTGTGACTCATGACCTTGATCCAAAAGAAAGGCTCTCTCCTTCCATGGTTTTAAACATGCTTACCACAAACCTTGACGTGACAGGAACTTCATCAACTGTCCACCTCATGTGGTTTTCTGGATCCTCCCACAAACCCTTTCAAGATCCATGAACTGACTTACTCTGGTGCTATTGTTCATCACTATGCTTATACATCAGGGAATTATGTAGGAAACACAACATGCATATCTCAAAACTGCACAATAGAAGATATACTGAAAAAATTTCACATTACTTCCTATAAGAATCATAATGTTCTTAATTGTAGTCTCTGTCATTGATCACTGCCACTCGATCTCAAACAACATAGAAAACTGCCACTACCACTGGAAGCTTTCCTTGACTAAGTCATTTTGGGTACAGAATGGGAATGGAACATTGGTATGTATTCCCCCCCACAATGTGAAATTCCACTCAAATAGATACTGAGAAGCAAAATGCATCGAAGAACATACTCCTGAATGGATCTTGCTAGTTAGGTCTTACTGCACATGGTCACTAATGCTAGTGAACATATTCTTCTAGTTGACCATCTTCCAAAGAAGTACGGTAGTCAGAGGACCAAGTCAGTCAGAGGATCACTGACAGTCATCTGTGCTCCAACACAACTCTCTTTCCAACATCCATCAAATGCCACACAAAACAGGAACACTGCAAACTGAAGCACACTGAGAAAATGAAAACCACACTGAAAATCTAATACTCACACCATACATATGCCACCACAGCTTCTGCGCGGCCCCGTCATTGGTGACTGACGAGAGGTCACTGAATGACCTCCAGCCTCCTGTGCCTCCATCCTCTAGTTTTTTTGGCTTCTAACTCAGCCAAATGAAAATTTTAAGCTCATTTGTTTCCACATTGAAGTTATTCTCCCCCCGCAATGTGAAACATTTTAGTTTTAGGACGTCGGGTACAACCGATAATGCGTCCCACAAAATAGCCAAAAAATATGATATTTTTCAAAGTGGGTATTTTATCCCAAAATTAGAACCACTATAATGAGAATTAAAAAATAAACACTTTTGCAAAAAACGGTGCTCAATTTTGAGTTACCGTGCAAAAGTTATTGAGGTTACAATTTCCCGTAAATTGGTCCAATTAAAATAAAATTGAATTGCCCTCAAAATTCAATTATTAAGCAAAAACTATAGAAAATATATATATATATATATATATATATATATATATATATATATATATATATTTTAAACTATAGTTTTGCTAAATAATTAAAAAAAATTGACCAATAAGAAAAAACCTGTGTGTTGCATTTCTTTTACCGGATGTGCATTTCCAGCCACAAAAATGTCTGTTTGACAGCAATTTTGTCATATCTACATGCTGAATCTGACCCTAATGTAAACTACAAAGTTGTGCATATTTTTCTCATATTTTCAACCCAAAAATAATTGTCTCAATCTGATGTTTTATGAGGAAGATATGTTCATTTTACTGAACACTACTTGCTGTATTTTTTGGACGGATTTTTGAATATTCTCTTTGGCCTCTTAAATCTTCTTGGCTCTCATAGGAATAACCGCTTTGGTACCAAATGTAAGAGCTGGACTATATTTGCAGAATAAAATTCATGGAATAATGATATATCTTTCAATTCATTCTAGATTATTTACATAAGATGCAATTACAAATATATAGGCACATACTTTCCTATAAATTAGGAAACTATTCTACTAACAAATACTAATAATGTGAGTTGTTTGTAATAACCAAACAACTCAGCACACATTTGTTATTAGTTGTTTTATATAACAACTAAATAACAAATTACTAATATAATAATAATTACCAAATGTAATTATTATCTACACAATGTAAATACTAAATCCTAACAATTTTTTTGTATCTTGTAGAATGGGTATGTTATCCCACAACAAGGTTACACTAAACAAACCACTCCACCCTACCCTCTTTTATTTTCTCCTATCTACTCAAGGGACGTGGTGCTCCTTTGACACTTTATGATCATTCAACTTCTTTCAACAATAGACCTATATCCATCATCTAATGTCTCAAGGGGTTTATGTCCATAATCCTATTTGAAATGACCATTATAGTCCTTGCCAACTATCGAGCATTTGACTTCTTTTCAATTCCCCTCTATCTACTTTTTTCTTCTTCAATAGAACAAGACCATCAACATCAGATATCTAGGTTCTATTCATGTTTCACCTACACCAATCATCTAGTCCCCATAAACCCATAATTAATTGAAAATTAAGTCAAATAAAACTTACCTTCACACAACCAATCTTACCCAATCTATCTTACCCAAATTACCTTACCAAAATCTACCTTACCCAATCCTACCCAACTTACCTACTACCATCTTATTCTTCCCTATCTTATGGGAGAACTACATCAGACCGAGGAACCTTTTACAAGGGCTATATAGGTAGCACTCCGAAGGCATGGGGTATTCAGAGGTTAGCTTGGACATTATTTTCCCCTCCTACATGATATTTTTGACTTTTCCTATCTACTTTAAACAACCCCATAACTAGTTTCCATAATATCAATAGATTTGAAATCAAACCACACCAGATAAAAACATCAATAACCATGCCTACATCTAGTTTTGGTAAAATAAAAACATTATAAATTAAATGCAAACCAACTATTGTCATGTAAATGTGCAACAAGGAAATTGGCAATTTTCCAGCATGACAATGATACCCCTGTACCAAAATTTTCATGTTCTATCCTTCTGAGATACCTGGGTCTACCCAGTCAGTCTGATGACCTCCCAATTCATGTTAACTCATTCCCATAGGTGATTTAGGAAATTCAATTCAACCCCCTAGGTGATTTTAGGAGTTCTTGGAAAATGTAAATTTTGGGCAGTCATAGGAAGGGCTATCACCGGACCTTCCTAAAACGAACGTATTCTCCCGGAGTAGAGAATCAGATCCAAAATAAATATAGAGGTGAATTAAAGGTATAAAACACATAATAGAAGTGATTTTGGAAGATTTAGGAAGTTTTGGAGAGGTTGGAGTAGTTTGATCAAAAATAGGGTTCACAAGCCTCGTAGTGCACATGCCAAAAAACATTGTTTTTATTCGAAGGTGATTTCGAGAGCTCTAGAAGAGTTAGGAGAAAAAATGACATCTTTGGAAATGGAATTAAAATCCCTAAAATATGGTGAAATTATTTTTTTCACAACACTTTTCTAAAATAGGTTTGTAAGCAATTTTTCATGCATCAAAGGAGTACCAGATATAAAATCTGATTTTTAGGGATCAAATGGAGGAATCAAGACCTAAGACTCCCACCATTGGATTCATAAGGCCATTTTTATTAAATCATAATATAAACATCAAAAATTCCATTGGGAGCTCAATTTATCACTGTTTCAAGTTTCCCTCTAGGAGCGAGTTTGGGAGTTAGCCAAATTTTGAACAGGACACGTGTCAGCTCCAGGATCCTAGCGCAATTTCATGTCCCTTATGTCCCTCAAGAAAAGGGACATGAGGGACATAAAAATTTTCCCATCCCCTAAAATCCCTCTGGATCCTCATATGACCTCTCGGACAACTAGTTCAGCTCCTAGGTGCTTTCCAAGCTCATTCCCTCGCTCGCTCAGATCGTGACAAGTGGCGGCTTTTGGCTTGCCATGAAATTTGATGTCCCTCATGTTGCTTTGTGTTGGGGACATCAGTGACAAGAAAATTCACCCATCCCACAAGAAAACTTCTATTCCCCCATATGACCATCTTCCAGCTCCCAAGTGCTCCTAGAATGCTTTTTGGCTCAAAATCGCCACCGTCGATCTTTGCCAAGTGTGGTCATGAGGTGCTGCATGAAAATTGATTTCCCCCATGTCCTAAAAGATTAAGGGACATCAAGGACAAAAATTTCACCTAACTCCAACTCCAAATTTTGAAAATTTTCTAACTCCTTGTTACTTCTTACTACTTCTCCATTGTCATAGCTCTGTGCTTCCTTCGTCACTCAAACCCCACCACCATTGTTGTACTCGAACCAACTTAACCAAAGAAACCACATCCTAAAAAATCATAGGTATCTTAAATAATATTTATTAGGAGAGCACAAGGATTGAATAATGAAAGAGAGAAATGAAGAAATCATCTGAAAATCCTCAATGTCGTAAAACGAAGACTCAAAGATATCTTCCAAACTCGATGCACAAAGTGAAGAACTATTTTATGCTATGTTATTCATTATCGAAGGCCATAAAAAAATCATCTTAAAATATCCCTTCAATACATGAATTCATCACATGTGAAGAAAGCTTACTCTCAATCCCAATAAAGACAAAAGTTAGATTTCCCATCAAACTAACAATCAGTTTGAAGAGATATTTCACCAGTAGAACAAGAAACAAAAACCCACAACAAAAATTTTATTTTTGTCTCGAACAGAGAAAAATCCAAACCTGAAATTCTCAAGATCCATTAATGGCTTCCATGACACAATAATGAAAAAAAAAGTGAGCTACCTCTCAACTTGTCAAGGTTTAAGAGGCGTAATCGTGTGAAAATCGATGAAAACAATCCTGGAAAATCTAGTTTCACGTGAACTAGTTTTCACACCATGAAGTCAATATTTTTAGGGATATAGAGGGATTTGATTTTTATAATCATTCTTACATATTTGAATCAATTTTCAAATCCCCAAAGATCCGATGCATGAAATAATCCGAGATTCGTAGAGGAAGGGTCTCCAAAAAACCTAGTTTCTCTCAAACTAATTTTTGCACAATGAAGTTGCCGATATTATCAAGATATGGAAAATTGATTTTTCATAAAATTCATTCCCTGTCACATGAAGAAAATATTTGAAAAAGGAAATGATCTATCTCTTCACTTCACAAGGTTCTAGTGGGTGAAATCACATGAAAATTTGAGGGAATGATCGTTGAAAAATCTAGTTTCACGTAGACTAGTTTTTGTGCCACGAAGTCCCTATTTTTAGGGATATGGAGAAATGTGTTTTTTTTTCAGTATTCTTCCCATGTCATGAAAATATCATTTTACCACTTGTTTAGATGAAGGAATTACTCAAAATGTAGAGCGTGGAACCTTGGAATAAGACCCAAATTTTCAAGACCTGTTTTGTTACAATCGACATCCATGGTGCACTTAATAAAATTAGCATATTCTATACTTCCTCACATGCTATAAATGGAAATTCCCACTGAATTTCACATTTTATCACTCAAGACAATCGAGAAAAGGGGTAAAATTGAAAGTAAGAAAAAAAAACTTCTTCCCAAAATAGCAGTCCCAAAATAACAACCTACTAAAAATAAAAATGTGATAAAAATAACAATATCTAAGGAACAGAGAAAGATGGAATATGGTAGAATTTTTAGAAGGTGAAAGTAGAGCAAGTAAGATGATATGTCCCTGAATAGAAAAGTATGGGATCATATTCTAAAAATAGAAAGTGTTCATTTCAGAGTGGAATATTACATACGACTTTGTTTTCACTCACCTTACTGATTTTTGGAATACCCTTAAGATAATGAGATGGTTTCATGAGTCTAAAAGGAGGAATACAAACTTCATAGAGGTCCTAGAAGCATCATCTCAAGTGAATTGGTTTTCGAGAGGAAAAATAGGGCATCACAAGGCATATCATGTGAATTCATCTTCATCACTTAAGAAGCTAGGTGATTCAAATTTATTCAAGGAATCCATCTTCATCGGTGTAGAAGATCACCAGTGGTAGAAATATTCACTCAAAGTTAATGACTCGCATCAAGACATTCAAAGCATTTCATCATGAGGAGTGTTTTCCTCCATCTCTTCCCTCTTCCTCTCTTTCCCTCTCTTCTTTCTCTCTCCATTATAATTCATCATTATGCGTAATAATTGTATTTCATCCTATTCATTCAAGTGACCTATTTTAAATTTGGAAAAATTATTTTCTTAAAATTATAAGAGAAATACTTAATTCATGGAAAATGAAAGGTCACGAGTGGAATATGGAAATGAAGAGTTATGTGAGGAAGTGAAAGGACAATTCAGATTGCAATAAATTGGGATGGCATTTCCATTCAAAGGGATTCCAAATTTTGAAGAACTCTTACTATGTAGCATTGGGAATTGTGATAGATTGGTGGAAGCTTTGTATTCATCACTATATATGGAATAAAATATACACTTCTTCTATTTCCATGTCCTATTTTTCCTCTATTTCTCTCTTTCATGCACTTTGCAAGAATAGTTGATTCTAGATGGAATCGAGAGGAATTTGGTGTCCTCGATAGCTGAATTTTAAAACTTGGTGTTTTAATTCATTGGTCCCGCTAGCTTCACTATGCTTTCCTCTATATTGAAGGTTGAACTATTTCGGTTACTAGGTGTGAGATTTACAATCTACTCACGTCAGTAATCTTCCTTGCATAATTTCCCCCTCTTTACCTTTATCTCTATAATTTCCTCCCTTGTACCCTAGTACAAGCATTTTTCCACATGTTCAATGGAGTTTCCTGTGTGATCCCCAACTAATTTGACCACCCACAACAACATTTAGATAGGATTAGGATTTGGTTACTTTCAATAATGGGAGTTGTACCATATTCAATGCCGAGGGGCGTAGCCATCATGTACATTAGTGGAGACACCTAATTTGTCCATCCGAAAATTTTCTCACCAACAAGCTTTTGGAAACTCTAGTGGGGAGAGATTTTCCTGAGTGTTCCCAACAAAGATCTCTATCCAAAATATCAAAAAAAAAAAAAAAGTATATTTTCAAAAAAAAAAAATTCAGATTTCAAAGGAAAATCATTTTTGAAGGAAACTCCATCAAAGAACAAACCTCGTTCATGTTCATTTCCTGCACCATGAATAAATTTCTAGATTGGAGTTAAGTACCAATGAGTGATAGTGAAGAATTTGAAGAATATGTATACCCAAAAAATAAGGTCGTTGATTAACCATGGTTTCAAACTAGTCCTTACAAAAAGGAAAATTCAAGAACAATAAAATGGTCTCCTACTTCAAGAAATAATTTGTAGAGAAAAAATTTCCAATGAAAATAAGATAAATATTGGTAGAAAGAGGCACAAAGAAGATACAATATTCTGTGTGTACCCTAAGAAGATCAATAATATGCCAAAGGTAATAATCTTTGTTATGCCCAACTAAATGAAAAGTTGGGAGCCATGTCTTTCATCACCCTCCCTTGGGATGATTTCCTTGCATATAGGAATGATAAAATGGGAGTCTTAAAACTTGAGTATATGGAAAGAATCATGAGCACTATGTAAGGAAATTCAAATCCCCAAATCTACCTCAAATGCTGAAATATGATGAATATTTACAAGAGATGTATGAGAAACTTGAAGCATCCCATAGCAAGGAAGAAGAAAAAGATATTTTTTCTATGGAGGAAGATCTTGAATATCATTCATATCATAGGGTTTTCATCCCCGAAAGGTTCTTAAATGCCACTAAAGAAAATTCTATCCTTGAACCTTTTGATGAAAATCAAATCATCATTTAAGAAGATGATGAAAGACAAGATGGTACAAGATCCACTAAAGAATATTTCTACAATATCACACAACTCACTACAAAATTGAGAACATTTTCCTTCTTCTACCACTCTCTAGATGAATTCATCACATATGGTGATGAAGAAATGAATATTTTGAAAAGAGAATATGTGGAAAGGATTCAGAGTATAATAGAAGGAAATTCTGACCCCAAAGTCTTTGATGAAATTTGGAGGTATGCTTTAGCTCTACAAAGAAGATATGAACATATTTAAGCTCCACATCAAATGGAGGAAGAAGACGAGATGCACCCTATGGAAGAAGACCCTGATGGCTGCCCATACTATGAGGTTTTCATTCCCAAAATATTCTTGGATTCTCTTGAAGAATATCTTATCATGGAACCTTCCGATGAAAGCCAAAGAAACGTCATGGAGGAAGAAGTAAAATACATGAAGATAGAATCACCATTCAAAAATTCCATCTGGCTCGAGGCACAACCCATAGGGGGAATAATATATTTAATAAAGGAAGATCCTTGCTGCATAATGGATGATCCAATGCTCTCTGAAGACTCCACCAATGATGAAGAATACATCCAATTCAAAGTAAGCATGAACGATCTCCTTTCAAGTTTTGATCTTTTAATTAATGATGAAATGGAGAGATGTGAAGAAATGAAATAAATTCACCCCAAATCATGGTCTGAAGATGATGAATTTGGGATGGTCTTAGATAATTTTCCTCCTATTTTGATTCATCAAGTGATGTAGAAATTTTGCATGAAGAAATGGAGGAAGTCAAAGAATCAAACTCTCTTCCCGATGAAATCATGGATGATTGAATGGAAGAATCCCACTCTCTTTTAAAATCCAAGGAGAAAAAACAATTTAAATAAAACATCTACTCACTCGGGAGAAAAATCATCATTACGGTGAAAACAGATCCTTTCATTTTTCACCTGAGAAAGAAGATTCAATAATGGATAGTCAAGATGTAGCTGAAAATTCTTCTCATACTGTTGTCCCAACATGGTTCTCTTCTTCTTACCAAGAATAATATGATATGGATTTTGAGCTTGAAGGAGTTCCCTTCCCATAAAGAATGGACCTCTTCTCCTTGTCGAAAGATACAAGTGAGCCAAGTATTCCTATGCTTGCAAGAGAGTAAATCTTGGGCAATGCAAAACATGGAAGAGGTAAATGAGGATGTTTTAAATGAATCATGGGCCCATATGGATCAAATTTTTAACCATCTCCTAGAGGCACAACATTAATATTCTTACAATAAGGATGAATATGAATCTATGGAAGAATTAGAAGAACCATCAAGACAAGACATTTTTTAGGATGCAAAATAAACTGAATATTCTCAACTCATTCTTGAACTCTTAACTTAGGCCATGAAAATGTAGGATAGTTATGAGGTGCTCCTCTTTTGATACACCAACTATTGATACCAAAAAAATCCAATGGATGAACTAAATGACTTCCTTAATGCCTTGGTTGATGAGAATGGATGTGAAAACATACCTTTTATTTCACACAATGTGAAGAGGTTCATGAGTGCAAAAGAAGGAATATTATGGAGTCTTCTTTAAATAGTCTTAATCTTGAAGACAACATCCCTACCATGGAGGATGATAATAAGGAAAATGTTGATTTGATTTACAAGAAACAAAGTGGGACATCCAAAGAAATTGGTGGATGCGAAGAAAATTAATTTTTCTCTCTCCTTTCGAGTGCCTTGCTGATGTAGGAGAATAATTAAAGTAGAAATTCAAATAGGATGGATATCTTCCCTCTATTGAATACATGGAAGAATGATATATCATGACCATAGGGAATCAAGTGAGAGAATCAAGGTACGAGAGATTAGAGAATATAATGAAGAGTTCATTAGATGCAAGAACATTCTCTCGTGTAGTATGAGTATGAAGATGGAATCTTGCTCAGATTCTTCTTATCAAGCCATGCAAATCCATCACAAAATCATGGTTTGATGAAATAACAATTTTCGTGCTTCAAAGGTCATAATTGTATCAGCTATTTCATGATGGCATGTTCTTTTATCAACCCGTTTCAGGTATGTGTATATATTTTCCCCACCTTTGTAAATTTACCTCCCCTATGTATAATTTATCTTTCCTATTGTGTTTTTTCTCCCCTCTGGTGTGTTTCCCTTCTATTTGTGTTTGTGTGTTTGGGTGTGTGTTAAATAAATAAATTTGTGTAGCCTATTTGTCTAGTGATTCCATAGGGACCAATGGATAAGGCACTAGTTAATGGATTATATGGTCTACATTTGAGATTATGGATTCTCTATGTCACATCTTAACTGAAATCAGTCCATGTCTTGTCCCCAAACTAGAGCCGATGTTGTCATGCAAATGTGCAATAGGAAATTGACAATTTTCTAGCATAAAAATAATACCCATGTAAAAAAATTCATGTTCTATCCTTATAAGATACCCTGTGTTTTCCCAGTCATTCCAATGACCTCCCATTTCATGTTAACTCATTTCCTAGGTGATTTAGGAAATTCAATTCAGCCTCCTAGGTGATTTTAGGAGTTCTTGAAAAATGTAAATTTTAGGCAGACACAAGAAGGGCTATCGTTGGCCTTCCTAGAATGAGTGTAATCCCAATGAGTAGAGAATAACATAAAAATCAATACATAGGTTAATTTAAGGTCTATAAACATCATAAAAGTGATTTTGGAAGATTCAAGGAAGGTTTGGAGAGGTTAGATCAGTTTGATCAAAAACAGGGTTCACAAGCCTAGGCAGTGCATAGGCCAAAAAAATTGTTGAGCTTTGGAAGGTGATTCTAGGAGATATCTAATTAGGAGAAAGAAAATAATTATTTGGAAATGGAATTCAAATCCCTAAAATATGGTGAAATTATTTGTTTCACAATACTTTGGCGCAATAGGTCTACAAACAATTTTTATCATGCACAAGAGGAGTACTAGATAAAATATCTATTTTTCAAAAAAATGGAGGAATCAAGACCTGATACTCCCAAAATTGGATTCATAAGGCCATTTTAAGTCAAGTTCATATAAACATTCATCAAAAAATTCCATCGGGAGCTCAAGTTATTTCTATTTCAAGTTATGCTCTAAGAGCGAGTTCGGGAATTAGCAAAATTTTGAATAGGACACGTGTCAACTCTAAGAGCCTGGTACAATTTCATGTCCATTACATCCCTAAGGAAAAGGGACATGATGGACATAAAAAATTTCCCATCCCATAAAATCCCTTTGGATCCTCATACAACCTCTTGGACCATCAGTTCATCTCTCAAGTGCTTGCCAAGCTCATTCCCTTACTCGTTAAGATAGTGACAAGTGGTGACTTCGGCTTGCCATGCAATTTGATATCCCTCGTGTCATTTTTTTCTTAGGGAAATCAGGGACATGAAAATTCACCCATCCCTAAAGGAGACTCATGGTCCTCCATGCGACCATCTTCCATCCCGTAGTGCTCCCAACATGCTTTTTGGCTCAAAACTCCCACTTGAGGAACATTAAGGACACAAAATTTTTCCCAAATAAAACTCTTCATCCTTATAGTTTGGATTTTATTATGATCAAGATACTATGTAATATATGATGGACATCCTTATAGTTTGGATTTATTATGGTGATGTCGATTGTTAGATCTAATTCATATATGATGCATGATGATTGTTGAGACATTTTATATATATGTTGACATGATGTCAAACATGGTTATATTGTAGATGTTGTTTAGACATGTGATATTTGATATTTGGAGTAAACTAGAAAATGGAAATTATTTGATGATGATATAGTTGTTGATTAAAAATGTAAATGATGTAGTTGTTACTTCGATGTTGTTGTGATTCATTTATATAGTTGGTTTTGTGATTTTATTTATATTCATTTTGAATGTTCTGATATGGCCATGAGGCTAAAGGAGGTATTTGTGTTTTTTAGGTTAAATATCACAACAAACATTGGGGGATTGGAGACCAACCATAATAGAATTCTAGGTGAATTCAACAAGGTCACCATGGAAACATGTCTTTGTGTGTGTGTTGTATTTTGTTAGGGATTCCCATGGGGGATTTCCTTTATATGTGACCATGGGTTTGTGTATTTTATTAATGTGTTTCTTTTATTATTGTTGTATGTATTTTATTAGTAATGTGTCCCTTTTTTAATTAATTAAAATTGTGTAATAGATTAATGTGAGGAAACATATGGTTAAAATTTAAATAAATCAAATTGGGATATGGGAAAGTAATCATAAGAGTTGTTGGTTGTTTGTATTTAATTATGTAAGGGATGTGTAAGTTGTGTAAGAGCTTGTGTAAGTCAGATTTTGGAGTAAGAAACACTCCACCTCCATGGGAAATTCGAATTTGTCCTTGGGGGCTGTTTTTGGAGGCTTGTGGGACAAGTAAAACTTGTCCCATGCCTCTAAATTTATGTTACCAACCATACTTATGGTTGGAGAAGTGATTTGTGACTTTTTATAATGAATTTTATTCATCATGTTGCTTGTTTTGGATTGCACTTTCTTACATTTTATTTAATTTGTTGTCCCTTGAGGTGTGGGATTTTTGGAGTGTGCAAGTAACTTGTCATTTTTCACCCACCTCTTTATTGAGCTTTGGAGAATGGAACTTTGTCTTTTGTGTTTGAATTTGAGGATGTGTGATGTGGCATCCTACATGGATCCACATCATCCTCTTCTCTTCCCTCTTCTATTTAATTCAAACTCTTTTCTTGTTTTGGGTTGTTGAATCATTTTGCAACTTTCTTGGGGTGCATTTTTCTTGTGTGGAGCTCTTGTTTTTGGAGGAATTTTGGAGAAAGATTTGCATGCTTGGAGATTTTCTATTTTGGACTGTGTTTTTGGCATTTGAAGCTTGTTGTTTGGAGACAAAAGTACCATGGAGAGGTAGGAATTTATTCTCTCTTTTATTACTTTTATTTTCTTGTTGTGTTGTGTGTATGGTGCATGCTTTGTTTTATTTGTTGGCTGGTTGGGTAGACTGCCTTAGGGAAGGTGTAGGAGAAGGCTATGGGGAATCCATGTGGGGGCATAAGGAATGCCATTGGCATAAGATTTTTGTGGAGGGATTTTGGGTTTGGGATCCACCATGGAAAAGAAATAGCTTGCATTTCTTACTTTGTGGGGGCATAAGGAAATATGTGGGGGCATAAGGAGAAATTTGTGGGGGCATAAGGATGTGTGTGGGATGAATTATTTTGGTGGGTTGTTCTAGTGGATGCCCAATTCCCAATTGGGAGGCATAAGTAGCTTCCCCCATAGACCTTCTCCTTTGGCTTGCATGATCAAGCCTGAGTTCTATTTTGAAATGATTTTAAATGTAGTTGTGAACTGTTGTTTTTGTGTTGAATTGTGTTTTAAAAAGAAATGTGTATGTGAAAGAATGTTGTGTTGTGGAAGCCAGTTGTTTCCATGGTTGAATTACACCTTTGATTGTATTTTGGTTGGGGCTGGGGCCAATGATGAAGGAAGGCTTCTCCTTTCATTGGATGTCTTGGTTGGGTGGAGAGCATTGCCTTTCCCCCTCTTTTGTTGTGATCAACTGGAGTAAAGAGAAAATGTGCATGTTGTTGCTATCCTGGAGCAAGGAAAAAACATAGTTTGACAGTCCCTTGTGAAAACACATTCATTTGTAATCCTTTCCCACATGATGTGGATGAAATTGTAACAATTATGTTATGGAGAAATGATGTTGTAATTGATTATGAGAATGTATATTTGAATTGAGAAAGACATTTTTTTTATGCTCTGTACATTGGAAAGAAATAAATTGAATGTTGTTATTACCTTCAACATTGAAATATGTAGAGTACATGATTGGAATTAATAAAGAATTGAAAGACCTTCTCTTATATGCATTGTTGAATTAAATGGAATGTTTCATTGTATGGAAAAAAAAGAGATAGTTAGATCTCTTGTTTGGAAGAAGAAGAAATGCATGTGGAAACAATGTTGTTTTTTGTTTTTGGAGTTATGTAAAAATGAAATTTAGTATTTTCTTTTTAATTGAGAATGGTTTTTTAATAAACAAATAAATGCATTAGATTAGTTTAGGAATGAAATGCCAACACTTGAATGATAAAAATTGTTATACAAATTTAAAATAAATTGATCTCTTGTAAATATTCAAAAACTGCTTGCAAATCAAACTTAATAAAAATGCATAGTTTGGACCTGCACATTTAAATCAATTTGGAAACCTTAAAATTTAACATGATACATTAGCATGGAACTCATATTGACAAAGAAAACTTAAGAAAACAATTTAACCATTACAAATTTGAACACAATCCCTTCCTCATCCGTTTTCTATCATTTGTTGGAAAAATTCAAATTTAAATCAATTGAAAAATTTAACTTCCTAAACACTTTCAAAATCCTTCCTAGATCAATCCTCCATGTCTATTTGGCATGTTGAGTGAAGGAGGAGATCCAATTTAATCAAAATTGAAAGTTAGAAATTACCAGTTGGCTTTTTAAAATCTGCAGATCCTTTTTACAAAATTGACCCTTAAAATTTATCAAAATGTAAAATTTATGATTCTGTGCAAAGAGGGCATTGAGAGCTTTCCAAAAAGTCCTTATTTTCCAAAACTGAGCTTTCTAGAAAAAGTTATGGCACTTTGAAGTTTTTGTGCCTTGGTGGGAAAATTTGGGAAAATTTTCCCTGGTGGCCCACAACCAAAAAATTTCCCATCGAATTGCCTTAGAAATTTTTTTTTGAAAAATTTTGGCTCAGGAAAAATTTCATCTTTTCCTCCGCCAGCCCCAGCCAATCAGAGGCTCCACATGTGTCCTCATGGGGTAGTGGCAGAGGTGCGGCATCTTTTTTTCCCTTTGAAACTTTTTTGAAATTTTTGAAATTTTTTTTTAGCCCCCCGCCCAAGCCAATCAGAGGTGCCACGTGGTAGCTTTGGGGTGTGGAGGAGGGTGAGACCCTTTTTTATTTTTTTTTTTTCCTTTGGGAAATTTTTGAAAAATTTCCCGAATTTTCCCCCCCCCCCCCGCCCTCACCTTGGTTTTTATTCTTCTCCGGGGTGTGTGGACCCGACCACATGCCTTTTTCACCTTTCTTTTTACCCTTTGGTGAAATTTGTCAAAATCCCCGCTGCCCACACCTTCCTTCTCTCTTCTCCCCGGTGAATTATGTGAGTGCCACGTGTCCCTAGATGGACCCACGGGCATGTGGACCATTTTTTCTCTCCCCTGGTGAAATGCCCCAAATTCTTGCCACCTTTCCCCTTTTCTTGTGATGTCCGAGGCCGCCAGTGTCCTTGGGTGCAAATGGGGCAAATGGGAAATTTTAACCCATGCAAGGAAAAATTTCTTAAAGCCACCCCGCGACCCGCCAACCTGCCTACCAAAGGGGTTTTCCTCTCCTCTTGACACGTGTCCCCTTGGGGAAAATTTGACCCCTAAGGTCCGCTTGCTCATATCTTGAGTTTTGAAGGAGTTAGGAGGACTTCTTTATATCACCGGAAAGGTGAGAAAATTTCCTATCCAATGGGAATGATTTAGGAAATTTTGGAAGTGTTAAGTATGAGAAAAATCAAGTTGAAACTCTGAGCCTGTTAGAGAGTGGGTATGGGGGTAAATTACTCCCTGAACCTAACTGAAACTTCTAACCCTAAAATTTGAACCATGTGACCTTGATAATTGTTAATAAATGAAAAGTATGTTCTAGTAATTTTAGACTTGTTCTAAATTTGTTAGTGGTAGTTGTTGCCTTGTAACCTAGTTATAGACACTCTTAATCAAGTTCGGGGAGTGGGTAAGTGAGACCTTACTGTTGATGTTTTAAATATGTATTCCTTTCCTCACTGTAATTTAACCCTGCTCTTATCTTGATCTTGTGGAATTAAATACCTTGGGTATTTAATTGTTTTGGGTCCCTTAACCCTAAAATTTTAATCAGGGAATATTTAGCTAAAATGTCAATGTAATCAGTAATTAAATTAATCCCTAGGGAGATTTGAGCTAGGTGTGGACTTATTACACTTGTTGCTTTATAATGGAAATTAGTAATTATTATAATGGGAAAAGTTATCAGTTGAATTTAATTGTCTTTGAGACTTTGGTCGTTAACTCCTAATCAAAAAAAAAAAAATTATTCCATAATTTTCTAACTAAACCTAGGTTGTTCATGGGTCTCAAGTGGGTTGTTTTAATCGGGCATCACACTTGGTATCAGAGCAGTGGTTCAAAAGCTTGGACCATTGGGCACACTAGAAAACTTGAGACATGAATTGTAAACCTAGCACACTTTTAAATCTAAGAAAACAAACTTGTTTGAAAATTGAAGAAGAAATAAGTATGAAGAAATATTACATTACTCTATTCATTTGAACTACCAAAATTAAAATCATAATAAAATAACAAGTTGTTTGAGTTGTTGTGCTTGCTTAGTGGCATTTTCTAACACCTAGGTAACTAAGAATGTCAGATTAAATTGATTTTGGTGAACTTCTAGTATAATGGAGACTTGGTTCCCCTTTGAAAATGTGTTGTTTTACAAGTCCTAAAACTTGATTTAATTGTATGATGCATTAAGCCCTTTGTTGAGACCCTTCCTTATTGGAGTTGTTGGAATGATGAGTTGTATGATGTGATTCTTGTGGTTGGGTAGTAGTGGTTGTGTTCTGGGTCGGGAAGAGTGATTAGAAGTTGTTTAGAGCTTCCTTCCTTCAGTGGTTAGGAAAGAGGGTCTGGTTGTCAGTTTTCCAGTTTGTTACCCGTGTGAGAGAGTGGACACTAAGTCTGGGTGTCGTTTAGGACCCAATCTATGTATGTGTTTTTGGAACTAACCTCGAGAGTAGAGTACCCCTATTGGTGGCCATGAAGGGCTGCAGAGTGAATGTGGTGTTAACTTTTGTGTTTTACATTCGTAATCTTGTGTATTTTATCAAGGACCAACATCTTATTTTATGATTGGATTGAGAAGCTCTGAGGATCTTTTATTTATTTATAATTTTTGCAAGAATTTTCAAACTTTGCAATGTGGCTACTTAGCCACTTTTATTGATTGCCGATATTTCTTGGACTTATTTGATTAGTGACTCGGAGCTCATTATGTTGTTGGCTACTTAGCCAAATGTTATGTGATTCTCACTTGCATGTTGTTGAGCTGGTTCTATGTTGTTTGTCTCGTAATATTTTGTCATATGGGGGTACACCCTAGGTGCCTGGAATGTCTTCTTAGGTGTGTTAAGTCATGCCTTGGCTATGGATGCATGGAACCTTAAGTGTGTCTAAGATCTTAGAGTGACCCTTTCGTTGCTTGACCTTGCTAGAAAGAAAGTTTGTTGTGTAGTGTGGTCTAGAGGGCAGTCTGACAGTGGTAGTGGTGGTTCTCTTACAATCTGGTAAGAGCTTGACCTCATCGGAGTAGGAGTGTTTTATTATGGGATTTTAGATTTTGTTAGGATTGGATTGCCTTTTGGTTGACTGTAAATGTTGGTGGAAAAGTGTTGTTTCATCAATGGCATGTTAAATTGTATCATGGGTTCCTGGTTGCATCATAGAAAGTGTTGACTCATGGAATGTATGCATCTTGGTAATTATGGAAAGATTTAAGCCCTTTTCAGGTAGTGAGTTATTTAAGTGTACTTTTTTTCTCTCTTGACTTATAAATAGGTCTACCCTTACCTTAAATTTCCTTTACTATGGATAACATTCTATGACCTATTAATCTTTGGGTTACTTGGAAACACTTATGGATGCTTTGGGTCTTTTGGATCTTCCTCTTAGAAATGTTAGTTTGGTAGATCTTAATAGTTAATTTTGATGGTGCTTATATTGTACTTCCTCTTTTAAAAAAAAAAAATGTAACTCTTGGCTGTAAAGTCCATGATTTGGTAAATTATTTGGTTGCCCCATTGCATTTGATGCTTTCTAGTGTGGATGTGGTGTCCTTGGAGTAAAGTTGCATTGTCATCTAGTTGCTTGGCTAGTGGTATCTTGTGGGGACATGAGGATTGATTGGAAAACCTTCTTGGGTTATTAGGGGAGTAAAATGTTACCACCCTAAACAACAAAAAATTGTTAAACCTTAATAGATTCGTAAAAGTAAGATTACACCTCTTTAATGAGCCTTCCTTGAAAATTTCTTGTGAGACTTGGAGACCCACTAAGAATGTGTAATGCTGCTTGAAATTATTCAAGTGAATCTTTGAAATCTTGGTGTGATTCATGTTGGCTCATTGTTTCCTAGTTCTTACAAAAATTAATAGTGTGTTTTCTATGTTGAATGTCTCTTGTTCCTTTAGAATTAAAAATGTGGTGTGTTGATTTACATCTCTTTCCCATAAAAGTAATTATGTGATATGTTTGAACCTTCCTTCTCATTAAAATTTGATTGATAAGATGACTCAACCAGAATGCCATGAAACTATAATTAAAGAGATTTGACCTTGGAACTTAACAAATAAACTTGAGCATAGAAAAAGGGAAGTGATCCTTGTTGTACCCTTGGTAGATTAATAGAAGAAATAAAAACCATGTAGAAGAATAGAAAGGAAACCTTGTCCATCCACCTTCCTTATGAGTAAGAATAAATGCTCTCTACCTATACAGAATGGTGAGACATCATGCCCACCTTAGTGGTGCTCTTTATAATGTAAACTAGTGATGTCATGATAGAAGGAAGTTTGTAACTAAGGAAGCATGAAAGGAATGTTCTTAACAAGAAAAGCTATAACTTTTGACTTAATGAGTTGATTTATAAATGGGTAAAATTTATGTGTATTGAGTACAATGTATAGTTGAACCTGTAGTTCTGTCATCCACCTAAAATTGTGAAACCCCGGTGGATAGTAATGTGTTCTAGTTGCTTATTACTTCTTGTCCATAGATGTATGTGCCTTTCTTGTGGGAGTTTTGGGTCATCACACCCTTATCATCCCGTAGCTCGATGGATGTGAGTTGTGGTCCTTTTGGATTGAGACTTATCTGTTGTTTGAGAAGCAACCTCCTTGCGTGTTATCTTGTCCTTGGAGACCTAAGTATTGTAATTTTAAGGCAACATATGTTAAGGATATAAAATAACTTTGGGAAGTCTTCTTTTCCTCATATTTTCTTGGGTCACCTTGTTGTTGTAGCCCTTTTTCCCATTAGGATGGAAAGTGCAAGATGATGTTATTCACCCTTGGATTTGATTGGACCCCATGTTACTTGTTCTTCTCCCTAGTGACCTTGAGTGGTCCTTGATGTTTCTTGTGCTCCCTTTATGGTTATTCTAAGCTTGAGTAGGAAATAAGATAAATAAATCTCATTGTGATATAAGGTATGGTACTTGTATTGTTATGTTAGTTGTTAGGGGAGATATAAATGTATATGTATATATTTTCTTTTGCTAAATGGTTGAATTCTTTAGTTTGGTTGTTTGGTGTGTTTGATTCTTAAAACAAAAGTGTAAAAATCAAGACTATAGGAAACCTTGTGGTCATGAATTTGCTTAGTATTACCATGAAAAGTTAATTGTGCCCTCTCGAGTTATAGAAGTGCTTTCCTTGAATAGTTCCTTGTTTTTAAATGCTTGCTGATTTAGGTGTCCTTGTTGGTTAACCTCATCTTGTGTGATCTCAATTTGTGGGACCTTGAGTAGACTTGTTCCTCATACAAATTTGGTCATAGTTGATTTTTCTAGCCTTGTCTAAACAACGAACCTTGAAATCATGGCTTAGACGTGTAGAAACCTTAACTTCTATTAATGTGGTATGTGTATCATGAGGAAACTGTGTGGTCATCTCAAGTTATGGAAATTCTCCTAAAATTCTTACTTGGTGGTTACTCTTAATAATCTTTTGGAACTCTTCATGTTATATTGTTATGTGTTGTATCTTGTTTGATAGCGTAAAGTTACTCCTTAGATTTAAATGCTCGTAGCCTTGCATGTAGAAAGTTTAGAACTCATCCCTTGCAATCTCCCTTCTCCTTGTTAAAATACATTGGACCAAACTGGAGTTCTGTAGACCCACACTTGTTTGAAGCAAACAATCCCATAATGGGAGTGATCCTTTTTCTATTGCAGTTATTCCTATCTCTCTTTCCTGTGACTTCCAGGAGGAAGTCGAGTCTAAGGGGAGGGGGATGTAGTGCCCACTTCCCTTTGGCACCTTTTATTACTGATCATGATACTATAGACTATATGATGGACATCCTTATAGTTTGGATTTAGTATGGTGTTAGATGTCAGATCCTGGATTATTGTTGGATCTTGATTCATATATGATGCATGATGATTGTTGGAGACATTTTATATAGATGTTGACATGTTGTCGGACATGGTTATATTGTAGATGTTGTTTGGACATGTGATATTTGATATTTGGAGTAAACCTAGAAAATGGAAATTATTTGATGATGATATAGTTGTTGATTAAAAATGCAAATGATGTAGTTGTTACTTCGATGTTGTTGTGATTCATTTATATAGTTGGTTTTGTGATTTTATTTATATTCATTTTGAATGTTCTGATATGGCCATGAGGCCGAAGGAGGTATTTGTGTTTTGCAGGTTAAATATCACAACAAACATCGGGGGATCGGAGACCAACCACAATAGAATTCTAGGTGAATTCAACAAGGTCACCATGGCAACATGTTTGTGTGTGTGTGTTGTATTTTGTTAGGGATTCCCATGGGGGGATTTCCTTTATATGTGACCATGGGTTTGTGTATTTTATTAATGTGTTTCTTTTATTATTGTTGTATGTATTTTATTAGTAATGTGTTCCCTTCTTTTAATTAATTAAAATTGTGATAGATTAATGTGAGAAACATATGGTTAAAATTTAAATAAATCAAATTGGGATATGGGAAAGTAATAATGGAAGTTGTTGGCTGTTTGTATTTAATTATGTAAGGGATGTGTAAGTTGTGTAAGAGCTTGTGTAAGTCAGATTTTGGAGTAAGAAACACTCCACCTCCATGGAAATTCGAATTTGTCCTTGGGGGGCTGTTTTGGAGGCTTGTGGGACAAGTAAAACTTGTCCCATGCCTCTAAATTTATGTTACCAACCATACTTATGGTTGGAGAAGTGATTTGTGACTTTTTATAATGAATTTTATTCATCATGTTGCTTGTTTTGGATTGCACTTTCTTACATTTTATTTAATTTTTTGTCCCTTGAGGTGTGGGATTTTTGGAGTGTGCAAGTAACTTGTCATATTTTCACCCACCTCTTTATTGAGCTTTGGAGAATGGAAATTTGTCTTTTGTGTTTGATTTTGAGGATGTGTGATGTGGCATCCTACATGGATCCACATCATCCTCTTCTCTTCCCTCTTCTATTTAATTCAAACTCTTTCTTGTTTTGGGTTGTTGAATCATTTTGCAACTTCCTTGGGGGCACATTTTTTTCTTGTGTTGGAGCTCTTGTTTTGGAGGAAGTTTTGGAGAAATATTTGCATGCTTGGAGATTGTTGTTTTGGACTATGTTTTGGCATTTGAAAGCTTGTTGTTTGGAAACAAAATCTACCATGGAGAGGTAGGAATTTTTTCCTCTTTTTATTGTTGTTATTTTCTTGTTGTGTTGTGTGGATGGTGCATGCTTTGTTTTATTTTGTTGGCTGGTTGGGTAGACTGCCTTAGGGAAGGTGTAGGAGAAGGCTATGGGGAATCCATGGGGGGGCATAAGGAATGCCATTGGCATCAAATTTTGTGAAAGGAGTTTGGGTTTGGGATCCACCATGGAAAAGAAATAGCTTGCATTTCTTACTTTGGGGGGGCATAAGGAAATCTGTGGGGGGCATAAGGAGAAACTTGTGGGGGGCATAAGGATGTGTGTGGGATGAATTATTTTGGTGGTTGTTTTTGGTGGATGCCCAATTCCCAATTGGGAGGCATAAGTAGCTTCCCCCATAGACCTTGCTCCTTTGGCTTGCATGATCAAGCTTGAGTTCTATTTTGAAATGATTTTAAATGCAGTTGTGAACTGTTGTTTTTGTGTTGAATTGTGTTTTAAAAAGGAAATGTGTATGTGAAAGAATGTGTGTGTTGTGGAAGCCAGTTGTTTCCATGGGTTGAATTACACCTTTTATTGTATTTTTGTTTGGGGCTCGGGGGCCAATGATGAAGGAAGGCTTCTCCTTTCATTGGATGTCTTGGTTGGGTGGAGAGCGTTGCCTTTCCCCCTCTTTTGTTGTGATCAACTTGGAGAAGAGAAAATGTGCATGTTGCTGTCCTGGAGCAAGGAAAAAATAGTTAGTTTGACAGTCCCTTGTGAAAACACATTCATTTGTAATCCTTTCCCACATGATGTGGATGAAATTGTAATAGTTATGTTATGGAGAAATGATGTTGTAATTGATTATGAGAATGTATATTTGAATTGAGAAAGACATTTGTTTTCTGCTCTGTACATTGGAAAGAAATAAATTGAATGTTGTTATTGTTTTCCAACATTGAAATATGTAGAGTACATGATTGGAATTAATAAAGAATTGAAAGACCTTCTCTTATATGCATTGTTGAATTAAATGCAATGTTTCATTGTATGGTAAAAGAGATAGTTAGATCTCTATTTGGAAAGGAAGAAATGCACGTGGAAATAATGTTGTATTTTGTATTTTTGGAGTTTGTAAAAATGAAATTAGTAATGATTTGAAATGATTTGTTGTAAAAAAATGAATGCATTAGATTAGTTTAGAAATGAAATGCCACACTTGAATGATAAAATTTGTTATACAAATTTAAAAGAAATTGATCTCTTGTAAATATTCAAAACTGACAATCAAACTTAATAAAAATGCACAGTTCGGACCTGCACATTTAAATCAATTTGGAAACCTTAAAATTTAACATGATACATTAGCATGGAACTCATATTGACAAAGAACACTTAAGAAAACAAGTTTAAACATTGAAAATTTGAACACAATCCCTTCCTCAGTCGTTTTTTGTCATTTGTTGGAAAAATTCAAATTTAAATCAATTGAACAAATTTAACTTCCTAAACCTTTCAAAATCCTTCCTAGAGTAATCCTCCATGTCTTTTTGACATGTTGAGTGAAGGAGGAGATCCAATTTAATCAAATTGAAAGTTAGAAATTACCAATTGGCTTTTTAAAAGCCTATAGATCCTTTTTGCAAAATTGACCCCTTAAACTTTATCAAAATGTAAATTTTATGATTTCTTGTGCAAAGAGGGCATCGAGAGATTTTCAAAAAGTCCTCTTGTTTTCCAAAAAAATTGAGCTTTCTAGAAAAAGTTATGGCACTTTGAAGTTTTTTAGCCTTGGCGGGAAAATTTGGAAAATTTTCCTTAGCGGGCCCATGCAACCCAAAAATTTCCGTCGAATTTCCTTAGAAATTTTTTTTTGAAAAATTTTGGCTCTCAAAAAATTTCAAATTTCATCTTTTCCTCCACCCCTCCCAACCAATCAGAGGCTGCCATGTGTCCTCACGGGCAGGCGGAGAGGCACAACATCTTTTTCCCTTTGACTTTTTTGAAAATTTTGAAAAAATTTCCTTTTAGCCAATGCTCCATCGGCCCGAAATCATCTTTTTCCCGCCAATCATAGTGCCACGTGGCAGCTTTGGG
The DNA here is from genome assembly GCA_018340775.1 of Taxus wallichiana var. yunnanensis. Lineage (NCBI taxonomy): Eukaryota > Viridiplantae > Streptophyta > Pinopsida > Cupressales > Taxaceae > Taxus > Taxus wallichiana. The sequence continues at coordinate 86,794,811 of CM031240.1, forward strand.
TGCTAGTGGAGGGGGTGGACCCTTTGTTTTTTTTAGTTTTTTCCTTTGGAAATTTTTGAAAAATTTCCCCATGGCCCCGTACCCCCACCCTCGCCTTGGGTTTTTCTCTCTCTGGACGGGTGGACCCCATGCGCCTTTCACCCCTTTTTCCCTTTGGTGAAATTCACCAAATCTCCCCACCGCTCCCACCTTCCTCTCTCTCTCTCTCCCCTTCATGAATTGGAGTGCCACATGTGTCCTAGGTAGACCCTGGGCATGCGGACACCATTTGGTTTTCTCTCCCCTTGGGAAAAATGCCCCAAATTCTTCCCTCCCTTTTCCCTTTTCCCCGACGATGTCTCAGAGGCTGCCATGTGTCCTTGGGGAGCCGCGGAGGCATGGGTGCAAATGGGAAATTTCTCCCATGCAAATAAAAATTGCTTAAGCCACCCCGTGACCCACCAACCCACTAGAGAGGTTTTCCTCTCCTCTTGACACGTGTCCCCTTGGGGAAAATTTGACCCCTAAGGTCCACTTGCTCATATCTTGAGTTTCTGAAGGAGTTAGGAGGACTTCTTTATATCACCGGAAAGGTGAGAAAATTTCCTATCCAATGGGAATGATTTAGGAAATTTTGAAATATTAAGTATGAGAAAAATCAAGTTGAAACTCTGAGGCCTATTAGAGAGTGGGTATGGGGGTAAATTACTCCCTGAACCTAATGAAACTTCTAACCCTAAAATTTGAACCATGTGACCTTGATAATTGTTAATAAATGAAAAGTATGTTCTAGTTAATTTTAGATTGTTCCAAAATCATTAGTGGTAGTTGTTGCCTTGTAACCTAGTTATAGACACACTCTTAATCAAGTTTGGGAGTGGGTAAGTGAGACCTTACTCTGATGTTTTAAATATGTATTCCTTTCCTCACTGTAATTTAACCCTACTCTTATCTTGATCTTGTGGAATTAAATACCTTGGGTATTTAATTTTTTTGGTCCCTTAACCCTAAAATTTTAATTAGGGAATATTTAGCTAAAATGTCAGTGTAATCAATAATTAAATTAATCCCTAGGGAGATTTGAGCTAGGTGTGGACTTATTACACTTGTTGCTTTATAATGTGGAAATTAGTAATTATTATAATGGGAAAATTTATCAGTTGAATTTAATTGTCTTTGATACTTTTTTTTCGTTAACTCCTAGTGAAAAAAAAAAATTATTCCATAATTTTCGTTAAACCTACTCATGGGTCTCAAGTGAGTTGTTTTAACCGGGAAAAAAAATTATTTCCATAATTTTCTAACTAAAGATGAAGAGAGATTTCATCGGTAGAGCGAGAAACAAAACCCGCAACAAAAATGTGATTTTTGTCATGAATGGATAAGAAAATTAGACCTTAATTTCTCAAGCTCCATTAATGTCTTCCATGACATAGCAGTGAAAAAATCAGCAAGCTACCTATCCACTTCTCAAGGTTCCAATAAGCATAATCACGCAAAAATCATGGAAACTATCCTTGGAAAATATAGTTTCACATGAACTAGTTTTCACACCATGAAGTACATATTTTTAGGGATATGGAGGGATGTTTTTTATCATCATTATTCCCTCTTCAATGAAATTTTCAAATCCCTAAAGATCCGGCTAGCAAAATCATCACGGAATTAGAGGGAAGGGTCTCAAAAAAATCTGGTTTCTCTCAAACTAGTTTTTGCACGATGAAGTTGCCAATATTATCAAGATGTGGAGGAATTATTTCCCATTATGGTTATTCCTATCACATAAATACTATATATAAAAATTCAGTGAGATACTTCTTCCCTTCATAGGGTTCTAGTGGTTGAAATCACGTGAAAATTGGAGGGAATGATCGTTGAAATATCTAGTTTCGGATAGACTAGTTTTTGTGCCATGAAGTCCCTATATTTTAGGGATATGAAGGGATAATTTTTTTAAGTATTCTTCCCACACCATGAAAATATCATTTTCCCACTTTTTCAGAAAAAGGAATTTCTCAAAACACAGAGTGTGGAATCCCAAAATAAAACCCATATTTTCAAGACCTGTTTTGTTACAATCTAACATCTGCATGTGCACTTACTAAAAATAGCATATTCTATACTTCCTCACATGATATAAATGGAAAATAGAACCCAATTGAAATTTTTATCACTTAGGACAATCAGAAAAGGGGTAAAATGGAAAGTAAGATAGAAAATGACTTCTTCCCAAAATAACAGGTCCCCAAATAATAACCTGTTAAAAATAGAAATGCACTAAAATAAATATATGTTGGGAACATAGGGGGATGGAAGATGGTAAAAGTTTCAAAAGGTGAAACTAGAGAAATACATTTGATATGTATTAGAATAGAAGAGTATGGGCTAATATTCTAAAAATAGAAAGTTTTCATTTCGGGAGTGGAAAGTTGCATACAAATTTGTTTTCACTCACCTTACTTATTTTGGACTCCCCTTCGGATAATGAGATGATTTAATGAGTTGAAAAGGAGGAATGAGAACTTTGAGGAGGTCCTAGAAGCATCATCAGGACATCATGTGAATTCATCTTCATCACTTAAGGAGCTAGGTGATTCAAAGTTATTCAAGGGATCCATCTTCATCGGTGTAGAAGATCACAAGTGGCATAAATATTCACTCAAATTTCATGACTGCATCAAGGAATTCAAAGCATTTCATCACGAGGAGTTTTTTCCCTCCATCCCTTCCCTCTTCCTCTCTTTCCCTCTTTTCTTTATCTCTCCATTATAATTATTCATTATGCATCATCATTGTATTTCATCATATTCACTTAAGTGACCTACATTAAATTAAAATTCATGTAAAATGAAAGGTCATGAGTGGAATATTGAAATGAAGATTCATGTGAAGGAGGTGAAAGGACAATTAAAATGGCTATAAATTATGATGACCTCTCCATTCCAAGGGATTTCAAATTTTAAAGAACTCTTACGATGTAGTATTGTGAATTGTGATAGCTTGATGGAATCTTTGTATTCATTACTAAACATGGAATAAAAGATACACTTCTTCTATTTCCCTTTCTTATTTTTCCTCTATTTATCTCTTTTGTGTAATTTCAAGAATAGTTGATTCGTATGGAATTGGAGGGGAACTTGGTTTCCTCAATAAATTAATTTAAAAACTTGGTGTTTTAATTTGCTAGTCCTACTATCTTCATTGTTCTTTCCTCTATATTGAAGGTTGAACTACTCTAGGTCTCGGGTGTGAGCTCTGAAATCTACTCATGGTATTAATCTTCCTTACATAATTTCCCCCTCTTTATATTTAATTGGTGTAATTTTCCCCCTTGTACCCTCATACAAGCACTTTGCCACAAGTTCCATGGAGTTCCCTTGTGTGATCCTTGGAAAATTTGGCATCCCACAACATTTATATAGGATTAGGATTAGTTTACTTTCAATAGTGGGAGATGTACCATTCAATCCTAAGGGGTGTAGCCCCGTGAACATTAAGCGGAGACCTTATTTGTCCATTTGACACATTTTCTCACCAACACTAACCAAAATATCATCAACCATGCCTACATCTAATTTCCATAACATCAATATATTGGAAATTAAACCAAACCTAACCCATACAATAACCATGCCTACATCTAGTTTCCATAATATCAATACATTGGAAATTAAACCCAACCCATATAATAACCATGCCTACATCTAGTTTCCATAATATCAATACATTGGAAATTAAACCAAAACCAAACCATACATCATCACCATGTCTACACATATAATTTCCATAATATCAATACATTGGAAATGAAACTGAAACACAACATTACCAATCATACCTACATCTAATTTCCATGATAAAAATACAATGGAAATGAAACCAAACACAAAAAAATTTAAATACCATCATCTATATACTAGAAATTTTGTGTGTCAATACATTGTATATAAAAATATAAATAATTTCTCTAAAAACTCTCATGTACAACTCACCTCTTTGGCATGCGGGACTATATATATATATATAAGTCATAAATCAAAACAATATACACCATATCATCCTCTCTAGGAGGGCCCAATGCCTCTACTACTCTCTCATGTCCCCTCAAATGGCCTCTATCTCTTTGTAGTGGTCACCTCTTCGGCCATGCCCATGTGTATGGTGGTTCCCCTGAACTATCGATGCTATGGGTTTGTGAGCTAGACCTATGACTAGCTTCCTACTAATCTCTATAAGTAGCATAGCTTGCAATACGGAGAACAAGATTTACAATATAATCCTCATAATATCTAGCCTTAGCCACAACCTCTCTGTATTGGTCCATCGATATCACTTATGGTGGTGGCATCACTCTAATACCTATCTATAGACCCTATCCCAGTGGTAGTGGTCCCTGTCCATGTACACGAGGCTATGGACCATGTCCTAGTGCTTGTACTTGTAATGATGGACCTTGTCCCTATATTTATGTCCCATCATGTGCCCTTGGAGGTGAAGGAGGGGCAGCCACGTGTCCTCCAACACTTGCATGTGCATGTGATACTACTAACAAGATGTTTGTAACATGGCCACATGTGCCCATAAAGTGGTCACTTAGGCCTATAGTCCCATAACTTGTCCCCATCATTGGCCTATGCTTATAATGTGGTAACCTATGCCTGTAAAGTAGTAACATGGGCTTGTAATCCTGTAACCTACACCCATATCCTCGTCTCTCTCGATCGATAACATTGGCCAAATTAGGATTTCTGGCATGGAAGGTGCTACAGAACTATGTTATCTACCACTACGTATACCCAATCTGCACATAACATCATATATCATCTCATTAGATACCTTCTCCTCCACTCCTTTTAGTGGTGAAAATTGTGGTAGAGGTAATGGCATCTTCACATTTTCTCGATGGTAGTTTGGGAATGGATAGGTCACATCCTTCCATAAGCCAAAATATCATTTAAACCACTCCATGGGTATACACTCGTGCTCCTCATACTTGCACCCATAGATCCATCTCAACAACTGTAGAATATCTAGATCTTCCTCCATACCTTTGAACTCTAGATATGTGAGGTATGGCCTCCATATAATCTCTTCCAAAGGATGCATCTATCCAATACCCTCTGATAATATGTTATTTCTTGATTCACTCCATCCACCCTTTCCTGCTCTCTAATCCATAACCATTGCCTATATACACTCACCTCCCACCCCTATCGTGGTAGACCAAGTGGAAAAAGGAACACAATGTGCTCATATGCCCAATAGTGTAACATATAGGTACAACAAAGACCATATTACCGTATCCTCCTGTAAGCCCATAACTCCCTATACAACTGAACCAAGTACATTAGTGCCCATGCAAAAAAAACCTTATCAAACACCATGTCCTCTAAGAATCCCATAAAGGCCCATGGAAACCTCCCACCCTCTGAGTCTAGAAGGGAGAAACAACTGACGCTAACCACCATCGGTGCTACAAGTCGATTCTCCTGTGGATGCGCCACATACATCACACCATAACTGATACTCACACTATGATATGTCAGCTCTATCATGGCTGGCCTAAACACCATAGCCATATGACCCACCACATCTAAAGATGACACCTGATATAGTGGCTCCCTAATGATTAGAAGCAGCAGAATCCTATAGATGTCCTCTAGTGTGATGGTCATCTCTCCCGTTAATAGATGGCGGTGTTGGTAGTTGGGTCCCATCTATCAATGAGGGATACCATCATGTTGTGATCTTGGGAAATCATCCTATATCTCCTCACTACACCTAGCCCGACTACCTTCATGTGCTCCCACTCCTCATCTAAAATGGTAGGTCTCATCTGTACTAATAAGGGTGGCATTTGGTCCCTCATCGTCATCTACTACCTCACTTACATCATCAACATTCACACACATTAATCATTTACTATTTTGACTTTCTATTAAGCATTTTACTTAGCCTATTTTCTACCTTGCCTTACCTAGACCATCCACCTTTACCTAACCTACCTCCTAGAATCATATTCTTCCCACTATTTCACCTATTTTACCTACCCTTCCCCATCCCTCCGAACTCATCCTATTACATCATCATTCACCTAAAACCTCCCTTCAACATTATTTTGGACACCTTACCCAACCTACACCTACCTTAGACCTAGCTTTGACACCCCATCTAACTTAAACATACCTTTGACATCCCAAAACACCATTTTATTAAAACTTAACCATTCCTTGAGAAACCAAGATTGGTCACCCTACCAATTCTTGTCGTAATTGCCACCATCACCGGTTCACTCATCGATGTTGGCCCATAACTAAACAATGTCGGTTATTGGTTTGGCCCCAAGGCGAAACCCCATGTCCCCCCAATGTAAAAAAATTGAAAAAATGCCTATTTTATCCACCCAAACACACCCAAATTTCCCCAAAGTTCATTTTGATCCCTAATTAAACTAATTCCACCCCCACAACCCAGTTTCACCCCCATTTCAATCAAATTTCAAAAAAATAAAAATTTCATTTTTCCTCATCTATTCTTCAAAAAAACCAAAATTCAAGCTTGAATCCTACCTCTACTCACCAACACCTCCACGGTGGGATGGGTGGAGCCCGAACTGGATCGCTTCAGAGCCTTCTCCTATCTCTACCATGTCAAATTACTCACCATGCCCTCCACCAATTAAAATAAGTCATGTGGTTGCAAACAGGCCCCCGAACTCACTCCTCTAACCACTAATCTCTCGCCAAATCACTCTATTAGGCCTATCTTTCCTTTTTCTCATGAATTTTCTCTCCTCCAATCATTTTCTAACCACACTACTACTCAAATAAGCACTTTTTGGGTGGGTTTTCCATTTTAACTCACCATTTTCATTATCAACATCGGTTGGGTCATGCCCTAGATGACCAACATCGGTCACACTATTGACATCAATTTTTGCTAAACCGACATTGGTTACCCTGCCAATACCCCATATGCTTCCTTTTCCTAATTTTTACCTCATTGGCCTCTTTCTTTGCTTCCACATCCCTAACACCTCCCTATAGGCTCACCTAATAGCCTCACCACCTCAAAGAGACTCTGCTATGGATGTTTATGGACACATTTTCCTAAATACCTTCGCCGACCCAACCTCACCTATATGACAATTGAACTTGCATACTTGCTCTACCATGTGATAGTGCTACTAGTGTTGTTTCACCCACTAACCTTTCCTTGCCTTATTTCATGATGTTTATGTTGACCAAACCAAACCTATTAGTGTTTTGGAAAACACCTATACCCATTCCTACACCTAGACCCATTGTGTTTCCAGGATCACATCCTTTACCTTAGATACCAGGACCATGTAGCCCTTGTTTGGATAAAATATCGACATTTGACAATGTAGATTTTGTGTTATCTTTAACTTTGTGCCTTGTTGCATTCTAAGTGTGTGCATATGTTTGAACACCTCCATGTCATTCCACCCATTACCTACACCTACCCTTACACCTACAACTTACCCCTTTTTTCATCACTTATCACCTTATCAAACCCATCACCGATTTTGACCTCGACTACATTAGTTCATAATTTCAGGGGATCAACTTCACTCATATCTAGGGCATCCATTTCTTGTTTTTTTCATCTTCTCTTATCAATACAAGCTTCACGACACATATGGGGAAATGTGGACACCCAAAATTGGGTCACAACCCTTTGGACCTTGCCCTTCCACCTTATTAATTACATACCCCCTTACCATGACCCCTTTCACATATTTTTATTAATCTAATTATCAATATTAGGTTAATTACCACATCACCCCTCCACCTCAGCTCTCTACCTCACCTTGGACCCATTCCAAGGCCATTTAACCACCTAATATTGAGTCATCACTTCCCATAACTAATTATGACTCTTTCTAAACCTAATATTTATTTCCAAATACCTCTCCCATAATTTTCCGTAGGTTTAAATGAGAATCAAGAATCCTAACCCATTTCCGTTCTTGACCCGTGCCAAAAAGGGAAGAAAAGAACTATTTTGAGAAAAATTGATTATTTCTCCCTAACCGACATTAGTTATTCCTCATCCAAAGGTGCGATCAAGGAACCACCATCAGCTTCCTTTAAATAAAAATTTCAACTCTTTACCCAGGATCTTCTTTTGGTTAGCATTCTTCAATCTTATATCTTGGGAATTCAATCGACTATCCGAGGATCAATTCAACATCGAGCATCTACATCCTTCACTAATGACTAACCTACTACTCCACAACCTCGAGATAGTCACATGAAGAAGCACTCATGCTTTGTTTGTATGACACTATATCTTGGCCCATATCTTGTACAAGAACCCACCAACCACCACCATCTACCAATCTCTAGATCTTTAGATAAGTATCTTAACTAGGTTGTTAGTTTTTAAATTTTATATTAGATCTCTTATTGTCTTCCATTGACGACACCTTTATCACATGAATACCATCCGTTGTCCATCTACCCAATACCCTACCAACCCAAACCTCTTTGTTCCTCCAACCACCCCTTTTACCCCTACTTTACCTTCACCTAAATCCCTATACCCTATCATAGACCTCAAAATCCCCTTTTTCAATAACAAAGTGCCAAAACCAACCCCTTTTCACCTTTGGAACTCAATTTCCCCTATCATGATCAATTACCTAACCGATCTTGGCTATAACTATTTACTGAGACATTAGTTCCCCCGACCAACATCGGTCTTTGTGTCTAACATTTTATCCCAGGACTAGAAATCCCAATTACCCACCCAAAACTCCCATAACTTCACCCAAGCCTCCATATTACCCCTTTCCCCATGTTCGGACCTTAATACCCACCACCCTCTTTAAAATCTAATCTTGTATTCACTATTTAGATTAGATTTGAATTATTGTGCTTGTGTGAGATACCTAAATTATACAACTACAATAGGATTCCCTCTTTCATGTTATTTATTAACATTAATTGGTTTTAAAACATGGATTGACAACCTTTGAGAAAACACCCTACTTCTTGAATCTAGATTTATCTAGGAAATACCCCAACTGATGATTTTAATTATATCTTGTGGTCTTTCTTTGCTTCTTAGGTAGTCCTTCCCATACAAAAGGGAGTGTTCTTGATTAACTTGGTCTTCAAAATGGTGCACAACCTCTTCATGACTTCCAGATATTCCTCACATACCTTACCTTTACCTTTATAAATAATTTTTTCATACGATACTCCTATATGGTGAAAAAGGGGTAACTTACAGAGGGTTAGTCATTAGGATGTTAGGGGTTGAGAAGTATAAGTGTTTGAGTGAGCTAGTGAGGTTTTTATTGAGAAGGTGTGTGAGGGTGAGTTGAGAAGTTGGGATGAGTCACTATAGAAACTCGATGAGTTGGATCCGTGGAGAATTAGGTTGGTGAGGTGAGGAGGTAGGTAGGAGGTGAGAGAGTAGGGGTATTAGAGTGTTTGTGAAGTGAATGGGTCGGGTAATGATGTGGCAATTTAGGAGTGAGTCGGGGGTAAAATGGTGAAATGGGAAATTGTGAGAATTAGAATGTTGGAAATATTGTCATTGATGTCAAAGGAGTGGCTGGACTTATGAATGGAATTTTTTCAGAAAGTAACAAAAATAACCAACAATGTTTAGAGCCACGATAAGAGAAGTTTAAGTATATGAAAAGGATCATTTTTGCATAAGAAAGTCAGTGATATGATCGAGATGTGAACAACAATCAATAAAAGGAAGATATCAATTTTATTGAAGGATATAATCAACAATATGTTGCAAAAAATGATCAGCATTCATGAAGGACAAATCAGTTGTTTATAATCAACATTAGGCAGCATTCTATTGAAGGGAAATAAGCATATGAACGGAAGACAAATAGTCAACAATCAACAAAGAAAAACAACAGTCATGATTAGAAATGACGCAACTCCCAAGGACTTGCGATTTGCCTTTAGAGCCATGATTTTCCCTTAGACAACCACGATCTTGCATGGAGGGTGGCGCTAGCATTTGAGGAGGCAACATTAATTGTTTGTATAGTTATTTAATTAATGGGAAGCATTTAATATAGTTATGGCCGACATATGTATTTGCATTGTTAAAATAAAATATGGTTAATTAAATTAAATGAAAGGGTGTGTCGGTTGGAAGAAAAGATGCCTTTTCGAAAGGGTACAAATGGCTATATAAGGAAGATCAAGCATTCAAGTTGAATATCTTAAGGGAAAGAGAAGAAGAGAGAAGAAGCATAAGAGCATATTTTTAGAGCAGCAGATCTAAAGTTGAAAAGAAGAGTTTCCATCATTTTTGAGACAACAACAGTTCAAAGGTGGTAAGGAAGTTTCATAAGGAGGTTGGTGCCTTCATATTTGAAGAGATTGGTGTCTCTTGTTGAGTTGGTGCTTGGAAAAAGGGGTTGGTGCTCTAGTAGGTTGGTGCCTACAAAATTTGTAATTTGGGGATTGGTGTCTCTAGTAGGTTGGTGCCTACAAACATTTGAGAAATATATTAAGAAATATTTTCTTTGTGGTTTTTCCCAAAGGGTTTCCACATAAATATGGTGTCTTCTTGCATTACTTTGTGTTGTGTTCTTTGATTGCTTTGAATATCTAAATTGTGAATCTAAGATTAAGTGGTTGAAAATAAAAAGAATATATTATATTGATTCACCCCCTCTCAAGTATAATCTTGTGCTTAACATTTGGTATCAGAGTGGGTTCCTTTAGGAACAACCTAACCGTTGGAAGGTAGATCTCAAAGACACACATGGCTAGTCACTCAATACCAGAAGGTTTCTCCACAAATAAGGCACCTTTGTTTGATGGAACGAATTATGCATTTTGGAGTATAAGGATGCAGACTTATCTAATGGATCTTGGTTTTGATATTTGGAAATAAGCTTTAGAGAGTTATACAATAACAAAAATCTGCTAATAGATTAAGTTGAAAAGAAAACAAGTTGAAATAATGCAAAAGCTATGAATGCAATCTTATGTGGTCTTTTAGAGACTGAGTTTGTTAAGTTCATGCATTGTGTTGGCAAGAAAATTTGTCAATGGGCTAAATTAGGTTATTTCTTCCAACGATATGGAGCTAGGTCCTCTACTTGAATTGGAAAATCCAATATTGTGTGTAAAAAAAAAAATTTTGTGGTTGGTGAAGTGGCCAAGGATCTAATAGGTACACTCCACTGCACCTACGGAAAATGCTTGCAATTTGTGCAAGGGATGAATTTTCTAGGTAGGTGGGAAAGTGGGAGTGGGAAGTTAGGAGAGGGATTAATACTGCAAGTAAGGAAAATTAGATTATTGCAATGATTAACAATAAATTATTAACACATAAAGATATATAGAATAATAAACTTGCTAGTTATATTGAGACAAGATGAAACCATGAACATAAAATTTCACTTATTCACTTAGTCAAAAAATCATTAAAATCCTTTTCTTTATTGACATATTGGAAAACTTTTACAATGAGAGAGATGGAAGAAGCATATGAAGGGTAGAATGCAATAATTATCTATATTTTTCTTATTATAGGTAGTTATCTACTCTTGAACATACAAACTTGACAACCATTTAGAATGGAGAAGTCATTACAATATATAGATTTTAGAAAGACTCTTAACCTATCTACCACATGAAATTTCATTTGTGTTTTACAACACGTGACTCTTCGTATTCCTAGGAATACAAATTAATTCCCCTTTTCATTAATTGAGGGTGATTTATTATATTGACAACTATAGTCACATAAGATAAAAGGGAATAAGAAAAACATGAATAAGATAAAATAAAAGTGCAAACCCCTAATAAATAAATATAACATGAAAGAAGAGAGGGAGGGGGAGGGAAGAGAGAGAAAACTACTTAGATGTAGACAATGCTCTTGTTGATTCCTCTTCAATCTCGGTGAAATTTTTCTAAGTACCTTTGGGGAGATATCCAATCCTTTGAACTCTATAATATATTGAGCCACCGTGTAAGTGCAAATTTATTAGCTTGTGGAACATGAACAAAATTCAATGATTTGATCTAGTTATCTAAGACGACATTCATGTTTTTACACTTTGTGAAGCAATTTTGATACTTCTTTGTAGTGCTTAATATCACAATTCTTATCTGGAAAGGGACTCCAATATGTCCTCATTATAAGAAAAAATATTCCTAATTTCTTATTTGATAATTTCTTCAAAAGGATATAACAAGTCATTCATTGAGGTGCTTTGATCAATCACGGGCATTCCAAACTTCATGTAACTTGATGTTGAAATCATCTTGCATCTTAGAGGTGCGTTCCTCATTTGCATCCAATTCTTCTAGGGCACGGTTTAACATCTCATATCAGGTGACAAGAGTTCTAGATGATACATGTGATAGATCCTTAGATGGAGAATTCAATATTTTCCTATGCACCAATGCTTGAGAATAATTTTTTATCATCTCTATCACTAGTGGAAAAAATTGATCCTAGTGTTCCTTTTATTTCTCAATTTCATCTCTTTTCTTTTTAACCTTGATCACTATCACAAACAAGTACTTAAACAATGATATCATCTTTGAAAGAAGTAATTTCCCCTTTTATACAATATTGTTCACCCATTTTTCATTTGCTTGCCCCTTCATGGTGAAACCCTATGTTTTTCAAATGGACTCGGGTTAGAGCTGCTACTGATGGGAGTAACTTCTTCAATTGGAAGATATGAAGTGGCATTCGGGTCCATGAAATTTTACATGTATAAGGAGAGTGTTTTCACCTGATCTTCCAGTGATCAAATTTATTCTTGTACTCTTGATTCCTTGTGAGAAGGTGAGTGGAATATTCCTTGAATAAATGTGCATCTCCCTCATGAGTTATCGGACCTAAGGGATGGTGGACATCTCGTAGTCGATAGAGGTAATTTTTTAATGGGCTTGATCACCTTTTTCTTAACTACTTATACATATTGATTTCCCAAAGCACCACCGAATAAGTATGAAGCTACTTGAGCCATCTTTTCCTTCCTTCCTTTGATCATTGAAGCTATAGTTGAGTAGTGAGATATTTCTACCTATTGTGTTGTTTGGGATTCTGTTATGATCATTTCTTGCACATATGGAAATATATCATTCATCTCGGGCTTGACATTTAGAAATATTGAGTATATTTCTTCGAATGAGAAGGAGAATCTTGTGCAGAGGGGTCGATGTGGAAGAGGTTGATGAGAATCTTTGAGAGTGCTGAGGAAATGAAAGATGAACTAGATCAATTTCCCCTTACTCCAAATATACCACATGGTCCTCCATTTTCCTTACCTTCTTATGCAACCCTCTATAGTGAGAGATTTTGGTTCCACTTGCCTTTCACTTTGAGATTTCTGTCGAGTGAGCTAAGATGGGAACATTCCATGGCCTATGAGGAGGAATTATCAGATGTCTTCCTTTGAAGAGATGGGGAGTTACTTTATGTAATGAGGGAATCCCTCTTCCTTTTGAACCACTCTTTTGACCTTTTGATGACCACCTAAGTCCGCTCGTTGATGTACCCTGATTTTGAATGCTCCAAGACACTTGAAGAAGGAGTGAATCTTTCATTGCTTGATATTATGGAGCATAAATATCCATGCCATCATCTTGAATTTTTATCCTCATATAAATCAATATTGAACCCTTACAATTTTATGATTTTTATTCTCTTGTGATCTCTTTCTTTGACTCCAAAATTGTCGGCACAATTCACCCAGTAGTCTTTAACTTGTGGAACATGATGCAAGTCAGGGAGGTGGAATTTGTCTGGATCACTTTGGATATAGAAGTATTCCTTGGGATGTATTATTATATGTTCATGGGAGAGAAAATTGCTTTGATGTTGGAACCTTGGTGAGAATTGGTTTAGGAGAAAATCCCTAGAGAGATAGGGAAAGAAACTATCTTCTTTCAATTTCTCAACTTACTATTTGCGTGAACAATCTTTCTACATAGCTAAAAAATAATAATTTGGTTTTGAGATAGTGGGGAATCCTTCATGGATAAAGTTAAAAACTAGAAACTTAGATGTAGGAAAATATTTTAAAATGTATGAAAAAGGACCCATACCTTTTGATTAAAGTATCATCTTATAGAGACATTCTTGAGTGAGGGTTTCCTTCCAATAGTATGATGAAAAACATTATGAATGCATTGTTCACTCTTGAAAAGTGTTGGTTGATTTTTAAGGTTAGGTGTGGATATTTCTCATATGAAAGAGCCTTTTGAGAAATTTTTTGGGAAAGTTTCAAACCCATGAATGGTCTTGTGCTTGTAAGGGCGTAGACCAAGTATGAAGTCATGAAAAATGTTTTGGAAGATAACACTTGAAGCAATTAGTGGTACAAGTTGTCACCGATTATTTTCCCCAATCTATCATATATATTACCTTGATGATTTTGAGAATTAAAAATTCCATCCAATCATGGAAATCTCTTGTGGTTTCTTATCACATTAGACAGTTTAGGAGTATGATTACATATGAGAATCCCTCATGAAATTCACTTCAGGAGAGATATTTTAACATATGGGAGTAACATCTACCTTACTTTAACCATGAACCAAGAATGAGGCCTTAAAGATATGACTGGGTCTTAGATCACTCACCTGATGCAAAATATTTTGTTATGATGACCATGTTGCTCTAGACTTGAATTTGCATATATTGAGATATGGCTTTGGGTGTGAGTACTACTAGGAGCAAGTTATCATCAGCTCGATGGTTCGGGTTTCGGCTCATAATTATGGGAGAATGTTAGCACCAAATTTACATTTTTAATAGACATGGGATGGCCACCAGTAGCATACAAACATCTTGTTCATACCTTATCCTCCATAGGTTCCCTAGGTCCACCTAACATCTTATTCTTGAGGTCCTCCAGTCCATATGGGTAACATCATTGTCACCCACACTTGAGTACTCTGATGATAAAGATGAAATGGGTTTGATCTTTGGAAAATTTTAAATTCATACTGATAAAAAGTAACAAGATGAGCCAAAATGGAGATGACAACTTTTTACACTCAAAATTGGAACTTTCTATTTGTAGTTATTGGGATCCAAGAGTTGTTATTTTGGGAAATATAGTTTTTTAAAACCCCTAACGTACTAGGAAAATTTTCTCTAATGTTTCTTTTCCATTTTAAAGACTTTCTATTTTTTTATAAATTTACTTTTTCTTTTGTACTTTTTATCTTGAATTTCCTAGTTTTTCATCTCTGTTGTTTTCTAAGTTCACTACTTTGAAGGGGTTTTCTATTTTAGGAAATTATATTTTTATAGTAAGTGAAAGTACTATGTATTAAATAATTTTATAAACTAGTCTTACACACCTCATACTGAGATGAAATCAACTTCTCTAGAATATGTTTGTCTTCTAGACTCTACGCTTAAAATACTAGCTCAAATTGTTTGTTGGAATGGTGGAAATTTGAAAAAGTAGGAGCTAGGAAGAAATATACTGATTTGATACCATTAAAAATAAAAGGAACCTATGATTTTTTTCTTACTTCTTGTAGGGGGAGAGAGAGAGAGAGACTCAAAATATCATTTGATTCGATTACCAAGTTGGGAGATATGGATTTTTCATGTTTTTGGATATGGAGTCAATATGGAATAAATTGGGCATGGTGTCTAGAAAAAAACAATTTATTGGGTGTTTTTAAGAAATGAACATGGAAGAATGGAGGAAAATTTGAGTGAATAAATATGGTAATTGATTTTATACTTTCTATTGGAAGCAACTTTCTCACACACACACACGAAGGGAAAAAGGACAACAATTATAAATTTATTAAATTATATTTTTACAACTTCTTGGACATTGGAAATTTTGTGTCCCAAATGTCCCAAGGGGATGGGATAGATGGGGAAGAAAAATGTTCCATATTCTCATCCCGACAAGTGGCAAAGGTTGATTTCTTAACCGAGGAGAGAGAAGAAACACTCGAAAAACTCCTAGGGGTTGAAATTGGGTCACATGGTGGACCTAAGAAATGGCTGGAGTTGGGTACATTTTATGTCCCACCTATCCCAAGGGGATGGGATAGTTGGTGTAAATTTTTTTTCCCTCACTTAGTGAGAAAAAGTGGTGGAAGCTAATTTGGTGAGGTGGAAAGGAGAGGGGTGAAAATAAATTTGTGTAGCCTTCCTAGAGTCACATGGTGCATCAAAGGATAACATGGGCATGGGGAAAATTTGTGTTTCCTTACCATTCCAAGGGGACATGATAGATGGGATAGGAAAGTGCACCCTTTCTTAGGAGTGACAAGTTTCACTTCATGATTACACAATGGGAAGGGCCGAGAGAAAAGGTGAGAAGGATTAAATGATAAATTTGGGATTTTTGGGGGTCATATGATGATCCAAGGGGCTTAAATGGGCATGGGTGCATTTTTTTGTTTGAAATTTTCCAAGGAGATGGAAAAATGTGAAAAAAAAGTGTGCCATCACCTTGTGATGACATGCGTACACCCTTGAAATTGGCTAAGTCTCAGAATATTTACTTTTAGAGATACTTGAAAATGAAGTTTTTAGAGCATATAGAGGTATTTTTTGGAACTTATTTATATGAATTTTATTGAAATAATTTGATGATTTAATTGGGGTAAAATTGGGTACAAGGTGAGAGTTATTTCATGTTACTCATTGATGATTATACAGAATGACGTGGGTTTCCTTTTTAAAATAAAAATATGAGGCATTTGAGAAGTTTAAAGCATTTAAAGCCTTAGTTGAAAATGAAACTGGGTTGAAGATCAAATGCTTAAGATCAGATCGAGGAGGTGAGTTCACTTCAAATGAATTCATTGAATTTTGTGAAGAACATGGAATAAAAAGACACTACTCAGCTGCAAGAACTCCACAACAAAATGGAGTGGTAGAAAGGAAAAATTGAACTGTCCAAGAAATGGCTAGAACAATGTTAAATGAGTCCAAGCTATCAGACAAGTTTTGGAGAGAAGTGGTTAGTACAACAGTCTATATCTTGAATAGAGGAAAAATCAGAGTAAATCATGATAAAACTCCGTATGAGTTATGGAAGGGAAGACCAACCTCTGTCAAGTATTTCAAGGTGTTTGGGAGTAGATGTTTCATTAAGAGAAATGAAGAAGACTTGGGAAAATTTGATTCAAGAGTTGATGAAGGAATATTTCTTGGTTATTCCACCAAAAGAAAAGCCTATAAATGCTATAACAAAAGGTTACAAACAATTGTAGAAAGTGTCAGTGTTAGAGTGGATGAAATCATGAACCAAAAGGCAAAAGAACCTTTAGAAATACTTGATCTCATAGAAGAAAAGGAAGAGGAAGTAGAAAAGCTAGATGAAACAGAGCAGGAGGATACAAAGGCACCATCACGATTTGTTCAAAAGAATCATTCTGAGAGTCAAATTATTGGCAACATTGATGTTGGGGTACAAACTAGGAGAAGAATTATGAGTACACCTGAGCAAGTAAATTTCTCTTTGTTATCTAAGACAGAGCCTAAGAATTTTTAGAAGCTAGTCATGAAAAGCATTGGATAAAAGAAATGCAAGAAGATTGGGATCAAATTGAAAAGAATGAAACATGAGAACGTGTACCTAGACCTAATTCGGCACCAAGTAGGTATTCAAGAATTAAGTGAATGAATATGGCTAAGTGACACACAACAAAGAAATATTATTTTGTAAAGGAATGCTCAAGTGGAAGGTATTGAATTTGAAGAAACTTTTTCTCCTGTTGCAAGACTAGAAGCCATCAAAATGTTTCTTGCATATGTTGTTTTCAAGGATTTCAAAGTTTATCAAATGGATGTAAAATCTACTTTTCTAAATGGCAAGTTAGAAGAAGAAGTTATATTGAACAACTAGAAGGGTTCCTCCTATCAGAAAACAAAGACCATGTGTGCAAATTGAAGAAGGCATTGTATGGTTTAAAGAAAGCCCCTAGAGCATGGTATTCAAGGCTTGACAAATATCTACAAGAACAAGGATTTAAAAGAGGATTTGTTGATAGCAACCTCTACATCAAGACTGAAGGTGAAAATCAATTGATTGTTGTAGTATATGTGGATGACATCATTTTTGGAGGAGATAATGAGAAAATATCCAAAAAAATTATGAAGATATGCAAAAGGAGTTTGAAATGTCTATGTTGGGTGAGTTGTCATTTTTCCTTGGTTTGCAAATATCTCAGTCTAGCAAAGGAATATTTATTTCCCAAACCAAGTATGTAAAAGAGATGTTGAAGAAATTTGGAATGGAGTAAAGATGATAATCTCCTAATGCAGATCAAACACTCTACAAATCAATGATTGGTAGCTTACTATATGTAACAACATCTAGGCCAGACATTATGCAAGTAGTAGGCATGGTAGCACGTTTTCTATAACATCCCTCCATTAATTAATTTTCTATGGTAAATGTGTTGGGTTTTGCCATGATTCTCAGTAATGGGATTGCATTCGCTTGGTTTACTTTGTTAGATTGTGTGTGATTTCATTATTATAGCTATTATACCTCATAATATTGGCTAAGTATAAGATGGTGCATGGGTACCCAGGGCTATATGAAGAAGGGAACATAGGGTAAAGGCATGCAAGACAAGGTTTGAAAAGGGTTTAGGAGAACCCAAGGTGCACGCATAAGGAAAAGGAATGGGTTTAAATAATTAACCATATCGGTGTCCTAGGAAGTACACGAGAAAAGCATGACCTCACCGAGCATGCGGAGTGGATAAGGTGCTAGCCTGGTAACTCGATGGGCAAGGAAGGTATATTCCATGTGATGGAAGGATCCAAAAGAAATAATCGTTGAAAGTGGAGAAATCAGATGGGAAGAAGCATGCTCCATTGAAGGGCCACATGGACACTTGGTAACCAATCTATTACTTTAGGAAGGCATGGAGGTGGATGCTAAAGCTATATATAGAGATGCTCAAGTAGAAGGAAGGGATGATTTGCTTTAGAAGAAGAGTGAGTGGTTCTTGACATGATATAATGATCAAAGAGGTGAAGCTCTGTACAAATAGGGATGGGTTCTAGGGATTCTCATTAGGAAGACTATAGGAGAGATGAAACATCTAGAGGGATGGGTTTATGAACATCTTTGTAATATAGAAAGCATAGTTTAGGATTCTGATGTATAAGTCTTATCTGCATTAAGACATTTGATTTGTAATGACCTTGAGGAATGTAATGTGGTTACTAAACATAGAGAGTAATATGAATATATGGCTTTCTCTTAAAATATATAAATTGTTCATGGGTATAAAACCTAGTGCCTTTTCTTTGTATTATCAGATTTGTTATTTGTTTGATATTTATCTTGTTGTTTGAATGGATGCATTAAGAAAATGCCTCATCTTAGGTTTCTCGAGAATGAATGCTTTTTCTTTACCCTTTTTCTAAGTCTCTATCATTAATCAATGTATTCTCACAACACTCACATAAAGGAGGGGCTCGGAACCGATGTGTGTCTCGGTGAGTGCCCAAGACTACATTTGGGTGATAGGCCAACACGCATGGGATTAGATGGTTTTTCTATGGGCATAAAAATGATTAAATCTTGGTCTGCTTTCGGGACCTTTTTCAAAGTTTTTGTGAGAAATGACATACATCTTGGTCCCTATGATGCATGATGATAGAAAAAAATTATGACCTTAGAGAGTGTTGAAGCATGGTTCAAGAGCACGGAGGATGAGTTTGCTCAAAGATTCAACACTAGACCTAAGTTTGATGCACGTAGATGGGTAGAAGAGAACCTGTACCATGAGTTATATTAGATGTTATTTTGTTGTTTCCCAATAGAACTATATGAATGGATTTCATCATATGCATATAGATCAAGATGGTACTATAGATCATGTGTATGACCCAAGATGATTACTAGAGGCTACATGATGCAGATCTAACTTGGACGCGTGTTGTTGATCACTAGTGGAAAGGAGTCCTTACCAGTTATACTCTAGAATATGACATTTCTACGTATTATTTCTTAGAGGTTGCTGAGTTTGAGTTTTGAGGGATCCCAGAGGATCATTTTTACATGTTATCCCTTTGGCTATGAATATATATATCATTAGCCTAGGTTAAGAGGCATTCTTATGGATGGCTAAGCTTCTCTCGAAACCTTTGGGTGAGGGAGCTAGGGTGGTGGAAGATGGTAGAGATTATAGATGAAAAATAAATAAAAGAGAGATGACTTAAATATAGTGAAGCTCATGAAAGGGAGATGGATATACAATATGAGGTTAAAAGTATGATGGATCTATGGAGGAAGATGTTGTGGGAACGATTTGAAGTTCACACAGAGGATGTGGAACCTAAGCATTCTATACTACCCCATCTTGGAAAGTGTGGGAGAGAATCCCCTTCATTTTGTGATGAGAGTTCATTTCATGGAGAAATTAGAGCCAACGACGCACATATCAACCCACCTAGTGACTAACCCCTGGTGCTTGGATTTCCAAATCAAGGGAGAAGTATTGTTAATCCAGTTGGTATCGGCGGAAGTAACCGATCTATGCCTAAGAGATATAGTTTCTCATTTGGGACATCCATGGCTACGTAAACCATTCTCGTATTAAGAGGAATTTTTGGATAAGGTGAATATACACAAGGTTAAGGTATCACATTTGGAAGTGGTGTGGGAAACACAACTCACAATGGGAAAATATCAAAAACCATCAACACGTAGTTTAGTGGGATGTTGGGGACATTAGGTGCAACCAATTGAAGCCATTTGTTGGCTACTTAAGGTGGACCTAGTGGTGTGGGAGCTGGAAGACTTGGTGGACCTAGTAGATCTAGAGGATTTGGTGGGTCAGGAGGGACATGACCTGGTGGGTCTAGTGGATCTAGTGGCAGAGGAAACATGGGAGAAAACCAAGGATCTGGTTTAGGTTGACAAGGGCCTCGGCCACCCCCGTAAGTTTTTGTGAGATGTATTTACAACTACCTAACTACAAAGGTATTAAGGATGCTACAAAACATGTGCACAAGTGTGCATTTTTATGGCATGCAAATGGAATCACTACCCCCGAAGTGAAAATCAAGTCATTTTTCAATGACATTATAAGGGCACACACATAGTTAGTACCACAAGTATGATTGACACTAGACGGTCATCGATTACACCATGTTGATGAACGCCTTCCCTATAGAGTTCTATATCCCCGAGTTTGAGTAGAAAAGCATCAACACCCGAAGGAGACCCAACAAGGAATGGTAGAGAGTGTGCGGAGTACGACACACGATTCAATACTCTCTTATCAAAGCTATCCTATGACATACATCCCTCTAAACATGCTTAATGGTTTGTTGGGGGACTGATAACACATTTTAGAAGGGCACTATCACACAAGACTTTTCTGAGAACCGCACAAGGACTTAAAAGATGCCCCCGCACACTAAGGCTGTTAGGAACATTGATACTAGTGTTAGATCCTTTCGGAGGCTCAAATTACTACAATGGCCAAGCAATTAGAGAATCTATCTGTAAATTCAGTGCATGAGGTTCGTAGTGGACTTTGGTGCACATATTGTAGAGTGGAGGGGCATGCAAAGGATAGTTTCCCTTAGAAATCGGTATGCATCATAGCGGTAGACTGTGATATTTTCCATGGGGATCATGATGCAAATAGGTGTCCTTTACTACAACATGCAATCCGCAAGAATGTTTCTTATTATTGCAAGATTTGTACCTCTACGACCCATGATACTAAGGATTATAGGTTGATTGACTAGATTCATGATGTTATTGATCTTGGTGTGCGCTAGACTAGCCTTATAAGTAGTTCTAAGGATGATGATCACCGTTATGAAGGGTGCGTAGATGGAGGAAGCATGCGGAATAGGATTTCATGAAGGACATCGTGTTCTAAGTAACCATGGTAGAGGAAGAGGTGAGTTCCCATGAGGAACCTGTTATAATTGTGGGTCTACAGAGCATTATAAGCATGAGTGTCTTGATCTATTACAGTGCTCATGGTGTGGAAAGAAACATAAGTACGAGGAGTTCCCTAAGTTGTTTGAGCACATGAGCCAACAACATTGGAAATAAAAAGGCACTAGGATGGTAAGTATAAATAATTCCAACCCATAGTGGATGCCAAGAGTGGCACATGAGTCAGGATTATAACCTGTACTAGTGACAACATAAGCAGAGGCTGCGCATGCAAGGGAGATGCCAAGGCAAAAATTGGTTGTTAGGGAAGAAGTGGTACATGGGAAATATCTAGACCACGATCATAAGAGGAAGTGTACCAAGAGACTATGGATGTGATTTAGGGATTAAAAGGAGAGATCTAGTTTCTAAAGGAGTAGTCAAGGTAGTTAGAGAAAAGGAATAATGCTCCACGAAGAATTTGGATGAGGTTAGGGAAGTGTCTAAAATGTTAAGGTAAGAGATTATCATTCCCCTACTAGGAGAATTATTACGGGAGAAGGTACGTGCACTTTGAAAGAGAGTTTGAAAGGTAGGTTCTACATACCAACCTTCCTCCTTGCAACCTTGACTATGATAAAGAGATTACATTGAATGCGTTATTTGATGGCTAGCTTCGAGAAATATCCTCATTGACACAGGAGTGGAGGTCAATGTTCTCACCTTAATTACATGGCATCAAATGGAAAGGCCTTCATTACAACCATCTTTGAATGTGTTTTATATGGCAAAAAGACAAATGAAATTTCCATTGGATTCTTGAAAGATGTGGTTATCACTATTCAAGGGGCCAAGTTCACTAGGGAATTTGAAGTCTTGGTGCTCACTGAGGTGGATAATTTCCTAGCATTACTTGGGCACCCTTGGTGTTATAAGAACAGTTTTGACCTGTTGTTTAATAAAGGTTATATTAGTTTTGAGAACAAGTAAGAAATGGTGATCATTCTTTAAAGATTAGAAGTCAACTCCCTATACTGATCTCTTAGGAGAGGAATTCCTTGACATAATCTATGTGCACTCCATCAAAGACCCTAAAATAATTCATCCTATGAAAGGGTTAGCCAATTTGAAATTACTCAGTCGATGAGTGATATAACTAGCATACCATGTGACAATTGGGTGCACATGACTTATGGGTTAACCGGGTAACAATTGAGAGGATATGTATCAAGGGTGATGATTGCATTCTTAGTCAAGCACCTAGGAAGAAATATGTTATAAATTTACTTTGGAGCAGCAAGCCTCGATGATTACTTACGAGAAATGGAGGCTTAGTGTAAAAATGAGGACGAAAGGAGAAGTATGCTCCATTATAACTTGCTTAGGAATGGAGTGCGTTGGTGAGAAACACATTGTAAAAGCCTCCTAGAGTGGTGTGAGGTAAGAGTCACATTCTCTGTAATATTTTGTAGAAGAAACGTGCCCACTGTTATTCCAAACTACCATGGCAAAGAACCTGCCTCTTCTCATATCCAAGCATGTGAGAAGGCCTAGATAGAGGGAAAAAAATCTTTACCACCTTTTTATGGGTGCATAAGTTATATTCCACCTTACAGGGTTGTGTGCGTGTATGGTATATTCACTCTAATACATGCCATTAGACAGGGAGTTGGTAGGAGTTAACAAATTATCTCATTCAATCATTTGAGTATCAAAGTTCCAAGCCATCAGTGGATAAGGTGTTGCAAGTTGTCAAACACCTTATAATGGGAGATAGTGTTATGGAAGAAGATAGGTTCTTTGGAGTTTCTAGGAGAACCTTGTTTGGAGATGCATCTCGGTGAAGAAGAATAAGAAGAAATACAACTTGAGTGCACACACATTGAAAAGGAAAATTAAAATATGATCTATCTAGTAGATGGTGAAGAGATGGAATGTCTAGATGTTAACCATTACAGTAGGTACACGCGAAGCCATAGATCACACCGATGAGCAAGCGTGTGCTTACCATGATCCCTTGAACATGAAGAAGGTTAACATTAGATCGGAGGAATAACCTAAGGAAGCTATCATTGCAGACTATTGGTTGGAGAAAAAGTTTCAAAGATCATTCATCTATTATCGAATTCTAGGATTTGTTCCCACATGGGTATTATGAACTCAAAGGAATCCATGATTCCTTGGGGAGATGAGGATCAAGTTGAAAGAAGGTGCACACCCAATTTGGAAGATGCCTTATTGAATGAATCGAGTGTGCATGTATGGGTCAAGGAGGGAATAGATAAGATGATCACTTCAGGCATTATTGAGGTCATGGAGGAATCAAAGTGGATAATCCCAATGGTCATAAATATAAAGAAGGATGGAAGAATAAGGATCTGTATGACTATAGGGACATAAATGTAGTATGTGTCATCAATCCTTTCCTAGTCCCCTTTACTAAATAAATTCGGAGGAGTAGCTGGGAGCGAGTTCCACTCTTTCACGGATGGGTTCTCGGGGTATTAGGAAGTTAGGATTGTAAATGAAGACCAGAGAAAGAAAAATTTCACCACTAAGTGGGGAATATTTTCCTATACGGTCATGCCTTTTGGATAAAAAAATTTTCTTGTTGTAATCTTGTTAGTGTAAAATCACAGCACCCCTGGACGCTGATCAGATTTCTAGGTTGATCACTCTTGCATCCAGTGTGATTGCACAACATGGAAACCTCTCTCCAAGTGTGGGACTTGTGAAACTGAGAGAGGAATCTCTAGATTAGAGGTTGGTTCCTCAAAATCCTCTGATTTAGATCTATATTTGCACAACTATAGAGGTTCAGATCCTAATCCTACTCTAAATTGCAAGGAGACAGGGATAGAAATGCAAAAATTGAAACTAACTAAAGATGGTGATGCACCAAAAGGAGTGGTGAATATTTTTGTCATGCAAATAGACACAAACCAAAGATTGCAACATAAAATCATACACAGGCTGATAAGATATAATTTAGGATCTGAAATGAAGCAAATAATACAAACAAAGGACTGAAACCCATTCACAAAGTTTGCATTATCATTTCCAATGTCAAAAACCACTGCATTACAACCTCAGAGAGGTAGAAAACCTGTTACAATCCTTGAAGAGGTCTGATTCTTGCAACAATCACTTGCTGGAGGTGAAAGAAGAAGTCTGCTATGCCAAAAGTGTTCCACACTTTAGAAATGAGCCAAATCTGGCTTTTACATTACATGGGTCGAGCCCAAGAGAGAGAAAATGTACAAAAACATGGGAGCCCATTCCTCATTGACTATAAATGCATTAAATCAGCATGGAGGACCTTACAAACCCATACCCTACCATTTTTGACCAAATTGGAGGAGAATGCGACCCATTCTATATTAAATTTGGTCATGCTGAAATGTCACTTCTGGCCATGAGCACGCATTAGAGCTGTTTCTTAAATTTATCTCTCCAGACTAAACCAAAATTCAAGATTGACACTAGAATTCACGTAGATAATTTTATAATCTTTCCAATGATATAAATAACATGCAAATATGAGCTCTATGGATCGAAAGATATGGTGATCTCGAAGATTTAGGGCACAAAACAGCTTGATTAAAAATGGGTTTTGAAAATTTTTCCCGTGCTTCGCCACCTGGATGACACGTGTCGGGCACTGATTGGATGAGAATTCTCTCTCTCTCCCTTACCCATGGGTTTCCCTTGAAAGTTTTGACTTTTTTGTAATTTTGGAAAATTTCCCATTTTTTCCCCACGCCCCCGCCACTTGGGACACGTGGCATGATCTGGTTGGAGGACAGGGGCGTGGGGTCATCCTTTACCTTTTAGTTTTTGGCCAAAACTTTTGCCAAATTCTCTAATTCCTCCTTGAGCTCCATACTCCCTTCTCCTTAGGACACGTGTCCTCTTTTTATTAGCTTGGGCCAATGCTTCAAACCTTGCCCTTTGAAATTTTGGACGTTTTCCCTTGTGACACGTGGCGTTTCCTGATTCATCCGTGGGCCTGCTGGCTTTTCGCGTCCCTCGCATCCCTTTGGCCCGGTTGTCCCAAAGTGTCTGGAAAATTCTCCGATCCGCCCGATGTGGGCTTCCCTGTCCCTCTTTGAGGCAAAGACACGTGGCGTGATTTGATTGGCTCTCGGCTCCTTCGACTTTCCGTGTCCCATGTGTCCCTATGTCCTAAGCTGTCCCAAAGGCAAAGTTCTCTATTTCAGCCTATTCGGGTGGTTCGCATCCTCGCATCCTCACGGCCTAGATGTCCCAGCCTGTTCTGCACTATAGTTGGTCAATTTTTTCCTCCTTCGGCCGAATTGGCTTTCGCGTCCCGCGCATCCCGATGTCCCATGGCCCCAAAGTCTTTATGTGCACCACTGGAGGCTTTTAAGATGATTCACATCCCCGACATCCCAACCTGTCCCAACTATGCAGACTAGGACTTAGCCGATTTTCATGATTTTTCTGGCCCAAGCTTGTGTTTTTGTAACTTTTTCACCCTTTTTAGAACTTGCTCTTTTCTTCTTGGATAGAGAGTTAGAAAAAGGCCGAGGGAACCGAAACATGATTTTTGCTTTGAATCAATCTATCTACCAGGACTTAAATATTATGATGCATGTTATCAAATTTACCCGGGGTGAATTTTGGATAACACTTATTATGCATTGTGGTACAAGCATTTCAGGAATTCATCCACAAGTTTCTTCAAGTCTACTTGGATGAATGAATATTTTATGGGCTAGTAAAATACCATTGTGACAATTTGAGACTGATGTTTGAGAGATGTTAGCAATTGAGGATATCCCTCAACATTAATAAATGTGTCTTTGCTACTCCATTTAGAACCCTATTGGGACATATTATATGTAAGGAGGGCTTATTAGTAGATCCACAAAATTTGTTGTTATTGTGGGATTGGGAGATCCTACTAGTCATAGTGCAGTGTATAGATTTCTTGGGCATATGGGGTACTACAAGAAGTTCATAAAAGGATATGCCAAGATTGTCACACCCTTGGAAGAATTTCTAAAGCACAAGAGTTCTTTTTATTTGAGAGAGGAGCAATAGAAAGAATTCGACACTTTGAAGGATAGACTTATCATTGTGCCCATACTACACTTTCCTTCTTAGGATAAGCCTTTCCATGTGCATGTTGATGCCTCAGGAACAACCATTGGAGTAGTACTAGCACAACCTGGTGAGGGGATTGTTGATCACCCCTTGTGTTTTGCAAGTAGGAATTCGACACCAGTCAGAATAGAATTATACCACTACTAAGAGTGTGGCATGGCCAATGATCTACATGTTGCATAAGTTCAAGAAGTATCTGTTGACAACACCTTTTATATTCTACACAGATCACATGGCACTAAATTATTTGGTAAATAAGCCTATTTTGCAAGGGCGCATATGTCATTGGGTCCTATTATTTCAAGAGTTTGAGTTCACAATTGTTGTAAAACTAGGAAAAAAGTAATTCGCGACCTGACCACTTATTAAGAATTGATTCAAGAGAGGATGCACAAAGTATTGAGGATACCATGCTGGATGCGCAACTATTTAGGTTATGGCTTACACCCTAGGACTTAGAAGATATCATAGTATTCTTGAAAACTAGTGTGACGTCAAAAGGGATGAAGGCTCTGGAGAGGAAGCATTTGGATATATGCATCACACCTTACATGTTGATTAGTGGATATCTCTGTGCACAGTTAGGACATGAAGAGGTTATGTGCCGATGTGTATCGTAACATGAGCACATGGAAATTATAGAGGAAGTGCATGGTAGGATTGTAGGAGGACACTATGTAGGAAATGTTACTACACAGAATATTCTAATGGTAGGGATCTTGTGGGAAACCATCTACCAAGATTGTATTGAATTTTGCAAGGCCTACGACCATTTTCAACACATGGGAAAATATGGAAAGATGGATGAGATGCTACTAAGGATGATAACCAATGTAGATCCATTTGAAAAATGGGAAATAAACTTTGGAGGACCAATTTCACATGTCGTGTGAAGGACTGGTTCACATTACATCATTACTTGCACTGATTATTTGACAAGATGGGTAGAAACATCACCTACAAAGTATTACACCAGTAGCAACAACAACTAAATTTTTATGGGAAAACATAATCACCAAGCATGAATTTCCTTTAAGCTTGAAAAGTGATAGGGGTACATATTTCCTCAATGAAATGGTTAGGATTCTACTAGCAAAATTTATGGTGGCCCATCACAAGACTACCCCTTATCACCCTCAAGAAAATGGAACTACTAAGGCATTTAACAAGATACTAAGTCACACGTTGACCAAGATTTGTGATGTCGGAAGATAGGATTGGGATGACAAAGTATCAATCATTCTATGGGCATATAGGACAACCTACAAGAGGTTAAATAAGGCCACACCATTTCAGTTGGTGTTTGGTGTGGAGGCTATTTTTCCCATTGAATTCATGTTACCATCGCTATGTATAACACGTGCTAGATGTTTAGATGATGAACAAGTGCTCAAGGAAAGGATTGAAAAATTGATGTAGTTAGATGAAAGGTGATCACTTGTTAGATGGAGTCAGAAGACCTGAAAAGGCTATAAAAAAGGAATGACATGATCTTCATATCAAGAACAAAAATTTTGAGGTTGGGCTTATGGTTTTGTTGTATGATTCCAAGTTTTTTCTTCATCCTAGGAAATTAAAAGTCCATTGGTTAGGCCCTTACATCATATCATACATCCTTGATTCAGGAACATGTCAGTTACAAGCGTTGGATGGGACAAAGTTACCTAGCCATTTCAATGGGAGTAAGCTAAAGCCCTACTATAAATAAGCCTTCCTTGTGTTTATAAATAAGGTAGTATTTCCAGTGAGCTTAGGATTTCTTTATATGAATTTTATTTTCTTATGTTTCCCTTTCTCGTTGCTTGTTCCTTTCTTTATGTTATGTTTTGAGCATTATGTGTTGGTAACCAAATTATTTCTAAAGGTTTTGTATGCGCAGAGGATCACACATTTGTTTTAGTGTGGGCTAGAGTAGTACAAAGTGAAGTATAAGCTGGAAGTAAAATTTAAATGGCCCAGTTGAAGGATAAAAAGTGCATGGAAAAATGGTGGATGAGAATGGTTGGTGTTAGGATAAGGCTTTATAAAGACCACATACAGAGAAGGAAAAGTGTAGGAACAACATGAGGTAGGTGAGGGAAAAAATCAGGTAAAGGACAAAAGAGTTTCTTTCGGTGCTACAAACGTGCGTGTAAGAGTCTTCGGTCAGTAAGGATTTTTACGTGTCGAATGTTGTAAAGAGTTTTTGCGTAGGATTGGGTGTGTGGGTAAGGGTGCTTAAGGTCAAATTTAGTGGAAAAATATACATTTAATGCTAAGTACATTGGTAGGTGGCATAAAATTTATTGTTGGAAAGAAGGAAAAGATATAAGTATGAGGTCAGCGAATCATTATTTTACCTTGCAATTATGAAGTGGAAGAGCTCTTGCAAACTAGGGAATCTAGAGAGATTTGTGTGAAGGAAGAAGAATCATAGAGATCTAAGTGCGCAACTAGGTTGATTTGTGAACCGAGTGGAAGGAGTACACGGGCGTGGGGAGAGTTCTTTTGGAGTACACCATCTTGTGGAAGGGTTTTCCTAGTTAGGGTTTGGCTAGCTAGGGCACGGAGGTAGGAGGATTCTTCATGGAGTTGAGCCTTAGAGTTGAGAAGAGTAGTCAACTAGATCAAGGAGGAATTTAATTTTTAACCTAAAAAGTAGAATGACACCAAAGAAGGTAACCATATTGCCAAAGAAATAGAAGGGTAAGGGAAAATGAAAAGAAACCATTGCCATCGCTAGTTGCGGTGAATATTGGTATGTAGAGATGCAGTACCCAGATGGAGTGTTGTTGGGAAAATATTGGGAATCAAACTTGAGGAAGATGGCCATAAGCGACTACAATCATCACATGAGCATTATAGAAAAAGAGATGGCGTTAGAACTAGTTCGTCCAACTAATAAGAGGACACCAAAAGGAATGCCGATCTATAGTGATAAAGTGAAGGTGAAGTTGGAGAAGGTTGGGTTGTTGTAACTATATGAGTTGCCCTATTTTGGCAAGCCCAAGTAGTTATACCAGTGGTTGATGTCATGCATACATGAAGACCACTTCTATTTTGTAGGCCACAAAATGCGCATAACTCCTCAACTCATATCAAAGTTCACTAGCCTGATTTGTGAAGGAGACTCCATAGATGATGACTTGGATGATAAGGAGGCCATCAAGGAAACTATGGAGGCTTATGACTATAAAAAGGGTTCACGCTATTTTGATATCATAGATATCCCCGACCCTATTATGAGAATGGCCGTGCACTTGGTTACCAAGATGAATGATCAAGAAAGGTGGACACAAGTGAACAAGGCATGGTTGAATGTATGCCAGAAGATTTTGAAGGCACCATTTATAACTTATCTGCCTACATTGCAAATGAGATCATTAGGAGCACATAAGAAGGAGAGAATATATTATTCAAAAAAATTCCTCACCATCTTCTTCTTGGATATTGGAGTGCCCGATGGGCCGGGCAGAGTTCATATGGGAGTATTTGGAAGAAAATCCCTCATTCGTGAAAAGGGTTAAGAAATATACTTGTGAGACAATGACGACCGCTCACAAGGCACACATGGAAAAATGGTAGAAACAGGATTGTGTGACATATTTAGGGCAGATTAGAGGATACCGATCAATTTCCCACACTTGTAGATGGGGAAGTGGTTTTTTTATAGGCCAGTTCACCTTAATAGATGGGACTAAGATTCCATGGTGCAAGCTACCATTTTATTTCACCGTGCAATACTTCCAAGTGAGGGTCAACTATTTTAAGGAGGCCAAGAGACTAAGTTTTGACCTTAGTGAGGTAGATCAAGACCACCATGAGCTATGCCAAAAGATCATATATCCAAAGAAACATGCATATATGGAGAAATATGTCTCCCATGAAGTGCAGATGATAAAACCAATAACATTACCAATTGTCCGAAGGTCTACAACAAGGGTATACCTATGCATAAGGAATTTTTTTGAGAAAGGAGCATACCTAGAAAATGATATCTCCATTCTGAAGACCCCATAGGAAGAAATAAGGCCACGCCAAATAAGAGGGAGAGAGAAGAGGTGTAGGAGAAGAAGGCACCAAATGTGCAGACAACACAATTTGTGGGTGTGCGGAACCAAGCGCTAAGCCAAGAAATTATGCACACGGGAAGAAGTCCCAGTCAAAGAGAAGACCCCAAAAGAAGAGGTACTAGAGAAAGAGGATCCCCTCACAAGAGAAGAGTTACCAAGGAAGGAGTCACCTACTAAAGAGAAAGAGAGGGAAGAGTCTCTCACTTACTCTAACTTCTCTTAAATGTTCCCATATATTTCTATGTTCGAGTGACTATTTAGAATCCCCTATGATCTATTAATATTCTCAAAATAATAAATCAAATGTCTTTTGCATATTTTATAAATGATAATGAATTTTTAACAACTAATGGTTGCATAACCACCACTGAAGTTACATAAGATTCCATAAGATTTCATAGTCACTTGTAAATGTATAATGTTACTAAAAATTCTACCATGAGAAAAATAATTCTACTTCTCAATGGATAAACCTTCTCTCCCTCAATCTTATGGCCTTGATAAGGTGCCAATATTTTTGGTTTCCTTCATATTACTAACTCGACCCGATTTCTTAAGATCATGTCTATATATTTTTCTCTATAATATTGTCAATTGATTTCTCTAATTTCTATAAATTTTTATAATTTTTTATTTTTTAGGACTCCTTGAAACAACACGTGCAAATTCTATGATGGAGGGAAACCATGAGTGTTTGACATAGAGTATGGTGATATGAATCTAGGAGAACAAGACATCCCAAACAAAACTTTTCAAATGTACTTGTGTGAACATTGATATGAGTGTAATAACCCAAATTAGGTCACACCCTACCAAGTCCCCTTCGATTAACATACATCTAACCATGACCCCTCCTCACATAATTATTAATTTAATTACCTAAATTAAATTAATTTCCACCTCACCTAGCCACCTCATCTCTCCACCTCATCCTAGACCTATTCCAAGCCTATTAATTAACCTAGAATAAGTCCCCACTCCCCTTAACTAACTAGGACTCATTCTAACCCTAACCTTAATTGCCTATTATTCCTCTAACCAACTTCCCACTCCATTTAGCATCATTCCACACTCTTGACCCAGAATTAATTCTAAATCATGCCAAAATTGGGAAGAAAATGCTATTTTTGGAAAAGTATGACCTTTTCTCCCTAACCGACGCTGGTTATTCCTTGGCGAGGCAATCGATACAATAAATGTCATTAGTTCCCTTAAATAAGGATTTCCAATCCTTTACTCGGGTTCTTGAATCTTGGGTTCTAGGGATTCTTGCATTCTCGAACTCTCAAGCATCAAGAAATCAAACAAAAACCATAGCATTCTAGTTCTTCACCAACAACCAACCTCTTGCTCCTCATCTTTGAATCATCCACAGGAAGCATACAAGATTCGCTTTTTATGACACTAAACCCAGATCCATTTTTTCTATGAGAACATATCAACCACCAACTATTTTCTATCAAGATGTAATCTCTAGATAAGTATATTAATCCCATTGTTAAGTTTGATTCGCTTCTCATATTGATTTCCTTATTCTACACATTATTTTTCTCTTAGATATCTCCTATACCCACCTACCCAAAAACCTTCCCTGTTTGAAACTCTCTGTCTCCCTAACCATCTATTTTACCATCTCTAAGTCTTCACATAAATCATAACATAAATCCTAAGCCTTCTTAACTCTCTATGAAATTACAAAGAGATCCCAATCAACCCACTTTAACCTTTTTATCCAATTTACCCTATTGGTGTTTATCACCCAACTAGCGTCGGCTATTCCAGTAATCTTGGTGTTGGTCATCCAACCAACGCGTCAGTCCAAGTGGATCGGTAATTTAACCTATACCAACAAGCCTATAACTCACTCCAAACCAACCCAAACATTACCAAATCTCACTTAGACCTCCTTAATAGTGTAGTTCCCACTTCCCTTTGACACTTTTAGATAATTGATATTGATACTATTAATCTTATTATGGACACTATTATGTTTTGTTTTAGTATGATGGATAAATGTTAGATCATGGATTATTATTGATCTAGATTCAGTTATTATGCATGATGATTATTAGAGACATTTTTATATGTGGATGAGGTATACTTTGTTTGACATGGACGTATTATAGATGTTGATTTGGAAATGTGACATTTGATATTGTGAATATAACTAATATGGGAATTAAGTGATGATGATATAGTTGATTAATTAAACTGAAAATGATAATAATGAATTCTAGATGTTTTTGTGATTCATACGTTTAAATGATATTGAGATGTTGTTTATATCATTTTGGATTTTCTAATATGGCCATGAGAGGCCGAAAGAGGTATTTTTCATTTTGTATGTTAAAATATCACAACAATGTCGGGGGACTGGAGACTAACCATATTGGAATTCTAGGTCAATGCAACAAGGTCACCATGGAAACATGTTTTGTGTGTGTGTGTGTTGTATTATGTTAGGGATTTCCCATGGGGGATTACCTTTGAATGTGACCATGGGTTTGTGTAATTCATTAATGTGGTTTCTTTATTAATGTTGCATGTGTTTATTTTGTGATGTGTTACCCTTTTCATTAGTTATATATATTGTGTTAATATTGTGAATAATCATGTGTTAAAATAAATAAATCAATATGTAATAGGAATGTAATAAAGAAATTTGTTTCTCTTAAATGTAATATTGTAAGAGTGTGTAAGAAATATGTAAGATATATTTGGAGTGTGAAACACTTCATCTTATTGGGAAATTCGAATTTGTCCTTGGAGGCTATGTTTGGAAGCTTGTGGGATGAGTTAAACTTGTCCCACACCTCCTAAAATTATTCACCAACCATACCTATGGTTGGAGATTAAATTTAGAACTTTTTAAGGCATTTTGAAATGACTAGTTGTAAGTTTTAATTGCACTTCTCTTACATGTTTTAAATTCAGTCTTTTTGGGGTATGGGTTATTTTGGAGTGTGTAAGTTAAATTGTCATTTTAATTATTATGTTTAGGTGAATGATATTGATTTTGTTTTTGGGGTTGAGGAAGAGTGATGTGGCATCCCACATGGATCCACATCATCCCCTTCTCTTCCCTCTCCTTTAAAATTCAAACTCCTTTCTTGTTTGTGGTTGTTGAAACTTTTCTTATTCCTCTTGGGGTGAATTTTCTTGTTGTTTTGGAGCCTTGCTTGTGAAAGGAGTTTGGATTCATTTGCATGTTGGTGTGTTGCTGATTTTGGACTGCATTTTAGCATTGGAAGCTTGTTGATCTTGGAACAAACTCCATTATGGAGAGGTAGGAACTTGAGCCTTTTAAAATGCTTTCTTTCTCTTGCATGCATGTATGAATGGTGATTGTTGTTATGTGTGTGTTGGATGGTTGGGTAGAATTCTTAGGACATGATGTAGGAGAAGGCTATGGGGATTTCAAATGGGGGCATAAGGGAATGCCAATGGAATCAATTTTATTGTGGAGGAGTTTGGGATTGGGATCCACCATGAAAAGATATAGCTTGCATTTCTTACTCATGTGGGGGCATAAAGAGGGGTTGGGAGGCATAAGGTTTATGGGATATGATATGGTATATGGCGATATGATTATTGGTGGATCCCAATTTCCAATTGGGAGGAATTAGTAGTTTTCCCCATAGTTCCTTGCTCTTGTTGGCTTGCTTTGATGAAGCCTCATTTTTGTGTGTATGTGTTTAATGTAGTTGAGAACTACATTCTTCTTGAACTGTGTTGTTTAAATGTGAAAATGTTGCATGTTTGTTGTGGAAGCCATTGTTGCCATGTGTTGTATTACATCTCTTATTTCAATATGGTTGGGGCTTGGGGGCCAATGAGGAAGGATGGATTCTCCCTTCTCATTAGATGTCTTGGTTGGGTGGAGAGCATTGCCTTTCCCCCTTCCTTGTTGTGATCAAGATGAAAAGATGAAGAAATGGAGCATGTTGTTGTTTTGAAGCCAAGAAATGTGTAGTTTGACAGTCCCTTCTTGTGAGCAAGTTCATTGTAATCCTTCCCACTTTGGAGTGGATGAATTTTTTTAATGTGAAGATATTTGTATTGACAATGGAAGATTGAAATTGGAATGTGAAATGTAAAGGAGTTATATGCTACTCTCTATTTTTGAAAAAGAATGTTGTATATTTTGTAAGTTGCATTTTGTATTTAGAAATCAAATGGAAAAGAGAAAATTGTAAAGTTGTATTGGAAATGAATAAAGGATTGCATTAGTTCTCAAAATTGTATTGTGTATTGGATTTGATTTGCTGTTAAAGAATGAGATTTTTGTTTGTAAAGGAAGAATGTGTGTGAAGAAAAGACAATGTTGTATTCCTTTTAAAATGTATATTAGAATTGAAATCAGAACTGCAATTTAACTTGGAATTGAATGGTTGATTTAAACAAGAAAATGTATTAGACTAGTTTAGAAACTATATACACATTTAAATGATAAAATTGATATCAGATTTAGAAGAAATAGATCTATGTTATAAATGTTATACTAGCAATTAGTTTTTAATAAAAATGTATAGTTCAGACCTGCACTTAATAATCAACTTAAAATTTTATGGATTAGCATGCTAAGACACTAAGGAATTCAATTTGATGAAGAAAACTTAAGAAAACAACTCAACCATAGCTTAATTAAATACAATTCCTTTAATGTCATTTTTCTGTCATTTGATGGAAAAATAATATTTTTAAATCAATTGAACAAATTAACTTTCTAAAAACACTTTAAACCCTCCCTAGATCAATTCTCCATGTCTTTTTGACATGTTGAGTGAAGGAGGAAACCGGATTTAATCAAATTAAATAGTTGAAAATTGCCAGCTTGCCAATTAAGATCCTATAGATCATTTTTCCAATATTGACCCTCTAAACTTCATCAAAAGTAAATTTTATGTTTCCTATGCAAAGAGGGCATCGAGATATTTTGAAAAGTCCTCGTTTTCCCAAAACCAAGCTTTCTAGCTCAAGTTATGGCCATTTGAAGTTTTACTTCAATTTGACATTCAAAAATAAAAATAAATCTAACTGTTAACTTTAATTTTTGACTTTGGAAAAATTTCCACAAAACATCCATGGCCCCCGCCATTCTGCAACCATTCGGGACCTGCCATGTGGCACCTCGAAGGGGTGGACCAAATTAAAACTTAACTTTTTTGAAAATTTTACCTTGGGAAAAATTTCCCACTTTTCCCTGCATCCCCGCCGGCCCGTAGCCAATCACATGCCGACACATGGTACGACGGAGGGGCGAAACCTTTTTGAACTTAAACCTTTTAATTTTTGGATCTTGAAAAATTTCCAAATTTTTCCCGCATCCCCACCAACCCGTGACCAATCCCACACTGACACATGGCTCGATAGATGTATAGGAGAATTTTGAAAACTTAACTTTTAATTCTTCTTTTGGAAAAATTTTCCTTTGACTTCACAACCCCGCAACCCCGCCTTGCTTAGAAAATCTCTTTTCATGCAGACATACGGGCCCATGTGATCTTTTCAGGCTTGAAACCTTTTTGGCTCAATCCCTTAGATTTCTCCACCACCCCGTCACCCGCACCCAATCATGGGTTGACACGT
The DNA here is from genome assembly GCA_018340775.1 of Taxus wallichiana var. yunnanensis. Lineage (NCBI taxonomy): Eukaryota > Viridiplantae > Streptophyta > Pinopsida > Cupressales > Taxaceae > Taxus > Taxus wallichiana. Next base: position 86,831,444 of record CM031240.1, read on the forward strand.
GGCGCCACCCGGCTTCACCGGGAATGCAGAGAAATGTTTCCTTTTGAAGTTTGGGATTTTGACTTGGGAAAAAATCCAAACTTTTCCCCGCCACCTTTTTGCCCGTGTCAAATCAAGTGATGACACATGTCCACCTAGGGGACCCATGGAGGCATGGGAGAAACATGGATTTTGTGCCCATGCAATGGGAAATTCTCCTTGAGCCACCCCACACCCCGCCAACTCGCCAAAAGGCATTTCCTCCCTGACACGTGTCCCCCTAAGGGAAAGTTTGACCCAAAACTCTACGCCCAACCATATCTTAAAAAATATAAGGAGTTAGGAGGACTTCTTGATATCACTAGGAAAGGTGAGAAAATTTCCTATCCAATGGAATGATTTAGGGAAATTTTGGAAGTGTTAAGTATGAGAAAATCTGTTGAAAAATCGAGGTCGCTAGAGAGTAGGCATGGGAGTAAATTACTCCCTGAATCTAACTAAAGCATATAACCCTAAAATTTGAACCTTGTGAACTTGATATTAGTTAATGAAGGAAAACATATGTTATACATTGGTCTTGTTCTATAACCTTTGTTAGTAAAAATTGATGTCTAGTTTGTACACACTTCAAATAAAAAAAAATTATCCCTAATTTTTCTAGCTAACCCTAGGTTGTTTCTTGGGTCTCAAGTGGTTGTTTAAATGGGCACTACAGTTTGGTATCAAAGTAGTGGTTCAAAGGCTTGGACCATTGGGCACACTAGAAAACTTGAGACATGAAAACTTAAACCTAGTACACTTGTAAATCTAGAAAACAACCTAGCAAGAATATGTATGTTTTTAGTAAACATGGAAGTTGTATAAACTTAACAAAATGAACTAATTCTCACTTTGGTCTATGAAGGAGGCTCGGAATGAGTGAGAGGAACCTTCACAGAGACTCAAACTCACCACCACCACCGAATCGTGGTGTGGCAATCATTCTACCTCAGATTCTACATACCCTTCAGGATGTTAATGTCGCTCTACGTGGAGGATTAGGAGGAGGACATGTAGCTAGTCATGATAGAGCCCCTTCTATCGAGGGTCAGGTATCTCCTCAACTCAGTGAGGAGCATAGAGGAGAGAACTCCCATGCAAAGTCAACAGAGCAGAGTCACCACCTAGGAGACAAGGTGATAGAGTTCCAAAGCATAGAGAGAGGTCTTAGAGCCCTAGGCTTAGGGATGAGCATGTAGAGAGACTTAGAGGCCAACAAACCACATCAATGGATCACATCGGGAGATCCCAAGCTTCAACCCTCACATTACTCGGGTGATACAGGTGGATTTTAGGAAGAGGCTTGGCTAGTGAGATTGAGTGGTTGCTTTAATCTTTGTCCTTGTTCTAGCAACATGAAATCTCATGTTATGATCCATCTATGAGGGATGGAACCACAAGTGTGGTGGAGGACAGAGGAGTAGAAGCTCCATGTAGATCTAGAGATAGTGAAGTGGGACCTATTTGAGGAGAGATTCAGGAGCAATTATTTATCATGGAGGTTCATACAAGAGAGGATCGATGAGTTCCATGACCTCCGATAGGATTCTCTTTCGAAGAGAGCAGTATGAGAATAGATTTCTAGATCTACTCCACTATGTAGAGTATATGCGGGATGAGCAAAGATTAAAGGTTCATCTAGGGCCTAAGTTTAGATATTGGAGGTGTAGTGTGGATCCACTATCTCTGCAGACATTAGCAGAGGCTATCGAGAAGGCCTATATTGCAGAGGAGACTGGGGAAGACCCAGTGAGGCTAGAGATAAGTTCGGACCCACATTCAAAGCAGATGTAGGATGGTAGATCAGGGGGTCCGCCTCTTCCTCATGGTGGAAAGGGTATAGCATAGTCATTCTTTAGGCCATAACAAGAGTAGCACTCTCACCCACCTCATCGACCTCCATAGAGAGTTGATGCACAGAGAGGTCGGAGTATGGGGCCTCCTCCTAAGGGTCCCATTAGGACACAAGGTGGACCTAGAGCTCGGTCGGCATGAGCTCACTAGCAGAGACCTCAATAGACCATAGTTGGATCATCAAGATCCACACCATAGTCTTCCATGGAACCTACTGGAGGTGTTACTCCTGGAGAGGATCGGTGGTTGCTTTGGAGGTGGAGTTATGGGACATTTTTGGAGAGATTACCCTTAGAACCCTAACAAGGGTAAGGTAGTGATCTTAGAGTTGATGGATTGGTGATATGGGATGTAGCAAAGGGATTTATGCAATGGTTAAGAATCACCAGCAGAGCATCGAGCACAGTCATTGAGACCACAAGTAGCATTGGTGGTATTCCTACCTCTGTATTGTTTGATTCTAGTTCTTGAACTCTTTCATTGCACCATCTTTAGTAGAGCGATGTAGGCTAGTGGCAGTTAGGTAAGGTCTTAGTTGGGATGTCGAGATGGCTTCTCGGGGACAAGATATCTATAGACTCCTTAGTCAAGGAGTGTGTAGTGGATTTGGGACCTTTCACCACTACCTCAGATCTCCATATTCTTCCTTTGGGTTCATATGGAGTCATTTTAGGTATGGATTAGTTATCTACACACAGGGCCAAGATGGATTGTTATCACAAGACTATAGCTTGTGTAGATGATTTGGGAGTTGATTCAATGATCTCGAGGGTCGGGAGACTTATTTCCATTTGCACCATCTCCGCTGCATGCAGCTCAAGCAATGTGTGCGATGAGGTTATCGATGTATGTTGTTACTGATCGGTGAAAAATATTAGGATGGGTCTAATGGACCATCGCTAGATGATCATCCCATCTTGAGAGAGTTTTCTGATGTCTTTCCTAGGGAGTTACTGGGAGGGGTTACCACCCCCATGTGAGATTGATTTTCATATAGACCTAGTTCCTGAGTGGAGCCTATCTCACGAGCACCTTATAGGATGACCACCCCGAGCTCGTGAGCTCAAGTTGCACTTGAGGGCCTTTTGGAGAAGGGCCTTATCCATCATAGTGTATCCCCTTGGGGTGCACTGGTGATCTTTGTGAAAAATAAGGATGGATCCTTGTGGTTGTGTATCGATTACACGCCAATTGAACAAGGTAACGATCAAGAATCGTTATCCTCTTCCTGTATTGATGACTTATTTGATCGGATGAAGGGAGCCATAATTTTCTCTAAGATTGATCTCAATTCAGGATACCATGAGTGAGGATTTCGGAGGTGGATATTCATAAGACCACCTTTCGTATGAGATATGGTCACTATGAGTTCACAGTGGTGCCTTTTGGTTTGACTAATGCCCCCATAGTGTTTATGAGTTTGATGAATGGGGTATTTAGGACCTTCTTAGATCACTTCATGTTCATATTCCTAGATGAAATTTTTATATACTCACATACATGTGAGGAGCACAAGGCACCTTCGATGGGTTCTTCAGTTGTCTTCGTGAGTAGTAACTTTATGGGAACTTGAGAAGCATGCTTTATTTTAGACAGAGATGTATTATTTGGGCCATATCATTTCTGGGGAAGGTATCATAGTCGATCTTTCCAAGATTAGAGCCATTATGGATTTTCCAACACCCACTATAGTGACCGAGGTGCATAGCTTCATGGGATTAGAAGGATACTACCGGAGGTTTGTTCAAGACTTCTCTCAGATTGTGCACCCTATCACTTCCCTTCAAAGGAAAGGGAAGAAGTTTTTTTAGTCGAGATAGATGCAAGTAAGCCTTCATAAAACTGAAGGAGTGTCTTAATAAAACACCCATTCTTATAGTTTGAGATCCACGGGGTGAGTTATTTGTTTATACAGATGCTTCGTTACTGGGCTTGTAGGTATGTTGATGCGGGATGGCGAGTAGTAGCTTTTGAGTCTCAAAAAATCAAGGATCAAGAGCTTAGTTATCCTACCCATGATCTTGAGCTTTGTGACAGCTTGTGCATGCTTTGGTTAGGTGGAGACATTTTATTTTTGGAAGGAGATTCACACCGAGGACGAGATAATTTGAGTCTTCGCCACCTCTTCATGCAGCCCAATCTCAATGCTTTTCAATGGTGTTGGATGGATTTTCTTTGTGAGTATGACATGGAGATAGAGCATGTGAAAGGGAAGGAGAATGTGGTAGTAGATGCTCTCAAAGAGATGGAGACATGTGGCTATGGCCACTACTACGGTGAGCACATATTTACGAAGTAGGATTCTTCAAAGCAACTTCCTCTCGATAGCTTCTACATTGTAATACTTGCAGAGATTAAGTCATAGAGACCCCTTGAGGGAAGTTTGATGGTTTTTCTTTATAGATAGATGGTCTTCTTAGACACAGAGGTGAGATATATGTTCCCAGAGATGGAGGCTTGAGGTAGGACATCTTGGTAGAGGCACATTATACACCCTATTTAGCCCATTCCGGGGTGAAGAAGATGCACGCCACTTTGTAAAATTGTACCATTGGAGAAGAATTCATCGGACGTTGCCAAATTTTTTTCATGATGTTTAGAGTGCCGGAGAGGCTTAAGGCCGAGCATCAACATCTAGCAGCCTTCTTTATCCTCATGCTATACCAGAGTGGAAGTGGGACACCATTTCAATGGATTTCATTATTGGGATACCTATGTCGAGATATCATCATGACGCCATCATGGTTATGGTTGATAAATTGAAAAAAGTGGCTCAATTTTCTCTGGTGAAGACCACTTATATAGCTAGAGTAGTGGCACGAATATATTTGGATGAGATTGTTAGGTTGCACGGATTTTGCAAAGATCATTTGTGACCGCAATCCTTTGTACACTTCACACTTTTAGACTACCATGCAAAGTATGTCCTTGAGATGAGGATCAAATTTATCACAACATATCACCCCGATATAGATGGAGAGACCGAGTGAGTGAATCAGATTTTAGAGGATATGCTCACAATGTATGTGATAGATCAGCAGTTTAAGTGGGAGGAGTACCTATAATTAGTGGATTTTACCTACAATAACAGTTTTTAGAGTTCCATATGCATGTCTCCTTTTCAGGTTTTTATGGTAGAGAGTGCATGACACCTCTTAGCTGGGATAGGTTAGAGGACCGAGTATCTCTTAGACTAGCTCTTTTGTAGGACATGGAGTAGTAGGTAGTGTTGATCAGGAAGAGATTGGAGGAGGCACAGGATAGGTAGAAGAAGAATGTGGATCAACATAGGATAGATAGTAGTTTTCGATGTGGGCATGAAGGAATTCCTTCATGTCAAGCCACACAAGATCCCTATCCATTATGGAAAAGGTTCTAAACTAGCTCCTAGATTCATTGGTCCTTTTGAGATCTTGGAGTGTATCGGCCCTTTGGCCTACCGTCTAGCATTACCACCATGACTTGTCTCACATACATGATGTGTTTCATGTTTCAGTTCTTAAGAGATATATTGTAGATCTGTCTCATGTACTAGATTGGACATCATTATAGGAGTAGGATCAGGGGCAGGTGATGGTGGAGCCCATCCATATCATAGATCGTAGGACCCTAGGCCTTCAAGGAAGAGAGATTGATCAGGTTCAAGTGCACTAGGATAGATATGACAAGACCGTAGCCTCTCTTGGGAGGATGCTACTTCATTATGAGTGCAATTTCCACATTAGTTCCAGTGAATTCTAGGAGTAGATTGAGTCTAAGGGAGGGGGATGTAGTGCCCACTTCCATTTGACATTTTTAGATACTAATCTTGATACTATTAATCTTATTATGGACACTATTATGTTTTATTTTAGTATGATGGATAGATGTTAGATCATGGATTATTATTGATCTAGATTCAATTATTATGCATGATGATTATTAGAGACATTTTTATATGTGGATGATGCTATACTGTTTGAGATGGACATATTATAGATTTTGATTTAGACATGTGACATTTGATATTGTGAATAGAACTAACATGGGAATTAAGTGATGATGATATAGTTGATTAATTAAACTAAAAATGATAATGTTGAATTCTTGATGTTGTTGTGATTCATACATTTAGATGATCTTGAGATGTTGTTTATATAATTTTGGATGTTCGATATGGCCTCGAGGTGAAGGAGTTATTTTTTGTTTTGCAGGTTAAAATATCACAACAATGTCGGGGGACTGGAGACTAACCATATTGGAATTCTAGGTGAATGCAACAAGGTCACCATGGAAACATGTTTTGTGTGTGTGTATGTGTTGTATTATGTTATGGATTTCCCATGGGGGATTACCTTTGAATGTGACCATGGGTTTGTGTAATTTATTAATGTGGTTTCTTTATTAATGTTGCATGTGTTTATTTTGTGATGTGTTACCCTTTTCATTAGTTATATATGTTGTGTTAATATTGTGAATAATCATGTGTTAAAATAAATAAATCAATATGTCATAGGAATGTAATAAAGAAAGTTGTTTCTCTTAAACATAATATTGTAAGTGTGTAAGAAAGGTTGTAAGAATGTGTAAGATATATGTAAGATATATTTGGAGTGTGAAACACTTCATCCTATCTGGAAATTGAATTTGTCCTTAGAGGCTATGTTTGGAAGCTTGTGGGATGAGTTAAACTTGTCCCACACCTCTTAAAATTATTCACCAACCATACCTATGGTTTGGAGGTTAAATTTAGACCTTTTTAATGCATTTTGAAATGACTAGTTGTAAGTTTTAATTGCACTTCTCTTACATGTTTTAAATTCAGTCTTTTTGGGGTATGGGTTATTTTGGAGTGTGTAAGTTAAATTTCATTTTAATTATTATGTTTAGGTGAATGATATTGATTTTGTTTTTGGGGTTGAGGAAGAGTGATGTGGCATCCCACATGGATCCACATCATCCCCTTCTCTTCCCTCTCCTTTAAAATTCAAACTCCTTGCTTGTTTGTGGTTGTTGAAACTTTTCTTATTCCTCTTGGGGGTGAATTTTCTTGTTGTTTTGGAGCCTTGCTTGTGAAAGGAGTTTGGAGTCATTTGCATGCTAGTGTGTTGCTGATTTTGGACTGAATTTTGGCTTGGGAAGCTTATTGATCTTGGAACAAACTCCATTATGGAGAGGTAGGAACTTGAGCCCTTTTAAAATGCTTTCTTTCTCTTGTATGCATGTAGGAAATGGTGATTGTTGTTATGTGTGTGTTGGCTGGTTGGGTAGACTACTTAGGACATGGTGTAGCAAAAGGATATGGGGATTTCAAATGGGGGGCATAAGGGAATGCCAATGGCATCAGTTTTATTATGGAGGAGCTTGGGATTGGGATCCACCATGGAAAAGAAATAGCTTGCATTTCTTACTGTTTGGGGGATATAAGGGAGAAACTTTGGGGGTCATAAGGAGGGGTTGAGAGGCATAAGGTTTATGGGATATGATATGGTATATTAGTGATATGATTATTGGCGGATGCCCAATTTCCAATTCGGGAAGCATAAGTAGTTTTCCCCATAGTTCCTTGCTCTTGTTGGCTTGCTTGATGAAGCCTCAATTTTTTGTTTGTGTTTAATGTAGTCGATAACTACTATATTCTTGAACTGTGTTGTTTAAATGTGAAAATGATGCATGTTTTTGTGGAAGCCTTTGTTGTCATGTGTTGTATCGCATCTCTTATTTCAATATGGTTGGGGCTCGGGGGCCAATGAGGATGGATAGCTTCTCCCTTCTCATTGGATGTCTTGGTTGGATGGAGAGCGTTGCCTTTCCCCTTTCCTTGTTGTGATCAAGATGAAAAGATGAAGAAATGGAGCATGTTGCTGTTTTAAAGCAAAGAAATGTGCAGTTTGATGACGCTTCTTGTGAGTAATTTCATTGTAATCTTTCCTCTTTAGAGTGGATGAAATTTTTAGCAACTTTTTAATGTGAAGATATTTGTATTTACAATGGAAGATTGAAATTGGAATGTGAAATGTAAAGGAGTTATATGCTACTCTCTATTTTTGAAAAATAATGTTGTATACTTTGTAAGTTGTAGTTTGTATTTAGAAATCAAATGGAAAAAGAAAATGTAAAGTTGTATTGGAAATGGATAAAGGATTGCATTAGTTCTCAATATTTTATTGTGTATTGGATTTGATTTGCTGTAAAAATGAGACTTATGTTTGTAAAGGAAGGATGCATGTGAAGAAAAGACAATGTTTTTTTACTATTTTTGGCTGCTTTTGCGGGGTTCAAGCTGGTTTGATTTTTGGGGGTAATGCTTGCTCTTTGGTTACCTTGGGTTTTTATGTATTATTTGGATCTTGATCCTTCTTGTAATGTTTTTCATTCCTATTCTATCTTCTAGGCCCTCTTTGTATACAAGGGTAGAGTCCCTTTCAAAAACTATTTACCAATAATAAAAAAACTATATATTAGAATTGAAATCAGAACTACAATTTAACTTGGAAATGAATGGTTGATTTAATCAAGCAAATGTATTAGAATAGTTTAGAAACTATATACACATTTAAATGATGAAATTGATATACAGATTTAGAAGAAACAGATCTATGTTGTAAATGTTATCTTTGGAATTAGTTTTAATAAAAATGTACATTCAGACACTGCACTTAATAACCAACCTAAAAATGTTATGGAATAACATGTTAAGACACCAAGAAATTCAATTTGACAAAGAAAACTTAAGAAAACAACTCGACCATAGCTTAATTGAATACTGATTCCTCTAATGATCATTTTTCTATCATTTGTTGGAAAAATAATATTTTAAATCGATTGAACAAATTAACTTTTTGATAACACTCTAAACCTCCTTAGATCAATTCTCCATGTCTGTTTGACATTTTGAGTGAAGGAGGAAACCAAATTTAATCAAATTGAAAAGTTAAAAATCACCAATTTGCCAATTAAGATCCTATAGATAATTTTTTCAAAAATTTACCCTCTAACCTTCATTAAAAGTAAATTTTTTGCTTCTTGTGCAAAGAGGGCATTGAAATCCTTTTGAAAAGTTCTCGTTTTCCCAAAACTGAGATTTCTTTCTCAAGTTATGGCCATTTGAAGTTTTACTTCAATTTGGCATTCAAAAATAAAAATAAATCTAACTGTTAACTTTAATTTTTGACTTTGGAAAAATTTCCACAAAAACTCCATGGCCCATGTCATCCCACTGACCAGTGGGACCTACCAAAGGGCACCTTGGAGGGCAAACCAAATTAAAACTTATCTTTTTTGAAAATTTTACCTTGGGAAAATTTTCTCACTTTTCCCCACATCCCCGCCGGCCCACAGCCAATCACGTGCCACACATGGCATGAAAAAGGGCGGACCCGATTTGAACTTAAACCTTTTAAGTTCTACACCTCAGAAAAAATTCCAAATTTTTCCCACATCCCCACCAACCTCGTGACCAATATTACAATGAGACATGGCTCGACGGATGCCCGGGAGAATTTTGAAAGCTTAACTATTCATTCTTCTTTTAGAAAAATTTTCCTTTGACTGTGGCCCCACAACCCTACCTTGCTTAGAAAATATCTTTTCACAAACGTGCGGGCCCGCATGATCTTTTTAGGTTTGAAACCTTTTTGGCTCAATCCCTTAGATTTTTCTACCACCCCGTTGCCCGTACCCAATCATGGGTTGACACATGGTGCCACCCATATTCTCCGAGGAACGCGGAGGAATGTTTCTGTTTGAAGTTTGGGATTTTGACTTAGGAAAAAATCAAAACTTTTTCCCGCCACCTTTTTCCCGCGTCAAATCAAGTGATGACACATGTCCACCTGGGGACTGTAAAAGTGTGGGAGAAACAAGGATTTTGTGCCCACAAAATGGTAAATTCTCCTTGAGCCCCCTCGTGACCTATCAGCTTGCCAAAAGGCCTTTCCTCCTCTTGACACGTGTCCCCCTAAGGAAAAGTTTGACCTAATAACTCGCCACCATATCTTGAAAAATATGAGTTAGGAGGACTTCTTTATATCACCGGAAAGGTGAGAAAATTTCCTATCTAATGGAAATGATTTAGGGAAATTTTGGAAGTGTTAAGTATGAGAAAAATCCTATTGAAAACTCTGAGGCTGCTAGAGAGCAGGCATGGGGTAAATTACTCCCTGAATCTAACTAAAACATATAACCCTAAAATTTGAACCTTGTGAACTTGATATTAGTTAATGAAGGAAAACATATGTTGTAGTACATTGGTCTTGTTCCAAAACCTATTAGTGAAAACTAATGTCTTGTAACCTGGTTATAGACACTTCAAATAAATAAAAAAATTATCCCCTAATTTTTCTAGCTAACCCTAGGTTGTTTCTTGGGTCTCAAGTGGTTGTTTAAATGGGCACTACAAATAGTCTCTGCTACACTGCAAGTCCTCATACCCAATCACCCTTTCTAGATTAAGTCTTAATTTGCATTATTAGATTAAATCTAGCTTATTGTATTTGTGTGAGACACCTAAATTGTACAAAAATAGTAGGATTTCATGGATCTAGCTCCGCATTAGGAATTTCAATGACCTATATTATTAATACTATCTTGTAGCCTTGTGTTCTATTGCAAGTACTCCTTCCTAAGAAAATAGGATCTCTTCACAATTGGTTTTATCTTCTACAATGCATGCTACCTTCTTCGACGACTTCATAGGTATTCCTCCTCACTTTTACCCTTATCTATTTTATACGCAACATTGTGGTGAAAAATTTTAGGGTGCCGGTGGGAAAAAATAATAAGGGTTATTTTTATTTTCATATATGGTGCATTTTTGTGTTTGTTTCTTTCCTGAAATATTCACTAAAAATATCTCTAGTAAATATGCTTTTCTTCCTATTTGTCTAAAGGAAATCTGTCTTTTGGTGCTTAAAAATAATACTTCATATTTCTTTTGTATTGCATTAGTGAAAACCATTCCTCTACCTGTTCTCCTATTGTCTACATCGAATATCATTTTCGATTTGGGTTTTAAAATTTGTGCATTTCATCCTTTGAGTGTTACATTAGATCACATAGATTTAATTAGAAATAACAGGGTGGAAGTCATGACCACTTGGTGATTAGATTGGATTGAGCATAGTTCACATTTAACACACAATCCAAACCACTTACACAATTTAAAAATTTCTTAAAATCTCCTTTCAAGGAGAATCATTAAGTATTTAACAACCCATTAATGATAGGCTCTACCCAATTTTATGGTTGATTTATCATATCAGAGCTCAGACCTCACATACTGAAAGGTATATCGATGAATCTCTATCCAAAACTAACCTAAAAACCAGTCATGGTTTTCTTTTAGGCACCTTTGTTATCCCAAAAATCTATTTCATTTATAGTTAGTCTAAAAGGCATAACCCACTCAACAGTAAAATATGATACCTAGGATTGATGTGTTTTTTGCTAGTTTTTGCTTGTGGGACTTGATTTATTTTTATATCTACGTGTTTTGAGTTGTGAGGAAAATTCATCACTTCTTGTTCTCTTTCACACTCCACCATTGCATACGGTCGGTATATTATGGTTTTCTCGAGTGTGATAGGACATATTTATGCCATACACAACTTCTGTGTTGGCTTATTTTGACTTAATTCAATTCAAATTTTAAGAATTTATTCATCTTCTCAAATATTTCAATAACTAGCATCGGTCCAACAAGCGCCATCATCGAGTCCATCATCATACTAACACCGGTCAACTAACCACCATTAGTTTCTCTGTGTTTTTTATTATTCTATCAAAAACAACACTCTCTTCTTACATAACAACTTTATGTGTTTTAATTATTTCAATACACTTATTTCTGAGTCTCTATCACCCTTAACAGACCCAATTATACATGATTTATGCCTTTCTTATTTAGATTCCCAAATTTCTTGGTTATCCATAGTAATTGGCATTGGTCTAGTGATAGACATCGATCTTCCCTCTTAATCGACATGGTTAATTGACTAGTATCGATCTCTATTTTTTTATTTTTATGAAAAAAAAACCTATTTTTATTCTCCAAACTTCATTAAACATATGTTTCTAAGTTATGTCATTCTGCAAAGCCAAGAATACCTCTTTTCCATGTTTCACGTGGTTTGGACTCACCTGTGATTTGCAAGCCCTTACTTTTCACTTTAGTTGTGTACCCTTACCCACTATCCCTTCACCACCATCCATATCATCCATGATGGATCCACGATATCATGATTATACTTATAGGTGATGAGGAGTTTTCTAAATTCCTCAATAACAACCTCTTGGCCTGCGGCATTATCTTTCCACCTCCTCCACCCGTGATTCATCAAGCCAACCTATCTTTGGGATGGCTACCTCTATGCCTACCTCTGTGATCCCTACTTCTACCATCTCAATGCATCTGGTAATGTTGATGTAGCTACCCAATCTACTTTTTCATTGTCTACCTCCACCTCACAACTTTGCCTATTTACCAATTGACCTCTATATCTTCAATATTTACCATCCCCTCAACATATTTCATTCCTTTGACATTTTCCACAATCTTAACTATGGCTCATCACACAGAGCCCCTTCATAATCAATACCTTACATTTCTATGTCTACGTAGCTGCCAATGGTGTCAACAACCTATACCCCCTTTTAGAATTTGGTTCTTTCTATACCCCAAACTCTTTTTCCCATTACCACGAGGGTTTTTACACAAGTTCCTCCCACCTACAATCTACCTCAACAACCACCTATCAACTCCACTTCTTATTCATGGTTCATATATTTGTCATCTATTCCCTCTTACATAACCCATCTTAATTTTCTTATTCGACACCACCATACACTAGTGTGTCATCTATGAATTATTCATCTCATCCACCCCCTTATACCACAAAAGGGGTGCTCCTCAATCTAATCCTATAATGATCTTATAAAGATGATGATGGATAAGATACAAAAATTTGAAGCATTTGTTTCTTTGCTCACTGATGCCTTTACTTATGATGATATCTATTATGATCCTATTCATCCATCCATACATAATCACCCTTATCCCACACATGGGAGTTGCCTAAGTTTAATCAATTTAATAGAAAGCGGACCCTCAACAACATTTGCGATCATTCAAACAAATCTATTATTTGATCACCCATGATGATGCCTTGCTCCTTAGGACTTTCCCATGTTCTTCATAGAACCTGCTCTAGATTGGTACAATGTTTTTCCTATGCACTCACCTTCTCTTTCAATCAGTTTTCCCAGTCCTTCCTTGATCACTTCTCCATCAATATCTCTAAAAATTTCTCCATGTCTGATTATTTATAATGTATTCATTATTATAAAAACAAGTCTATCATTGAATTCGTCACACGCTAGTAGAGGCTCACTAATCACCTCATATTTCAACTTCCACAACCCAAGATGATAGAGTTGTTCACTAGGGCTTGTGTCAGGAACAATTCCCCAAATATTCAGGTACAAACATTCCAAAATTTTGATGAAGCATTCACCATGGCTCAAAAGATAGAGATTTGTGCCCTTAAATAGGAAAATCTTAAGTTACATAAAAATAGCACTTTGTTTAAGTCGAATGACTCATCTTATTATTCTAAACTCCAAAACAATCATTCCAAGTAATCATTCTAAGGAAAAAGGTTCCACCAATGTGATGGCACTAAAATCTACCCCCTCTCATCTGTAAAACCAAATGAAACCTCCTCCTAATTTGTCTGTTATTTATAATTTCCAATACAAGTATGAAAAAAATGTTATACCCCCATAAGAGAGCCTTACTCCTTTGTGTTGGAAAATATTTTAAAAGCATGAGCCATCACCCTTCCACCTGTCAAATCACATAATGGTTTTGACTCTTCCCATCCTAAACCTACATGGTTTAAGGAGAATGACTACTCTAACTATCACCGCGTTAGGGGACATAGTGAAAAATATTTAAAACCTTCAAGAACATTATCCAAGAAATGTTAGATAATGGAGATCTCATCCTAGACAACCCTAAGTCATGGTAAATCAAAGCCTTCATGTCTTTAAGAAACCTTTTTGAAACCATACCCCTTCATAAAATTAGGGTGGGAGACCTCTAGAAATTAAACCAATGTTCATGAAGTTCATGCCATCTTCGACATAGTACCTATCCCTTTTGCTTAGTTTCCTCCCATCCCATCTATTGAAGAAATTCTTGCACAAGCTCCTATACCCATGGATGATCCTATTTCACCTACTCCTCTACCTAGGTAGGATCGTATCTCACCTAATCCTCTACCCATGAAGGATCCTATTTCACCTACTCCTATAACTAAGGAGGAGCCTACCTCACCTACTCCTCTACCCACGGAGAATCCTATTTCACCTACTCCTTTACCCAGGGAGGATCCTACCTCGCCTACTCCTCTACCCATGGAGGATCCTATTTCACCTACTCCTGTACCCATGAGGAGCCTACCTCACCTAACCCTCCACACATGGAGGATCCTACCTCACCCACTCCTCTACACATAGAGGAGTTGACCCTACCCACTATTTTACCTACCAAGTAGCCTACCTCACCTACTCCTTCATCTATAGAGGATCTTACCCCAATTATCCCTCCACCTATTAAAGAGCCCACACTACCCACACTTATACCCATGGAAGAGCCTATCTTATCCTCTTCTTTACCTAAGGAAGAGTCTACACCACCTACCTTGCTCCCTCCTCGACCCATAGAGGAGCCAATTTTACATCCTCTTCCTATAAGTGATGCTTCTCCCAGGGTCTTCCAATATCCTATCAACCTTCTTAAATCACTTATACCTATAGATGTAGAAGCCAAAAATTCCTCTACCTTGTAATTCTTCACAGGGATTACCACCAAGTCATCATCATCTTCCTCTACCTCTACACAATTCTCTCGTTTGGTCGATTGCTTAGAGTATGTTGATTACTCCACACTTTAGGGGAACCTTCGACTCCCAATATCCACCCAAATGTAGATGTTGTCCCCGGATACTTAAAATATCTATCCAAAAGTATTCAATATAACCAAATCTATTGCAGTTAGTCGATTATATAAGCCTTTTCTTCATTAGCCTCACCTTTACCACAACCGTCACCGCACCCAAACCTCCATCCACACCCAAACCTTCACCTACACAAAAAGCTACCACTACATTGGGGGTCTTTCCAATGCCTAGTCTAGTTCATCCCCCTGTGAAGATATATTTGACCACCTCTTCACAAACTTCCACCAAGTCTTTTCTTGCACCTAAGAGGAAGACCCAACCTCTTAAGCCTGTCACCCAGTTTCTCCCACCTTCTTATTCACCTTCACCTCTTCCATCAATCTTAGGCCCACATCCATCGACCTTGGTCAAGCTACCTCTCCCCCAAGGAAAAATTAAAGTGAGGCAACCCACACCCTCACCTCGATCTTTTATTCTACCCATGCCTTCTTCATCACCCACACCTTTACCTTCTCTTTTACCTACACCTTCTACATTACCCTCAACCATGATCTTACTCACACCTCCATTATCACCTTGGTTGACTTGCACACCTACACCTTCTACACCCCTTTCTTTTTTCATACTACTCCAATACCTTTATCAAAGAAGGTGTAAGCTAAACCAGAAACCAAACTACCTACCAAAAAGGTAGTTAAACTAACCCAACCCCCAACTCCACCTCTTTCATGAAGGTCACCTGTAACTTCATCCAAACCCACTTTAACTTCTCATTGTGATTCATTTGTAGGATTCTATTCTAACATCCTTGGTAAGTTGTTAGAAACCCTTTCTATCAAACTGCCACCTATTAAGCTTTATGAACTACTCAAACCCAAAGTAGTAGGGTTTGACAATACAAAATTTGTGCATATCGTCACTCCCTAGGGCATGATTTTGAAGGTTATAAGGCCCTAAAAATATTCTTATTTAACTATGTACTACTTCAGATGGTCTCTTTGACAAAGATGACATGTTAGAGGAGAATTACATTTCCCCTTCACCCGCTGCCACACAACCTAGTCCTATATCTATTTTTCAATCTTCAGCTGCATCTCCAAAACCCTCTTTTCTGCCTCCAATATTTGAAATAAAGATGGTCCAAGAAACCACTTGATCACAAAAAGATAAAGGAAAAGAGAAAATGGGTAGCCCATCTAGTACACCTTCACCCACAATTCCACTACACATTGCCCTGTGGTAACCATCCATGGGCCAACTTATCCTATTTCTAATGGAGTCACACATCACACTATGATTTAAAAACTTCATCAATATCCTCTAAAGATGGATTTGTATGACTTAATTTGAACCTATGAATCTCATCATTAGGACCTCATTAAGGTCCTACAATCTATTGAGGTTCCACCAAATGATCTGACACCTATGGTCACCATCTTTACCTCACATCATGTGGCTACCCTAACCAATCCACCTCAAACTTCTGCACCCATTTCCTTTTCTCAGGTTTATACCACCAATTTCACTAATGAAGATATTGTCCCTCTCTAATCAAATGATCCTTATCCCACCCTCTTTATCTTTGCTTACATAGATGATACCCATTTTTGGCATGTTATGATTGATGGAGGTGCCAACATTAATATCATTTCTTCCCATATATACAAATAAATGCACATACCCACCAACTACATGCATAATAACCTAGTTATGTTGCATTGTTTCAATGATGTCATGACTTCTACTCTCAACACCGCCATCCTCCACATCCGTGTGAGTCCTCACACCATTCTGAAATATTCTATGCTCTTGAGGGGGAATTCCAATACAATATGCTACTTGGCCAACCTAGATTAATGCCATTAGGTGTGTACCTTCAACCCTTCATCGTTGTAAAATTTGAATATGGAGGGAATTCCTACACCATTATGGCAGATCCTTCACCATTTAAAACCTACAACATGCTTTACCAAGAAAATGATGTTCTTATTAAAGTTAAGGAATCTACCATCCATAGCACTCTATCTTCTTATATTGGTTCATCTACCACTACTACCACTATGTCTTCCAAAACTAGTCCATCTATCCCCATTGCTACCATAGCTTTTGCAGCTAGCTAGCCCATCTACCAACCTACCATTTCACTAATAATTGATGCCTCACCTTCTTAGAATTCAAGTATCTTATCCATCCTTGCTACTCAAGGTGTGAATTCTAATCCCTTGTCAGAGGTGTTTTTCAACATATTACAGGGGATTATTGCCTCTACAACATAGACACTTTCCTTACTCCTCAAGAGTATGAAAACCATCACTAACACCCATGTTATGGTAGCCGTCGTGTAGAACAAGTTTTTCTATATGGTCCTCCCCACCTTCGCATCAACCGACATATGGGCGACTCAACACTTATTCCTATTCCCCTGAACCACCTACTTAAAGCCAACCTTTCTCATATGATTTCCAATACCTCACCAACCTATGCTTCGCCCACAATTTTATTCATCGATGTTCCTAGAAGGGATTTGGATTTGGTATTTATGAACAAGTTCTTCACATAGTCATACCTTGCACCACCTAAAAACAAAATACCATTGTGGCATCGATTTACCATGTAACCTCCTCCTAAGAATACTAGAAGTGACCTCATAAAGTAAGATAAACCTTCCCCACCTACCTCATGTACCACACCACCTTCACCTACTTGAGTCCATGGATCAGAATCCATCCCTCCTAAAAAAATTTTTGTGAACACCATTTCTTCGGGACTTATGACCTGTCATCATGATGGAAAGGATCCCTCTTCCCCTCCTCTTCTTTATCCTAACATGTTTGATGATGAGACGCCTACCCAATTTCATTCAATGTCAAGATGATGATTCTATTATCACCTATTTAGGTGTAGATGATTGTTATATTCACCGGCTTGTTGCCTTCAAAGACACAAACTATGTTGAATGAATTGACCATAGAGATCAACATTCACATTCGGGATGACCTCGAATTCTAAGGATAGGCCAATCTTTAGATTCTACTAAGCGTAAATCCTTCACCTCTTTTCTTGAGATTATAGCAATTATTTTTCTTGGTCTTATGCCGATAATCTGGTATTGACCCTATTATTGTGGTCCACAATATCGAGACTATCCCAAATGATAATCATGTGAAAAAAATCTAAAAAAAATGTATCCACACATTTCCCTTCTTGTAAAAGGAGAACTCTAGCACTTCCTTTGTGTTTCCTTCATTCTACCCATTGACTATCCATAATGGATTTCCAACATTGTTCCTATCACCAAAGTGACAGAGGGACTTCACATCTACAAATACTTCCACAAACTTAACCTCACCTACCCTAAGGATGACTTTCCTCTACCTAGCATTGACCAACCTTTTTATCTTACAACTGGCCATGAGATGTTATCTCTTATGGATGGATTCTTGGGTTATAATCAAATACTACTCACTCAGGAAGATTAAAAACCACCATCATCACCCCTTAGGGAACCTCCTATTATCGTGTCATGCCCTTTGGCTTGAAAAATGCTGGTGCCACTTATTAGTGCGTTATGACCTATATCTTCCATGATATCATGCATGACATATTGGAAGATTATGTCGAAGAAATTCTTGGTAAGTCCAAAATTTGTGTTGAACATATCCCCGATCCTTAAAGTCATCTTTGATTATCTCATTCAATCTGTGTTTTCCTTCAACCAAAGAAGTGCGTCTTTACCATTATCTATGGAAAAATCCTTGGTTTCATCATCTCTTTATGGGGCATCAAATTTGATCTCTCCAAATTCAAGGCTATTCTCTAGATGCCTCCACTAACCTTTGACAACTTTATAGTTTGCAAGGAAAACTATAATCCATTGGTCTCTTTATTTCCCAACTTTCCAACTGATGTCACCCTTTGCATCATCTTCTTAAAAATGGTGTCTCCTTCAATTGGAATGATAAGTGACACAAAATATTTGAAGAATTGAAGAAATAAATTCTTCAACCACCTGTGATCATCCCACCTAAAGATGACAAAAAATTTTACCTCTACATTTCTACCAATGATCATCCCTTGGGTGTCATGCTCGCTCATCGCGATGAGAAACAAAGGGAGCAAGTGGTTTACTACATAAACTATACTCTTTTATATTATGAGACTAGGTATACTCATGTTGAATATATTTTCCTAACCTTGGTCTTTGTGGCCACTAAACATTACCATTACCTACTTAACTACAAAACCTTCATTATCACAAACACCGACCCTCTACATTACATGTACGCTAAACCTTACCGACACTAATGCACCACACATTGGCTCATGATCCTTATAGACCTATACCTAGAGTTCATTCATAAAATATATTTCTAGGGTTAAACCATTGTAGATTAACTTGTTTATGCTCCACTTCCTAGACATCGATCTTCTAACTTTGATTTTCCGATGAATCTATCGCTATCCTTTCCCTTGATGATATTGTCTCACTGAATGACATTATTATTTGATGGATCCAAATGTCAATGTTGGGGAGGTGCGGGGGTCATCCTAATTCATTTTGGCACCAAGCCTATGATTTTATCCTTCAAATTAGACTTTGATCGCACCAACATCGCTTGAGTATGAAGTACTTGTATTGGTTCTTCAAATGCACATAGCCTTAGATGTTAAATCCATCAATATCTTTGGTGACTCTTACCGGTTGTGAAACAGTCAATGGTTAGTACCAATGTCATAACGAGGTCCTTCAAAAGTATAAATATCATGTTGACATAATTTTCACCACATTTGACACCTACCTCATTCAAACCACTCTATGATCCACTAACAAATTTGTAGATAATGGCTTTCCTTGCCTCAAAAATACCTGAAATTTGTAGATATTATGGCTTTCCTTGCCAAAAATACCTGCCTCACCTTCATACTTAAAAATATTTTTCAGCATACAAAATTTGCAGTCTCCCTCTTACATTATTCATGGCATAAATTTTGTGGGAAGAATCAAAATTGACCTATGCAAAAATTAGCATAAGTAGTTCACCGACTACCTTTGCCTTTCAATTCTACCTCCAGATATCACTTGTAAAAAGGATGACGAGCCTTCTATAAAGTATCTCTCATTATGTCATCATGGGGGTGTTATCTAAAAGCATGTCTTTGATAGTATCCTCCTATGGTGCCTCACCAATTTCTGAAAATCCATACACCATTAATAAAATCCATGACAGAATTGTGGTGGACATTTTACTAGCCTCTCCATTAGTAAACGTATCCTTCGCCTCAGCTATTACTAGCCAACCCTTAACCAAGATTGTTGTGAATATGTCAAATGTTGTGTGAAGTTTCAACAGCATGCTAACCTTCACCATACCCCAAGTCACACCTTACAAGTTGCTAGAGACTTTTGGCCCTTCTCTCAATGGGGTTTAGATCTCATTCAAGAGGTTAACCTTCATTCTTTTGAACATCATCAATGGATCATCACAATGAATGAATATTATACTATATGTGGGAAATCCATCCCTCTCATTTATACCAAATCTACGAGAAGATAGTGGACTTCATCAACCACCATATCATTTGTCACTTTAGTGTTCCTCATCACCTTATCACTAACAATGACAAACAATTAAAAACAAAACCCTTCATAAACTGTGTGAAATTTTTGGAATTTAACTCAGTTTATCTTCACCTTATTATGCCCAAGCCAATGGCCAAGTCGAATCATCTAAAAAAACCATCAATAAAACTCTTATGAAATTCATCAACGATATTGGTAAGGATTTGCATACGCACATTCCTTTCGCCTTATGGGATTATTACACTATTATTTATCACTCAAAGATATGCTCTTTGATGATGATTTCCACCAAGAACATTTGGCACAACTTGAGCTATTATATGAACACTGTTTAAATTCTCTAGACCATCTCCAAATCTACCAAAACCGTATCAAGCAAGCCTTTGACAAACATGTTCATAAACGGACCTTCAAAATCGAAACGTTGTCTTAAAGGAAAATAAACATGTAACCAAAGTCAAGAAAAGTAAAAAGGAAAGTTTTATCCTAATTGTCTTGGACCCTACATCGTTACACATACATATGGATCAAGAGCTTATCATTTATGCTCTCTTGAGGGTAAACCCAAACCTGATCCCCTTAATGCCTTGCATCTTCTATAGTTATATTATTGAATAAAGTACTACATCACTTTCTATCACTTATATGCTCATCCCTTGAGAGATTATTTCCTTTCACCTACCTCTTTTAAGGACCAATGAATCAAATAGAATTGTGTGATTATCCACCACCTTTCAGCCTTGTGTTAAATATGAGTACCACGAATCTACTCATGACATGATTCTCATGGATACATTTTTCCTTTTAAAGGATGGAATCCCATGGTCGTTCATCACTCAAAACCTCTCTTTCATAGATAATATTTTCATGTTATGGTTTTTCCTCCTAAAAGAGGCATATACTCCTTTATAGTCTTGTCTATGAATTCAAGTCCAAGAAAAAAACCCAAAAATATATGGGATAAAAAAAACTCTACTCCTTGAGTTAAAATTCTTGTAAATAGATGATTCCCTCAAAAATACATCTCTCTCTCTCTCTCTCTCTCTCTCTCTCTCTCTCTCTCTCTCTACTATAATTAGATTTATCCCTCAAATGACAACTATAAAAATCCAGCCACCTAATGTACTTAGTTTATTCCCAAAACAAGACTAATTGGTATCTCTCAAATAAAATAATTTTAGAGCTTCCCACATCAATTAGCTTCATGAATACCTCAAGGAGAACATATTTATCCCAATATAGAGTTCCCACATCGATCATTCTCAGTACATGAAAAAAGTAAAAACAAAATAAAAATTAAGGAAAATACAAAATTTTGGTCATGGACTTGCCTATTTTGGTTTTGGGTATCTTGCAGAAGGGGCATGCTATCTCACAACAAGGTTATGCTTAATGAACAACTCCACCCTACCTTCATTTATTTACTCCTATCAACTCAAGGGATGTGGTGTATATTCTACACATTGTGATCATGTAACTTATTTCAACTCTAGACCCATTACTCATGCAGTGTATCTAAGGACTTATGTTTAAAAATTCTAGGGGTATGAAAATTATGGTCCTTGAAAAATATGGGAATACCACTTCCTTTTGTATTCTTATCTATTTACTCATTGTTTCTTCAAATAGGAAAAGACCGTCAAAATCGAATCAACCATAACACCTTCATCTATGCCTACACTTAATTCACCTTGTATATTACTTATTGAACATACGCCCTTTCCTATTTTTAAACATACCTTACCTAACCAAATTATTCTAACCTACTTTCCCAACCTATCCTCCCAACTTACTATTGTTGCAAATCAACAAAGACGCCACGGATGTTGATCAAATTTCTAGTTTGATCATACTAGCATCCAAAGGTGTGATTGCACAACATTGAATCCTCTTCCCAAGTGTGGGACTTGCAAAAATGGAAGAGAAATCTCCAGATTAGAGGTTGGTTCCTCAACTCCTATGATCATCTATTTTACTTGCACAATTGCAGAGAGGTTTAAACTCCTAAATCTACTCTAAATTTCAAAGGGACAAGGATAGAAAATGCAAAAAGAAAGAACTAAAACTAATGCTAATAGGTGATGCACCAAAGGAGTGGTGAGCATTTTTTACTTCTACAAATTGACACAATTCATAAAATGAAACAAAAAAACATGCACAAACTGATAGCTTAATAAAAGTGTTAGAAATTAGGCAAAGAATACACAATGAGAGGATAAAACTAATCACGAGGCTGTATTGTTATTTTAACATCAAAATCACTTGCATTCAAACACCTGAAAGGCAAAAAAAAATATAGTTGCAGTTTCTAGAAAAGGTCTGTTATTCCACTAAATCACTTCCAAGGTGAAAAAGGGATCTTTCCATACACAAAAATGTTAAACCCTTTGAAAAATGAGCCAAATCTGGCTTTTACAGTGCAAGGGACGAGCCCAGGAGAGAGAAACATGGGAAAACGTGGAAGGGATTCAACCATTGACCAAAATGCCATCAAAAAGCATGGGTGACCTAACATATCCATTCCTAACATTTTTAACCATCTTTAGGAGAGAATGTGAGCCATTCTTCATTAAAATCGGTGGTTGAAACGCCATTTTTTTGTTCATGACCAAGTGCCAAAAGCATTTTTGATTTTCTCTCTCCAAACTCCACTAAAATGCAAAATTGACCCTAGAATCTTGTAGATAATTTCACTAGCTTTCCATTGATATAAAGAACATGAAAAACTGAGCTCTGGATCGAAAGATATGGCGATTTGAAGTTTTAGGGAAAAATAGGGCCAAATCGGGTCGCTTTGATATTTTTTGGACACGTTCTAATTGATTGATTGCGGGCCTTCTATGGGAAAATTTCCCACAAAACTCTCTATCGAGCCATAACTTGAAAAATACATGAGTTAGGAGGAAAAATTTACCTTACGGAAAGCTAAGAAAGAGCTCTATCCAATGGTGCCATTTCCAGAAGGTTTTGAGTGCCTAAAAAGAAAAATTTTGTGACTGAGGCACAAGAGAGGGAAGAATGAGAGGAGTTAGCCACAAAATGAGTAGGGGGCACATTTTGGATAACAATTTTGGTGACTCAGAGGGGTCATCTGCCCTTTGGATGAAGTTACCAGTTGCTTGAAGCATCCATTGGGCATGGAGTCATGAGTTGTAGCCTGCAAACTAATCTGAACTTTGAAAACCTCCTCTCTGAGCCACTTGGAAACCCACTGAAATGGACTGCGAAAGAGCAAAACCAGCACCACAAAAACTATGTACAAAACTAAAGGGTCATACATGCTCCAAAATGGAACATGCAAAGTGTGCACAAGTACTTCTTTTACTAAAAGCAAAACTACCTATCCTACTCTAACTGGAAGCAAAAGTGGGCTAAACAAACCCTGCAACTGGTTGTGCAAAATAGCTTCCTTTCTTCAAAATTGGCAACCATGCAACTGATTTGGCATTGAACATGGCTGATTGGATGAATGGAAAATCAACAAGAAGCTAGTCTTCCACCTAAATCATCAAGGTATCAGGTGAAGGAAAATTCAATACCTCTTTTAGTTGTTCTGCATTTGGATTGGAGAGGTATGACAGCTGATCCTTGGTTCTTTGTAGCTCATCCTCATGCTTAGGAGCAAGCATGACTGATTGTGACTTCTCCTTTGGTTCCAATGAAGCCAGATACCTGATTGGGCAAGGTATGGTCCTTTGAGTATACCCATTGCCCTGATTTTCAACTCCAAAAATGGAGTCTTCTTGTAGACCTTCTTGGGTGGGTGATGTGGAAGCAATGGTAGGACTTTTCTACCCTTTCTCTTCCTCCAATGAAGAACATGAAAGATTAAAATCTTCCAATCTTGGTTCCAAAGAGCTGCTATAAGATGCAGGCTGCTGCAAATGAATGCTCTCCTTCATGACAGTAGGCTCAAGTATTTGGGACGTGGAAGATGAAAGAGAGAATGGTGGAAACTCAACCGGTTCTTCTTCATCAAAACAGTCCTCCAAATCTGACAGATACACTACCTCATGGTTGTCCTGATGCAAATGCTCAACTTCCTCCATAGTGTCCTCTTGATCTATAACTTGATCATCATGGTTTCTTTCATCCTCCAACATTGAGTTTGAAAGATCAAAATTTTCTTCAGTACTAGAACACGAGAGGGATGAAGTAGAAAGAAGAACTGAAGGTTCTCCTATAGCCTGCCTTGTGTTCAAAGCCCTTGGATCTGCAATTTTCTCCTCCACAACTAGAATGTGCTCCTCTTCTTTTGGATTTGGAGTAGCTTCTCCCTCTTCTACTACTTGAAGACAATCTTGTTCTTGATAGAACTCTTCCTCTAGCACGAAGTTCATTAAGTCAAACTCTTCGATCTGCTGCTCTAGAGGACAAGTTGGGACTGTAGGATCTTCTTTAGAGCTTTCTTCCTCCATGGCTGATTGTGTAACTTGAATTGAATCAGCATTCTCTTCAAATAGAATGCTAACATGGAAACTACTTTCTAAGCAAACTGATTGCTGATCTGCTTCTTCTTTTTGCTCTTCTCTTCCTACAGCAAATTCAGTCCTAACCACCACTTTTTTCTCGACTCCAACCTTTTTAAAGGCTTAACCATCAAGGGGATCTTTGTCATCCCAAATTTAAGAGCCCAACTCTTCAGACTTTGAATTTCTTCATCCTTGTTTGGCTCTTCTTTCTGCTGCTATTTTCCTTGATTGGCATTCTAATTTTTATCCTCCCAACATGGATTTGGGAATGCAAGAGGAGAAGTGGATTGTAACTCAATTGATTTTGTAATTTTTTGTGGTGGTGGAGGAGGTAGGAACTCTTGTTTCTTTGGAGGGAATGGCTGTTTGGAAGGGAAAAGGACAAAAGAATTGAGATGGGGTGGAAGACTAGGGAATGGAGAAATGGATTCAACACTTGGGACAGCAGATGGAGAGTTTAAAACTTGACACTACTGAGATAAAACAGATTGGGAAAGAGGGAGAGAAAAGGCATGAGATGGTGTGCTTACCTGTTGACAAGGTTGATGAATACTCCTCTCATACACCTTTATTCCTTCAGTCCACTTTGTAAGCAATGGTAGTGTTGTAATCATGAAGTCTAGCTTCTCTTGAGGGCTGTAATGCCTTGGAAAAGGTCCCACCCATGGACAAGGTGCTCTACAACTGATTCTAAATGCTTTCATTTGTGCTTGAGCCCTGGATTGCACCATGTTTACCTCCATCTTTTGGATTTGTTCCAGCAGATCTGCATTTTCTTCTTGACTGCCCTCACAACCAGCATACCCTTGTGCTTGACATGCTTCATATCCAAACTGACTTTGGCACTGCTGCTCATATGGGTAGACATGCTGATTTTGAATTTGATCAAAATGCTGATTTGGAGGATTTGTAAAACATGTTGGAGGTGTGATATATTGCTGCTGTTGTAAATGTGAATTCCATGATGGAAATGAAGTCATGATTGCACAACTTCATGGAATGGAAAAGAATGAAAATGATGGAAAGAAGAATGGATGGAAATGAATGGAAAACAGGTCTGCAACTTAGAGAATGAGTTGTTTACCAGATGGAGTCGCCAGATGTGCTTTTGAAAGTGCCTCCAAAAGGCTGGATCTTTAACAGGAACACACCAACCTATCAAAGATAAAGTGGAAGACCTCTAAGGTCCCACCGGGCATGCCAAAACTATTGTTGCAAATCAGCAGCACCCCCTGGATGTTGATCAGATTTCTAGTTTGATCATACTAGCATCCAGTGTGATTGCACAACATTGAATCCTCTTCCCAAGTGTGGGACTTGCAAAAATGGAAGAGAAATCTCTAGATTAGAGGCTGGTTCCTCAACTCCTCTGATCAGCTATTTTACTTGCACAATTGCAGAGGTTTAAACTCCTAAATCTACTCTAAATTTCAAAGGGACAAGGATAGAAAATGCAAAAAGAAAGAACTAAAACTAATGCTAATAGGTGATGCACCAAAGGAGTGGTGAGCATTTTTTACTTCGAAAATTGACACAGTTCATAAAATGCAACAAAAACAACATGCACAAACTGATAGCTGTAATGAAGTGTTAGAAATTAGGCAAACAACACCAGCAGAGGATAAAAACTAATCACAGGGCCTGTATTGTTATTTTAACATCAAAATCACTTGCATTCAAACACCTGAAAGGCAAAAATATAGAATTCTGAGTTTCTAGAAAAGGTCTATTATTCCACTAAATCACTTCCAAGGTGAAAAATGGAGCTTTCCATACACAAAAAATGTTCAACCCTTTGAAAAATGAGCCAAATCTAGCTTTTACAGTGCAAGGGACGAGCCCAGGAGAGAGAAACATGGGAAAACATGGAAGGGATTCAACCATTGACCAAAATGCCATCAAAACAACATGGGTGACCTGACAGACCCATTCCCTAACATTTTTAACCATGCTAGGAGAGAATGCGAGCCATTCTTCATTAAAATTGGTGGTTGAAACGTCATTTCTGTTCATGACCACGTGCCAGAAGTGTTTTTGATTTTCTCTCTCCAAACTCCACCAAAATGCAAAATTGACCCCATAATCTTGTAGATAATTTCACCAGCTTTCCATTGATATAAAGAATGTGAAAAAATGAGCTCTGGATCGAAAGATATGGCAATTTGAAGTTTTAGGGCAAAACAGGGCCAAATCGGGTCGCTTTGATATTTTTGGCTTGGACACGTGGCGAGTTCTGATTGGCTGCGGGCCTTCTAGGGGAAAATTTCCCACAAAAACTCCGTGAGTCATAACTTGAAAAATACATGAGTTAGGAGGAAAACTTTACCTTTCGGAAAGCTAAGAAAGAGCTCTATCCAATGGTGCCATTTCCGAAGGTTTTGAGTGCTGAAAAGCAAAATTTTGTGGATGAGGCACAAGAGAGGCAAGAATGAGAGGAGTTAGCCACAAAATGAGTAGGGGCACATTTTTATAACACTTACCTAATCCAATCTCATTCTTCCCTAGTTTAAGGGAGAACTACATCATCCCGAGGCCTCTTTCACAATGGATATGTAGGAAGCACTCCTAGGGCATGTGGCCCTCGAGGTTATCTCAGCCACTTTATTCCCCATAACCAAAAAAACCTATTTAATTTCCATAAAAACCATAACTCAGAAAATATCTCAAAACAAACCATACATAACCCATACACATTATAATTCAATCACCCTATCACCTAACCCCTACCTACGTTTATGTAAGGGAACATTTTTGCCTACACCTTGACATTACCCATCACCTTAAATATACACCCACCATGACCTCGCCCATTAGAATGACATTACTCAAATTTGCTTTGTCGTTGTACCTTAAAATGACGCTACTCACGTTGTTTAGCCTCACGACCTTGCCTTGCCTTATTTTGTGATGTTTATCTTGACCATAAAAACCTTTTGCTACTTTGGAACACACCTAATGCCTATTTCGAACCTAACCTCATTTTTTTCCCAAGACCGTATCCTATACCTTGGATACCGGACCACATCAACCTTGTTTGGATAAACTATCAACCTTTGATAATATAGAGTGTATGAGCTCTTCACGGTGCCTCGTCACATTCTACATGTGTGCATGAATTTGAATGCCCCACCTATTATCCACACCGATATCACCATTACATACAAACACACATTTCTACCTTTTTCATCACCTACCACTTTATCGAACCCATCACCGATTCTTCTGCTACTTCATCGTTATTGGTCTCACGGGATCACCTCCACCCATACCAGGGTAACCACCTCATATTTTTTTTTCATTATCGCTTATCAATACAAGCTACATGAAAAAAAGGGGAAAATGTAGACACCCAAATTAGGTCACACCCTACCAAGTTCCCTTTGATTAACATACATCTAACCATGACCCCTCCTCACATCATTATTAATTTAATTACCTAAATTATATTAATTTCCACCTCATCTCTCGAACTCATCCTAGACCTATTAATTAACCTATACTAAGTCCCCACTCTCCTTAACTAACTAGGACTCATTCTAACCCTAACCTTAATTACCTATCATTCCTCTAGCCAACTTCCCGCTCCATTTAGCACCATTCCACAATCTTGACATAGAATCAATTATGAATCACTCTAAAATTGGTAAGAAAATAATAGTTGGTAAGGTATGACATTTTCTCCCTAACCGATGCCGGTTATTTCTCGTCTGCGCTAGTCACCTAACCATTGTCGGTTTCCTTAAATAAGGATTTCCAATCCTTTACCCAAGTTCCTAAATCTTGGGTTTTTGAATTCTTGGATTATGAACTCTCAAGTATCCAAGAAATTAAACACCAAACCAGATCATTCCATTTCTTCACCAACAAACAACCTCTTTCTCCTCATCTTCGGATCATCCATAGAGAAGCATATAGGTTTTTTTGCCGCGACACTAGACCTAGATCCATTTCTTCTATGAGCACCTATCAACCACCAAATATTGTCTATAAACCTGTAATATCCAGATAAGTATATTAATCCCATTGTTAAGTACCGTTATCTTCTGGTATTGATTTCTTTATTCTACACATTACTTTTCTCTTGGATATCTTCTACACCCACCTACCTAACAACCTATGGATTTGAACCTCTCTGTCTCCCTAACACTCTATTTTACCATCTCTGAGTCTTCATATAAATCATATCATATAGCCTAATCCTTCCAAACTCTCTATGTAATCATAGAGAGCTCCCAATCAACCCATTTTAACCTTTTTATCTAATTTCCCTATCGGCATTGGTCACCCAACCGATGTCGGCCACCTAAATGAAATCATCTATTCCCAAGTACGGTGTCGGTCGCTCGCTCAACCAGCAAAGTGGTCACTATGATCAGTTAATTTCTCCCAAACTATAAGCCCATAACTCACTCCATACCACCCAAACCTTATAAAATCTCACTAGACCTCCTTAATAGCCTTTTTACACTCTACAAGTCCTTATACCCAATCACCCTTTCTAGATTAAGTCTTAATTTGCATTATTAGATTAAATCTAGCTTATTATATTTGTGTGAGACACCTAAATCATATAACTACAGTAGTATTTACTTATTTTATGTTATTTCTCTACATTAAGTTGTATTTGAATATGGATTGACAGCCTTCTGTAGTCCTTCTTATCAAAAATGAGCTCTTCACAATCAACTTGATCTTCTACAATGAGCGTAACCTTCATGGATAACTTCACTAGTATTCTACATGTGTGCATGCGTTTACATGCCCCATATATTACCCACACCACTATCACCATTACCTACACCCAAAAATTACATGTAATGCCCCTATTAAGTTGATATATGTACCTACTACTGTAATTGAAGATTGCAAACGTTGACATGTGACTCCTTTTCGAGATGGTATAATCTTCTTAACTATTTGATCATGTTTTTTGTACATGATATGTTTTGTCTTATAAATTTGGTATAATCATACTTTAGAAATATTATATTGAAGTGAATTATTTTCATGTACTCACTATGAAGAGTTTTAAAGCAAAATATATGAATTCGGGTGATTTTAAGTAATGCGGTTTTATGGGATTATGTCGGTAAGAGCATCTAAGTTACATTATTAAAAATTTCATTAATCTATTGTATCATTATGAAGGAATAATCATACCTTAGATCAATTTAAGTGATTCAAGGCATGCCTATGATTGATATGTTATTATGATCATTGTCGAAAAGTAAATTTAACTCCCTTACATTCTGACATACCATCTTTTTTAGGAGTAAATGCATATAGGATTTCTATGGTGTTTTTCAACATCTTGTGAAAACATTCTTATTGAAGATAAATCATATTTTTATTAAATGAATTACCAATAGTGACGCTCTTGTTAATAATTCCAAAGGATTATTGAAACCTATTTTAAAGGTGATTAATGCATATCTAAAAGGGACCTAGGTATGCTATAAGTATTTATGATTAAATAAAACCCTAACCTAAGTTACGGTTGTTATATTTTGAAGGGGTATAAACCTATATGGGGACTTAGACCTACCTTAGACTTAACCATGGTAAATAAAACCCTATGGGTTTAAGCAAGGTCAGCTAAGCACCAACCCACGATGTACCCTGAATTAATTTGTATTCAATAAGGAAATTGTGCCACTTTTAAAGGAAGCCAAAATGGAATTAGTAGGCACAAAACTCCAGTTGGCTAATAAGAATTTTGTGCCTGATTTTTAGCTTTTAGTTGTGGCTAATGTTATCATGTGGTTGGTGGATTAGTTGGGGACTGTCGAATCATCCTAACATTTATTCATTTTCAACAATGAGTAGAAGTTGCCTTGCGAAGAACCAAGATGGAATGGTGGAAAGGAAATAGGGTCAGTTCTACTTTGCATTTGTATTTTTTGAGCTCAATGGCTATGCATGTGGATTTCATATTTTTGAACTGTTAGTTTGATTTTGTTGCAAATTTAATCATGTCATTGCATGGAAAAAATAAAGGAAGAAATTAAT
Source organism: Taxus wallichiana var. yunnanensis (assembly GCA_018340775.1). Taxonomy (NCBI): domain Eukaryota; kingdom Viridiplantae; phylum Streptophyta; class Pinopsida; order Cupressales; family Taxaceae; genus Taxus; species Taxus wallichiana. Next base: position 86,862,319 of record CM031240.1, read on the forward strand.
TATTCAATCTATAAATTCAAATGGTAATAAAGAGTGTGGGGTTTCTAAGGATTCGGTTGCAATTTTTTTAAGATTTTGTTGTGAAATATTGAAGGGAAACTCGGGAGCTTGGAAGTGTTTTACAAGAGCCCTACATGTCATGATAGGCTCTAACACATTATGATAATATTCTCTACTTAATAGTTTCTTGAAAATAACTCGATCATATTTTAGATTTAAATTTTGAGTTTTCGGTTTTTATGAGTGGTTATTATCTTGAATATTATGGTTTTTATACTAGAATCTAATATTTAAATATTGGTTCTAAGTTAATTAGAATGATTTTTCTTACTTAATCGACTCTCGCAAATGTTCTTTGAGTAGATACAATAAAAACCATTTACTTTTGGTTGTGTATTCGAATACATATAATATTGTTGTATTAATTAGAAGGATTAATGGTTTAGGTTTCAAACCTACCATTTTAGTTCGTGAATCTTTTTTTGAAAACGTTTTGGGGCTTGAAAGTGAATATTAACCCATTCTGGGTGTTCACGGTTTTTGGAATATTTTAATCTTATCATAAGGACTTGGTATATGGCTTACTATAATGAATTTCTAGACAACTTATTATGTGTTTGAGTAGATATACTTGTTTAAAACCACCCTTTCGGTGGTTGGCATGAATTATGATCAAATGGGTTAATGTTTGTCCCGGTCCTCTTTGATATTATTTCGAGATATTCACCATTGTCATTCAGGGCTTCATACGAATTGGGTTTCATTATGATCTCTCTTAAATGGAATTATGAGTTCTTGTAACTTTATTTTGAATCGAACTACGGACGTATATGTATCTAGGCATTTTTCTTTAGTTTTGAACTATTGGTAGACACTGAAATTGTGTCGTAATCACCTTGGTCCCCTAGCGCAGCCCTATAATCACTTCCTCATCCTCAACACCTTATCACCTACCTCTTGTACCCCACACATTTTAATTTAATTACTTTAATTAAATTAATGCCATTTATCTCCATACATATTAATTTAATTATTTTAATTAAGTTAATGACCTTTTACCCACACACACATTAATTTAATTATTTACATTAAATTAATTCACTACCCTCACACACCTATTTAATATAATTTCCTTTATTAAATGCACCTCACCTAACCACCCCCATCATTTGACCCATTAACCTAAACCCTAAACCAATGTCCTAAATAAAACCTAACATTAGACCCATCTCCTCACCTCACATTTAAAAGCCTCTTAAGGTCGGTTTTCACTGCGAGAAAAAGGATAGACCCTTATTAAATAGTGGAGCAACTTCCTGCATTTTTTGAACAACTCGAGATATCTCACCTAAAACCGATGTCGGATCACCCTAAACCAACGACGGTTCACCTAAATCAATGCCAGTTATATGGAATGGACCAAAAGGTCTATTTAGACCCATCTATAGTTTTGTAATATAGGTGGAAAAATTTTGATCTCGAGTTCGATCTCTTTCGACGCGACAACAAAATGAAGATTGATTTATGATCAACAAAGACAATGAAACTTTCTTCCCAAAGATCCTCCAATGTAGTAACTTCTTCATTATTCTTCGAATCGCACCTCACAGAAAAGTAAGTATCCTCCTTCCATATATTTCATTTCCTTATTATCATCTATAGTATCTTGGTAAAGGAACCTACTCTTTTATCCTCTGTCCATTCCCTCTCTCCAATTGCAGCCACCTTCCATACCTAATCATCTTAACACTTGGCCCAATTTCCTATTTGACCTCCTCAGTAGTCTCAGACCTTCGCAACATATCTACACCCCCTCTGTGATCAATCCTAGTCTTCTATCCACTCCACTTTTTCCCCATAACTCCAAAAACCCAGACTATGTGATTCCACCACCATTTGACTTAATCATCGTCGGTTATATCTAACCATTTGCGATTACTGATAAAACCATCATCGGTCTTATAAAACCGTGGTCGGGTCTATGTCGCCTGATCTCTGCCAGAATAACAACCTATTTTGACCCACATCTAACTTAACCTTGTTTTCTTCCGACATATACCTACTTGAATACCTATTTTACCTTCAAATCTGTATTTAACCTAGCTTGTTAGCTCGATTCACCTATAACCAACCTACTTGACCTCTCTGGATCTCCTTCTAGCCTAGCCTGTTAGATTATATCTAGCCTATTACATTTTATATGAGATGCCTAAATTGTATTAAACTACAAAAGAGGACAATATTTACTTTATTTCAGCATTGAATTGTCTTAAACGAGTTGATTGACAACCATCTAGGAAGTATCACACTTCCATGATCTAGGATATGCTAGGTAGTCCACTTTGCATATATTGTTTAACTCTCTTTGGTGGTCTTGTTTTGGTTCTTATAGGTAGTTCCTCCTAGCCAAAAGGAAGGCATCAAAAGAACTTTGATTTAGAATTTAGATATGCACGCATATAACCTTGACCATCCCAAACATGTATTCCTCTTACCACCTTTACCTTATCTATTTCGTTAAGTACTTCTCAAAAAACTAAAAATCGGATGTAACATTTTGGCACACCCGGTGGGACCCATTCAGGGTTCCTTGCATCTTTCTTCATTCCTAGGTGAAAAATTGTGTGTGTTTGTTTCCCTTCTAGTAGCATTCACATTAAAACTTTCTCCTTGGTAACATTCTCTTCTTTCTACTTGCTCCAAAAGACACATTTCTTTTGGTGTATTTAAAAAGAACCTTCTTATTCTTATTTTCTGCATTTTAGTGAAAGAGCATCCCTCTTCCTATTCATCTATTTTTGTCATCAAATATCATACTTTTGATTTGGGTTTAAAACAAGTGCACTGCATTCTGATTTAGCTCATTAGCTCACATTAATTGAGGGAAACCTATACACTGGAAGTCATGACTAGCTGATGGTTGACAAACGAATTTTAGAAAGGCACTTCTATCATTTTATCTTTCTCTCGAGTCTTACCAAACCACACAAAAATTCAAAATACATACATTCTTAAACAACATCCTACTTGGAAGAAGCTATAGGTGATCACATGATCTGTTAGGATTAAATATTATTATCCTAATATTGATTATGCATAGTTTAAATTATTTAATTAATTTTATTAATTAAATAATAATTGTTATTTGGTTATATGGTTAATCAACCATATTTGTCTTTTATTTCATACTGTTATATTGTTGTGAACAATATATTTGTATCTATTCATTTCCTGCTTCCCGGATGTTATTGGAAGCTTATTCATTTTGGCATTTGGTTGCACCTGTGCAACTTATTCTCCAATATGTATTTGGCTGTGCAATATCTATAAATATTGCAGCCCATTCTCTGTAATAGTTGATTGATTGAGATTAATAAAGTGATCAGGCTTCCGTCCCTGTTTTTCAATCATCATTTGGTTTCAGAGCAGGTTGAAGGAGATTTGAGGATTGCAGAAGAGGTTGAGGAGCATTGGAGAAGCTTTTGCAAGCAAAGGAGAGCCAGAGTTGCCTCCTGCAACTTCCCAGCCCCATCCCTTGTAATACCACAATCAAATTCTTCAAAACCGCCATTAAATCTATGTAAAACCATGTATAGTCTTTGCAATTCAAGCACGAGGAGGATAGAATCCACCAAGGAAGAAATTACAAGCTCAAAGGAGGGGAGAAAATTGATAGAAGTGCTATACACAGTCAAAACCACCTTCTTTCATGCAAAACCACCTTCAAAAACCGCTGGTCACTTTTCTCTTTGCTGGAAAATTCACTCAAAACCAGATTTCCAAAACCATGGTTTTATGAAAAGGTATGGTTTTACAGTTTGGAAGTGTTTAATTATAAATTTCTCTTTATACATACTTGTTTAGCTTAGCCGCCCAAGTGGCTAGCATAACTTTTGTAAGACACTTCCCATCAAGAGAGGTCAAGGGGTCAAATCCCCCTCCCTCACCCACTACCAAATTTGGCAATTTTTTGGCGGAACTGCTAAATTTAGCAGATTTTTTGAATTTAGTTATAACTAACTAAATTTAGCGGAGAAATCCCTAATTTAGGGTAAAAAAATTTCTCCCATTCGCCCGGTTTTTCATTTTGGACATTTTTGCGTAAAGGAAACCCATCTAAAAATTGTATTTTCAGCTATTTTTTTGCAATTTTTAGCATTTTGGGTCGTATTGGGCTGTGGAGGCCACCGGGACTCATGAAATGTAAATTTTTTCTCCGCCATTCAAATTGTCTAGTTTTTGAATGTAAATTGTATACTTCTGCATATATTGTACTAATTTGCGGGTTGTCATAAGTCAACAATGCAAACTTTATAACTACTCAAAAGTGGCAGGATTGTCATCAAAAATAATAAAAATTGGTTCTCAGAACACTCGATGAGATCCTAGATCTCATTCGCAGCAGCGTTGATATATATGGTGCCCTGGGAAGTGCTTATGGGTAAAGTCGTCACACGACTACTACCGCACTTAACGCCTAATATAGCTGCAACAACATCGCTTGGCATCGCCCCTTTAAATCAACGGGAGTAATAAGGTCACAAAGCACACACTATGAACCATCCCATCCGCTCTGTGAATGATTGCAAGACATAAATCCAGGATCGAGAAACTATCTCGAGTATATAGCGAAGTTATGCGTGCGTATGAGGATATTTCTTTGAGCTGGTGTCAATGATCACATAGACCCCATCGATCGTCTTGGTACCACGATTGAATTCTTTCACGTACGTTAATGCCTCTTTCACGCATCACGGGTATATAGAAAGGGCGAGCTTCTTCCACGTCTTCGATGGGTATATCGGAAGGGTGCGTATATAGAAAGGTTCTATATCTGATCGATGGTATATATATTGGGAGACCTAATACTCGGAGTGATAAGAGCCAAACCCCATCGGTGATCTCTACAAAATGGGCATTAATGCCTCCAAATTTTTCTTCGATTCACAATTGCTCGAGGAAGCAACTATGCTGCATGGAAGAAAAAATAAAGAAACAACTTGAGTTTGAATAAATCTAGCTGTTGTGATCGGGTACTCTAACCGAGATCACCAACGATGCAACACAACAACGACATTTTGATAGAGCGGATCGTAAAGAAAAACTCATCATCTTGTTTGGAGTGTCCGACGATGCGCAAGCCCACATTCGAGATGCCACATCAACAAAAGAAGCATGGGATAAGCTAAGCACAATATATGAGGCCAAGAACAAGAATGTCATACAGGTTCATTTTAAGACACCCCTATAAAATTGAAGGTGGAAAATACCTGGTGAATATCCCCATAACCAGTTTCAGCGAAAGGCGAATTTGATAGTATTAAAAAACAAAATTTTCACCTGGTTTTTCAAGGCTCCATCAGTGACGTGCGACAACAGTAGTCGTAATGACGCACGTCACTGGCGCGACAATACCTCCTGATGACGCGCGACACTGGAGCGACAACAGATCGTAATGACGCGCGTCATTTGCTCCTACTGACGCGCGTCACTTGCTACTACTGACGCGCGTCAGTTGATTCTATTGACGCGCGACACTGTTTTCTATTGACGCGACGACAACACAGAGACAAAATGATGCGCGACATTGTCCTCTGTTGACGCGTGACATTGTCCTCTGTTGACGCGCGACATTGTACTCTATTGACGCGCGACATTGTCCTCTATTGACGCGCGACATTGTCCTCTATTGACGCGCGCCATTGTCCTCTATTGACGCGCGACACTGTAAACAAATGACACGCGACACTGTCTTCTATTGACGCGCGACACTGCAATCAAATGACGCGCGACACTGTAAACAAATGATGCGTGACATTGTAAACAAATGACGCGCGACACAGCCTTCTATTGACGCGCGACTGCTTCCTATTGACGCGCGTCATTTGAAGCAAATGACGCACGTCAATAGGGGACAGTGACGCCCTATTTAGGTTATAAATACCCTTGTGCCACTCATTTTCTCGTTTTCGTTTTCCCGTTCTTGAATTTTTGCAGGTCTAAATCTTTGACAAAGACGCAATTACAGCTATAATGTCGACTTCACATGCTTCCCAATTGCAAGTTCAGCAAGAAAATGAAGAGAATCCAAGTCAATCGATTTCCAAGATAACCTACAGGAATCCCTTATGCCCTCACATCCATACGGCTTTAAAGATGTCTTCAGAATATCAAGCTATAATGGAAGAGTGTGGATTTACAGGGCTCGTTAATATGCCCCATTTCGAAACAGATCCGGATATTTTGAATTACCTTCTGTCATGCTACAATTCAGAGGACGGTATATTTTATGTGACTCTGAACGATGGCCAAATGTTCCAATTCACTATTGAACCGAATGACATACATCGGTTTACGGGCCTTCCTATCAGAAATTTACCAACTGTTACAACCAAGGCAACACTCGTGGAAGAAAACAAGAAATTTCTCGAATCAACGTACGGTTTCCATGTTGATTGTAAGTATAATTCGTTTTAATTCAAATTTTTTATTCTGTTTTTTATTCTGATACAATTTGCTGTTATAAATTTATAGTAATTTTCACTGTTTCGCATTTGCAGCCCATGTCAATAAATCAAGGCGTGGTGTAGATACACAATCAATTGCACACCACTTTCTTGCTGCACTTATTGCATTTTTTCAAGCCAGAATTGTTATGCAGGGTCGCCAAACAGATATACCAAATTGGGCCATTGCATACATTTGTGCCACTATCTCAAAACAAAAATTTGATTGGTGCACATTTCTATCCAAAAAAATAAGAGCTGACATATCAAATTCAAAAATCTCAGATAAACCTTTCATTTATTCAACAAACTATCTCCTCGGCTTCTACTATGAGGCACTTTTAAATTTAAAAGCTAAAGAAATTCCTACTTGCTCTGATGAGGTTTTGAAGAAATTCTCAATTCCATTTGCAGAACAACAGGTATAAACTATTTAGTTTGTAATTGTATTACAATTTTCTTCATTACAGTGCACAGTTATTAAAACTTAAATTTTAATGTTTTGCAGAGAAGATATCTTGAAGCCATTCCCCGAAAAAAAAAGATGTCGAGAGGAAGAGGCCAACTACACGCGGAGGCTTCGGGGGACTCCCAATCTGAAATGGAAGCTCACTCCTCTCCAAACCCTCAACAGTTTGAACTCGTTAAATGCCAGAGAAGTAATACATTCTCATATATTATTTACAAATTCCAAAGTTGCAGATTTATTTTTCAATTTAAATTTTAACAAAATGAATTGACAACATTTAATATTGATGAATAGCAGGGACTATGGAACCTTCTTCCCCAACTCACTCCATACAGTCGCATGCATTGATATCTTCTGAATAGCCACTGAGTACAACTCCTACAAGGCCACCCGTAGAACCGAAAAAAACAACCCCTCGAGAACAAGGTACAACTTTTCTATAGAACGTTTAATTTCGTAGTTTTGACTTTATGAATTGTTTTAATATTTTTCATTTTTTCTTGTACTTTTCAGCACATGTCAGTCATGATCAAACCACGGCACCGACACCCACTCAACCATTAATTTTTAAAATGCCAACCCGGAGGAACGGTGAAAAAGAACATTGGTAAATGCATGCCTTTTGCTCCGGCCCCTAGTGGGACACTAAACCTTGACTCCTCGTTTGAATTCCAACTCTCTCACTTGGTGGCTTGCCCAATGGAACGGCAGGCATATCTGTTTTGAACAATATAAATTTAGATGAAGATTATTTGGGCATTGATAGCAATGACCCAACTGGTTTTTTCGATACCCGCGAGATGATTCAAGGCCAGCAGGTATACTTCAAATTTCAATTTTAATATGCTTTACAATTTTTAATTACATTCTGATTTAAATTTATTTATCTAAATCTTGATTTATTTTTTCAAAAACAGGATCAGCCCACCCAAAGACAGAAACAAGGAGCAGTTGATCTTGGTCATGGTGAAAGCCCCCACACTTCTCCAGCAAGATCGTCTGCATCAGATTCAGATAGTGAAGAGTTTCCACCTTTTCCTTTGGAGAACTTAATTGGTAATGATTGTCAATCCCATGTCAGTGAGTTTATTATTCCTCAAATCCAACAGCTTATAGAATGGGAGAGAAGGGCTAAAGTTCTTATCAATGAGATTATTAGTCGTTATGAAAATTATTGGCAACGGGATAGTTTATACGCTGCAGTCCAGAATCAACCTGCGAAGATGGATTCCTTACTTACCCAAGTAAGATGTGGGACTGTCACGTTTAACAACGACTATAAAGATGGCATTTTAGATAAGGCACTAAACAAATTGGAAAATATTAGTGCCGAGGCCCAGGCATATTTTAACAAATGGTCAAAGGACAAGGATTTGGTATCAATCGCAAATGCCGAAAGAGATAGAGCGGTTGTAAGTACTATTACATTCTAACAATCATTTTTGTTAATTTGAAATTTTGAATTTACATTAATATTTTGAATTGACGTTACTCTTTTTGTGCAGTTGAAATATGAAAATTTGAAGAGTCAGGCGAAGGTTTTGCAAGTTCACTTGGAAACAGCAAAGAACAGCTTATCCGCAGCAAAAAATTTGAAGCAAAATATTGTTTTGGTTAACAAACAAAACAATACACTAAAGTGGATAATTAAAGAGCATGGTCTCGACCCTGACATCTTGTTCAAAGCCAAAGCAGTTGCTGATCCAAATTTGCTGTCGCATGGAGATGCAACAAATCAAGAAGAAAGAATTATAAAAAATCTGGACAGTGCTGCAGAAGATCTTATAAGTTCAGGGGTTATTTCTGCTGTTGGGGAAAGAGGTGCAGCCAGAGTGGAAGAAGCCGTTGGGGAAGAGAGCAGAGCAGAATTTTCTAAAGAAAAAGAGGGTTTTGAAAATTAGAAACTTTTATTATTGACTAAACTTTAAATATTGAATTTGAAAACTTCAACTATTGAGTTTGTACTATGCTATTTGAATTTAATTATATGGTGATTAGATGGTGATTATCATGAATTATATGTATGTTTCTTGTTTACTTGCATTGTCATGAATAGTATGTGGACGTAGATGATGAATGATGACAATTGATAATCAATGATAGATGATGATGAAAGACGATGATCAATTTAATGTGTATAATGTAAAATTTAGTGCCTAAATATCTTGTGGGACTTTAATTATCTTGAAAATTATGTCTTTGGGAAAAAATAGCAATTAAGATTTGAAACAGATCTTTACTATTTAGGATTTCTCCTTAATAGACTTATGGTGTAGGAAAATTCTATTTTAAAGAAAAAATACAGTGCCTTCTCCAGATAAATCATAGAAGTTAAATTTGTATAGGATTCCCATCTTGAGATATTGTAAAATGTTTTGGGGAAAATGGATCAGTATCAAAATATGTTGTATAGGATTCACATCTTGAGATTCTCTTCGGGACTGCTTCTTGGAGTGGTTGAATTAAAAAATGTCTCTTTTTTTTCAAATTTTTAAGGTGGTGCATATGATCATAGCTCAATAAGGTTGTTTACATATCCTTTAGTAGATTCCTGCTACCACCATGTTTTGTTTTCCTTTGCTGAAGATACAATGTTCAAGTGTATGTTTGAAGACAATTTTCTTGAAGCTCCCCCATTTCTATGCCTTGAATTGATTAATCATGATCTTCTTGAAGTACAATTGATAAAATCAAGTTTCTCAAATATTGAAAAACAATTTACAGCTCAACATAAAGTTCTCATGAATTATATGTATGTTTCTTGTTTATTTGCATTGTCATGAATTGTATGTGGACGTAGATGATGAATGATGATAATTGATAATTAATGATAGATGATGATAATGAGGATATGATAATGATATGGTGATGATATGATATATATGGATGATGAGGAATTTTATGTGGACTTATATTTAAAATCGTATAATGTATTGTTTATCCCGAATTTTATGTGGACTTGTATTTAAAAATAAATTAAATATAATTCTAAGAAATCAAGAAAGAATCATCACTGGTAAGAAATCATCAAGGGAAAGAATTACCTCTTGCGTATTAGATTACTGTGAAATCATCAAGGGTAACGTGCTAGATCTTTGTTTCACATGACATTGTAGATGGAGGGGTGAGTTGCCTGACATTGTCAGTCCTGAGAAGTGCCAGCAACAACTTTAAATATATAGACCAACAATATCTTTAAATAAATGTAAATATAAAGAATTAGACTTGTAACGTCTTTAATAATAACAAGAGCTGAAAAAATGTAAGGTAACAAACAATAAGATTATGTTGAAGAAGATACCTATTTAAAATTGAAATCATCACCGGTAATGTGCTAGATCTTTGTCTTAAAAAATTCAACACAAAAAATTGATTAGTAGATAGATGGGTGAGTTGCCTGACATTGTCAGTCCCGAGAAGTAACAGCTTCCTCGGACGGATGTCAACCCACGTTTTCAAAAAAATAAAAATTTGTATTTAACTAAATGTAAATACATACACCTGTAACATCTTTAATTATAACCAGAGCTGAAAAAATGAATAGTAACAAACAATAAGATTAAGGGGAAAAAGATACCTGCTTAAAGTTGAAATCATCACTGCCACTGGTAATGAGATAGATCTTTGTTTTAAAAAAATCCAACACGAGAAATGGATTAGTAGATAGATGGGTGAATTGCCTGACATTTTTAGTATATAAAGATAAAAGATAGATAAAGAAGATACCTACTTAAAGTTGAAACAATCCATTATCAATAGCTTCATCAAAGTCGATGTTGTCTTCTGTAGAATGTGACGAAGAGCCAATTACACTCTCAAGGTTGGGAATATTTGTACTTGTAGCTGTATTATTTACACCTCTTTTTTCACAAAGGGAATTCCAGTGAGCAATTGCTCTGTCAAAAAATGAATAGTAACAAACAATAAGATTAAGGGGAAAAAGATACCTGCTTAAAGTTGAAATCATCACTGCCACTGGTAATGAGCTAGATCTGTGTTTTAAAAAAATCCAACACGAGAAATGGATTAGTAGATAGATGGGTGAATTGCCTGACATTTTTAGTATATAGACCTGTAACATCTTTAATGATAAAGATAAAAGATAGATAAAGAAGATACCTACTTAAAGTTGAAACAATCCATTATCAATAGCTTCATCAAAGTCGATGTTGTCTTCTGTAGAATGTGACGAAGAGCCAATTACACTCTCAAGGTTGGGAATATTTGTACTTGTAGCTGTATTATTTACACCTCTTCTTTCGCAAAGGGAATTCCAGTGTGCAATTGCTCTCTGTCAAACGGAAAGGTTTCGAGGGAGTATCGAGAAACGTAACACCTCATGCAACTTTCGATTTTTATCCAACTTTGTTTCTCAGTTTTGATTTTATAAATGACAATGCACTGCGAAAACTCTTTCATCCTCACAGACCCCAAAATCATTGTATGCAGCATAACTCATATAGTCCGAAATACTCACGATATCTTCTTGTAAGATAGAACTTTGATAGATTCCTCGCACACGACCTTGTAATAGCACCACTTTCAGAAGGTTGATCTAAATTCTTATATTGGTTCCTCATTGTTGTTGCAAAATTGGTTGACTGAAACTTTAATAAATCAGCATTCAGTATACCTTTGATTTCCGTACCCTTGAGCTCTGATGTCTTTGTAAATTGTTCCATTATTGTACCCATTGATTTATGGAAATGCTTACTGACAAAGTCTGCACGGCCACCTTCTGTATTCCAAAAATTCGGATTCATCACACCCATGGCTTCCAGAATTTTATCTTTCCGAAAACGTTCCTAATTTCTGATGACAAGGTTTCTGAAATTTTTTAAGCTTTATTCTTGTTTCAACTATCACAGACTCAAACAAATTACGTGTCACGGGAACATCTTCTCGTTCCGATCCTGTAATATCTTGACGTCTTTGCAAAATGTGCATTGGTATTTCCCTCCCATTAATAGAGATGCATAGGTGATCGTGGATATTAAATCTCAAAAAGGTGTTAGGATTTTTAAGATCTAATAAATCTCTCCAATTTTCAAAAATAGGTGCATCAAAACTATCCTGGGAACAGTACAATATATCAAGACTTTGACATACCATTTTCCTCATCCGTATAAAATCCACAATATAGATCAATCTGCCCTGTGCATGCTTCATCAGTGTATTGATCTCCTTTAACATTGGAAGAATACCAACCAATGTAAGCAAAGTCTCCAAATCAGTTAAGCGGAACAACAGGTCCCTTGCCCTATCAACTTCATGATGGTATTTGTGCATGAAACCAACCAATGAAGGATACTCCTCACGAACTCTGCATGCTGGTTCATACAAAGAGATCCATCTAGTCTCCACATCCTTCAGAAGTTTTTTGCCGTCTGTAATTCCAATTGCAAATTTTTGGAACTCGAGAAAACGCTTTGGGCTGCTTGACATATAGGCATGAAGTTCTCTTATGAGGTCTTCTAATTTAGCAACATTTTCGTGGTTGCTTACCATTTTATACGCTAAATTCATTCTGTGAGCCATACAGTGAATTGGTAGCATATATGGGGCCACTGTTGTTTGTAATCTAACACACACTACTTCTGGTGACCCTGCATGACAGATGCACCATCTGCTCCAACGCATACCAACTTCGTAGCAATTTCATAATCAGTCATACCAGCAACATCTTTCAAATGAGAAACAACTATTTTATATAGGTTTTCAGCATTGCAGTTTTCAACCATTTTCATAACACCCAACAGATGAGGAGTCCTTATATGATTTTCTAAAGTATATATGTGGATACATACCCATGCGGTGTTGTCGACTGCTGTCACTTCATCAATTGAAAGAGAGATAAAGTTTGCTTTTTTTACATTCTCTTTCAAATCTTCCTTCTCTATCATCGAGAGGCATTTTGCCATTTCCCATCCACTACTCTCAGACCAATGAGACTGAGGTACATTCAGCATTCCGTTAAATTGATACAAAACTTTGAAATCAAGGAAATCTGACATCGCCCTTCCTTTTTTAAGTATTTGAAAAAGAGTAGAGAATTGTATGAATTTTGCATGTAGATTTGTTTCTTTCATCTTACCAATATGCGATGTGATTGTTCCTCCTTTTCCAATAGATGTCTGTGTTTTTTCTGCTCTGCCTCATATTCCGCTGCGTATCTGACATGCATGCACTCCTTTTCAGTTTTCCACCTATGTGTTTTGATTTTCTGGCCATCCGCCCCTGTTACAGTTAAATATTGTTTTCCACAATGTTTTTCTATTGTGTCCAGCTTCAGTTGCATTTTTTGTTGCTTTCCCAATTTCCACGTACATATTGTACATGTACATTCACATGGGATTTCTTTAGAATTAGATGATTGTACGGAGTTCAATAAATGGAAATTTTATTGCCCAATCAAACTTGTATGTCCCGCCAATGGTCCACATATTCTTGTTCGTTTTCAATGCTTTACTTTTTTGAGTAGAATTTTGAGCAATATCGCAATCACTGGTTTCCTCTTTCTTGGACGGAGTTTGATATTGATTTTATCTTCCATTTCTTTGAGTGTTTGTATCTGTGATATCATTTGCACTTTTGGTTACACCCCAACAGGAACAATATCTTCAAGATCGGCATATTATCGTAGGTTTCATTTGTTTGATCTGTGATCTCGCGTGCAGAATGCATGTCCACCTCGATAATACCTTCCACACAAATCGGATTCGATTCTTTTTGGTGGCATCTATATGATTGGTATTTACATTATCTGTATCCGCAGAGTTTCCAAAATACTTGAAGAGTGATTTCTGAGATTTCTTACTTACTTTTAGGTTATTCGTATTCTTTGAGCTGGCACCTTCCATTATTCTGAAAAGAGTCCTGCGTCAGCAAAAGAACCAAGAAGCGACTCTGTCCAGTCTCTGAGGTCTTGTCACGCGTGAACTATCTCGATGTCGCACATCAACACGCTTGCCAAATCACGCGTCAACACACTTCTCTGCAGCCGGCGTCAAAGCTTCCTCTATCGCGCGTCACTTCTTAGCCCAAGTCGCGCGTCAGTATACCTCTTGTCGCGCGTCAATACAGCTCTTGTCACGCGCGTCAGTACAGCTCTTGTCGTGCGTGCGATGCATGGCTCTTTGTCGCGCATCAATATTTGCCCTTGTCCACGCGTCAACACTTTGCATTTTCACGTGTCAACAATCACAGGATAGTAATATGAATCTCTGGTGCTCAAGGGTATGCGAGTTCAAATTTCACAGTATTGGTAATTTGGTAAGCTACTTGAGGTATACTACCCGAAACGAATCACATAGGTTTTTATAGGAGATGTTTTCAAATGAAGGCGAAGCCAACCCCAAAAAAATATACTTTATATTTTAAGTGACAGGACACCGACCCACTCCGAATAATTCACCTTTTCAAATTTTCCTGAAATGAAATTTTCGCCATATTACGAATATTCGCCGCTAAAATTATCCTGAAATTTGTCATACTCAATTTGCGATTGGTTACATACATTGAAGTTCAAGCATAATGAGAAAATTGAAGCCTTCCTAAGAAGAGTTTTGAGTTGAGGGCTTCACTTCTAGCCCTAGGAGAAGAGGTCAAAGATGAATCTCTCATTCCCATTGTTCTAAGATCTCTCCTTCTTCTTACCGCATTTTTGTCACAACTCTAAACTTGTCGATACGACAATTAGTTTTCGACAAGCTAGTAAACCTCTTTGTGACAAGAGGAAGCAATGCACAATAAGGATGATGAAGAGGAGCAGACCTTTGTCTTCACATCAAAATGGAAAGGAAAAGGTAAAGGAAAACCTAAATCCTATCAGAAATCCCCACATCAGAATCAGTATCATGGGGACAATCAACAGAAGAAGCGATGTCCAATTTGCAAAAGAGGACATGACTTACAAGATTGTTGGTATAACACTTATAAGAAAGGTTCATCAAGCAACTCTGGACCACAACAACAACAATCTTACAAGGGACATTCTCACAACTATCACGGGCAGAAAAAGGGGAACTGGAATAGAAGACCCCACCAGCAAGGTAATATTGTTGAGCAACAAGAACAGTTAGACAATGAAGACTTCTTGTTCTAATTGCTTTAATCAAGTGAACCACCCACGTCATCTAGTGATGTTTGGTATGTTGATTCAGGAGCCACTCAACACATGACCGACCACGAGAGACTGGTTTATTTCAATGAGGGACATGCCATCAAGAAATCATGTTTTGTTGGGAGATGATTCTTCATATACTCTGATTCGGGGATTGTTGAAACATTTCTCTACCCCTTGGTTCACGAAATGCAGACTATCGATGTTCTATATGTCCCCGGGTTGACAAAGAATCTTCTTTCGATTAGTCAACTCCTAGATCACAACCTAAAAATTGACTTTGATAGTCAATCCGGCAAGAAAATGTGTTTGATTCGAGATAAATCCAGAGGCTCGAAAATAATTGCAAAAGCCTCAAATGTGGGATGTATGTTTCAACTTGATTTCATTCACAAAAACAATCAAGCACTTGTGGCTAAAAACTCCACCTCAACCTAGTTGTGGCATCGGAGATTTGGTCATGTAAGTTTTAAATATCTCAAAACACTTCACCGGTGTAATATGGTACATGGGCTACCATCTCTTCAGAAGGATACAGACAAGTGTCCTCACTGCTTAGCAAGAAAACAACACAAAGTTTCATTCCAAAAGAGTACTTTTCGAGCTCATGGTAAACTTGACCTGGTTCATACCGATCTTTGTGGTCCGATGCAGCCAAGTCATTCTGGGTTCCAGTACTTCATGCTTTGTGTTGACGACTATTCATGGAAAATGTGGATTTTTTGTCTTCGCAAGAAAAGTGAAGCCTTTGAAACATTCAAAAAGTTCAAAGTAGCAGTTGAGAAAGAAACTGGTCATCACATCAGAACTCTCTGCTCAGATCGAGGGGGAATTCACCAGTGATGAGTTCAAAGAATACCTACAAACTCACGGGATTCGTCGACAAATGCCTCCTCCACACACACCGCAAAGTAAAATGGTGTTGTTGAGAGAAGAAATCATACTATCATGGAAATGGTGCGATGCATGATCGATGATTCGGACTTGCAAAGACATTTTGGGCAGAAGCAGCAAAAACAATAGTGTATTTGTTGAACAGAGTGCCCACAACTGCTCTTGATGGAATTACACCACAAGAAGCATGGTCAAAAAGGAAACCATCCATTGCACACCTCAGAGTATTCGGGTGCAAAGCCAGCATGCACATACCCAAACAGAACAGAAAGAAATTGGACATGAAGTCACAAAATCTCATCTTCATTGGATACAGTGAAGAGACTCTTGGGTATAGATTGATGGATCCTAAGACTAGAAAAGTCTACACAAGCAGAGATGTTGAGTTTTTTGAGAAGAAGGAAGCAGAGACTCCTCCTCGGACTCGCAAGATGTAGATTTTTCACCTATTGTAAAAATTGAAGCTAATGTTCCCTCAGAAGATGAAAGTGATGATGGGGATGATGGTGTTGATCAAATAGAACCACAACCCATGGGAATAATACAACGTATGCCTAAATGGTCAACAAGTACATTACGAGATGCAAGATTGGATGCTCCACCAGATACATCCACCCCTGGACCACGGACTCATAGTAAAGCAAGAGAAGAAGTTAACTTTGCTTTGATGAGTAGAGTTATTGAATCAGATGAGCCCTCTACAGTCCAGGAAGCCCTATAGTCAAAAGCTTGGAAAGATGCCATGGATTCTGAATATCAATCAGTGATGAAGAATAACACTTGGCAGCTTGTTGATCTTCCACCAGGGAAGAAACCCATTGGATGCAGATGGATATTCAAAACTAAGTACAAAGCAGATGGGACAGTGGACAAGTGCAAAGCAAGACTTGTAGCAAAGGGGTATGCACAAAAAGAAGGCATTGACTATGAGGAGACATTTGCTCCCATAGCTAAGATCAAAACGATCAGGATGATCTTTGCTCTAGCTGCTCAGTTTGGATGGAAAGTTCACCAAATGGACGTAAAAAGTGCCTTCCTGAATGGAGATTTACAAGAAGAAGTCTACATGACTCAACCTAAGGGATATGTTGTACCTGGTCAAGAAGAAAAGGTATGCAGACTCAGGAAATCTCTGTATGGCCTCAAACAGCACCCCGGGCATAGTACATCAAGATTGATGAGCATCTCGTACAACATGGATTCGTCAGAAATCCATATGATCCCAATCTCTACCTCAAAAAGCAAGGGGGGAGATGGTGATTGTTGTAGTTTATGTCAATGATCTAGTCATCACTTTGGCAGTTCAATGAAGATGATTGATGAAACGAAGAAAGATCTTAAGTGATCATTCGACATGACAGATCTCGGGCTTATGCACTCTATGTCTTGGACTAGAAGTATGGCGAAATAGAATCACATGTTTGTTTCTCAGATGAAATATACCAAGACAACACTTGAGAAGTTTAGGATGATGGATTGCACACCAATTGCTACACCTATGGAGAATAGATTATAGTTATCTCGTTTGAGATCCATCTCCGAGGTAAGTGCCACTCTCTATCGGCGGCGATTGGGAGTCTCATTTACTCGACCTACGCTAGACCGCAGATATCAGCTTTGCGGTGAGCTATCTATCCGAGGTTCATGCGGGAACCCAAAATTTGTCATTGGAAAGAAACAAAGTGCATTTTGAGATATCTCAAAGGATCGGTGGATCTTGGTCTCAGAATACAAGAAGAATGAAAACTTCTTTCTTTTGGATATTCGGATTCAGATCATACGAGTAACATTGATGATAGAAAATCCACTTCGGATTTGTATTCTTTATGGGATCTAGACCAATATCATGGGGAAGTAAGAAACAACACTTTGTTTCTCACTCTTCCACAAAAGTTGAGTATCGTTTCTAGGAGAAGGCGTCACGTGAAGTGATTTGGCTACGTCACATCTTTGGAAGGACTTGGAACATACCAGAGACAAACCAACCACCATGTATGTCGACAATGAAGGTGTTCTCAAAATTATTCACAATCCAGTTTTTCATGAGAGAACAAAGCACATTGAAGTTCAGGTTCATTTCATATGTGAACATGTGTTGAAGCACAACATCCAGCTTTAGTTTTGTCCAATTGAACAACGAGATATTTTCACAAAGTCACTTGCACGTGACAAGTTCGAGTTGTTCAGAGCATTTCTCTCCTCATCTCTTCAGACAATGCACAATTAAGGGGGGGAATGTTAGGATTAAATATTATTATCCTAATATTAATTATGCATAGTTTAAATTATTTAATTAATTTTATTAATTAAATAATAATTATTATTTGGTTATATGGTTAATCAACCATATTTGTCTTTTATTTCATACTGTTATATTGTTGTGAACAATATATTTGTATCTATTCATTTCCTGCTTCCCAGATGTTATTGGAAGCTTATTCATTCTGGCATTTGGTTGCACCTGTGCAACTTATTCTCCCGTATGTATTTGGCTATGCAATATCTATAAATATTGCAGCCCATTCTCTGTAATGGTTGATTGATTGAGATTAATAAAGTGATCAGGCTTCCGTCCCTATTTTTCAATCATCACGATCATCACAAAGTGGGCATCCAACTCACTGCTTTGTTGAATCATACTTTGAGCAAAGCCGCCCCTATCATAAAATTCCTAAAACCTCACCATTTAGAATTCTTTCTTCATAAGAAGCCTTCCTCACTAAGAAATTCTATTATATGGTTCATAATAGTTAGTCCACACAAATAGCATAAGATGAAAAAATGTAATAGAATAGGCACTCTAGGAACGTTCTTTCTTAGTGTTCTACTTGATTTGTGTTTTGAGGTGAGATATTTCGATCATTAGTTTTTGTCTTTCCTTGCGCACTCCCAATCATAGTCGAGTGTATTTAAATTTTTTTGAGTGTGCCTAGACCACATCTACATCATTCTCAAACTTCTGGGTTTGATTCAACACCAAATTTTTAAATCACAACCATTTTTCTTATTCTTTGTTTCAATTTCACAGTAACCGGCTATGGTTATCTTTAACCATCACCGGTTACATTCCAACTGGCATCGGTTTAACCCAACCGGTGTTGGTCTGAAGTCTTTTTGGATACCTATCCAAAAGACACCTATTTCACTTTCTGAGCTGTAAAAGGCTCCTATCACCTTTCATATTGTCGTTACTTCAATCATAGTCACCTTACGTCTCATCCTATGAAAAGATTATCCATCTGGGACCATCATTTAATAGATTATTTGTTTTTAGAGTAATCGACACTCGGTTAAGCCAAAGCCCGGCTCAGGGTCACCTTGTGTTGTTTTACAGCTCATCAAGCTGACCTAATTCATTCATCGTTGACTATTTTCCTATTTCATTTGTGTTATGTGCCATTCATACATAATACTGGTCTCACCAAATCAATTCCTACCCACATGGTATTGACCCATAGTCGAGAAAGCGCCCTTATATTTCACTCTAGTCGACTACCACTCCCACCTAGCCCTTACCACCTAGTCCTTCATCACCTTCCATCTCATCATCCATGGATCCCAATCAACCTATCACCATTCCTACATGTGACATGGAGTTCGCACGAATCCTAGATCAGAATCCCACTACCTTGAGCCACTACCTCACCCATGCTTCCACTCGAGATGCCTTGGGTGAATTGATCTATGACATGCCCATATCCTTATCTCCATCCCTAATGATAGCTTCCACCTCAGCTCCACCTCCTACCATGGTGACCTCACATTTTATCCCCGGTTGTGTTTTAGGTCCCATGCCTTTGACCGCACATCCAGGTCCCATACTAGCTTTGACCGCCTTCATCCACCACCAAAACATATCATGCACCTTTATTATCTCATATATATCATATGCAACGCTACCACCCTTAGTGTGGTAACCTCTACCCCATTTAAAAATGTTTTCCTTTCTATTCCCCAATCTACCTCCCATCTCATACCATGGTCACTACGAGTGTCCCACCCTCACATACCTACTACCAGTTGCCTCCTGTTTCATCGGTCATTCAGTCCAGGTATATACCCTCTATGTATGTCTCTCAATTCCCACCTCCTTATTCAACACCACCATACTCTGGAATGTCAGTATTATTCATATGTCCAAAACAACCTCCTTTCACTCTGGGGTACCCAATATTCACAACCTAATAATGAATTTATCAAGTTAATGATGGACAAGATGCAGACATTAGAAGCATCTATTTCTGGCTCCCGTAATTCTCTCACCTATGATGAGATTTGTAATGAGCCTATTCACCCATCCATTCCCATTCACCCATATCCCGTACATTGGGAGATGCCTAATTTTAACCACTTTAACAGTAAGGAAGACCCACAACAACATTTGTGATCTTTCAAACATGGGTGTTACTTAATTGCCCATGATGATGCTTTGCTTTTGCAAACCTTTCCCATGTCCTTAACTAGTCAACATTGGATTGGTATAGTGGATTACCTAGACATTCCATCTTCTCATTCAACCAAATAGCCCAAGCCTTCTTGGATCATTTTTGATTAACGTCGTCAAGAAGGTTACCATGACCGATCTTTATTCTATGCATCAATATGATGATGAATCTATCGCAGATTTTTTCACTCGTTGGTGTAGCCTAATCAACCAACTCACTTTCCAATTACCACAAAATGAACTCATAGAGCTCTTCACATGAGCCTATGCTAGACATATCTCACCTACCTTATAGGTGCAAACTTTCCAAACATTCGATGAGGCTTTCACCATGGCACGTAAGCTCAAAATTTGTGCCATCAAAGAGAAGAAGATACAATTACAAAACAAGAACTCCTCATTTAAATCACATGATACTTCCTCTTCCTCAAAACCTCAGATGAGTTATTCCAAAGCCAAGGGAACTGCCAACATAGTGGTACTTAAGGCTGGCCCCCATCCATCCAATCATGCTAAACCTTCATCTAATCTGTCACCGGTCCAAACCTTCCAATTCAAATGAGAACAAAAGAAATACACCTCAATTGGGGAACCATATTCATCTATTTTAGAAAATCTTATTAAAGCTAATGCCATCACCCTTCCTCCTATCAAACCACATACTAGTTTTGACCCCTCTCGCCCCATACCAGGTTGGTATAAGGAAAATGACTACTGTAACTATCACCGTGTAAATGGTCACAATGACAAGTAATTGTATCACCTTTAAAAACATTGTTTAGGAATGCTTGAGAGTGGTGAGTTAGTCCTGGATAACCCTAATGCACCTACCAATCAAGACCTTCATATATTCAAGAAACCATTCCCTAACCATTCCCATCTAATGATCAAACTGGTGATGCCTCACACAATGAAAGTAATACATGTGAGGTACATGTTATCTTTACCGACTTACCACTTGTTTCCCAAATATCTCCTATCCCCTCCATCGAGGAAATCCTAGCCCAAAATCCTCTACCCACACAGGAACCTACTTTATCCGTTCCTCTACCCATAGAGGAAAGCCCTTCACCTCCCCGTACATGTGCGGAGGAGTCTCTCTATTTAGCATCAATATATCATTTCCCCTTCAACTTCCCTACCCAGTGAGCACTACCAATTGTACCTCCTCCACCCACAAAGGAGTACCCATCATCTTCTCCACCTATTTAGGATCCAATAGATTTTTGCCGTTACCGCTCGGTGACCATTCTCCATCAGCTACCCAAGATCCTGTGGACCTACTTTTAGCTCTCTTACCTACAGAGGCCAAAGCCAGTGAATTCCCTATTTCTCAGACACATTTTATGGGAATCACCACTCACTCCACATCTACCTCATCTACCACAGTGTCGTTCTCACGTTTGGCTGACCGCCTAGACTATGTTGATAGGTCTTCACTTTGGGGTGTCTCTTACTCCCGGTCTCGACCCAAATGCAATCATCTTCCACTGACACTTCTACCATTTATCGAAGATGTTTCAACAACCCAAACCACACATGAACATAACTCTCGATACATCTTCTATTGCATCATCCTCATCTATACCCGCCCCTCTACTTGCTAGCCGACGTGTTCCAACATCATCTCTTGTATCTAAACCCACTAGTGTTCTAGGGGTCACACCCACATCAAACCTTACACATCCTCCTGTCAGGATACACTTGACCACATCTTCCCATATACCTATTAAACCAATCCCTCAACCTAAACAAAAACCCAACCTTCTAATCCGCATGCACCGACCTCACCAACTACACCTTTATCACCTTCACCCCTACCATCCATCTTGGGACCTCACCCCTCTACCTTAACAAAATCTACTCTCTCCAGGGGTAAACCTAAAATTCCCTTGACCCCTTCACCATAGCCTGTAACTCTACCTAGGTGAACCTTGCATCCTTCATCACCATCTATAACTTCTTTTGCCTCCTATACCACCATTACCTTCTATACCTCCTTCACTACCTATGACATTTTCTTCCACCTCACCTGTACCTCCCTCTCGACCTCGACCAACACCTACCACTACACCTCAGTTGTCCCCTTGGGTCACTTGTCCTCTCCCACCATCTTCCTTTGCCATCTACATCACGTGCTCCCCTACACCTCTACCTAAGAAAAAGCACCAAAAATTAAAAAAACCATTAATTTCCAAAGAGGTGGTTAAACTTACCCCTCTTTCTGTTGCTACACCTACACCAAAGAAAGTACAACCCAAATCCAAGACTGCATCACCTCAACTACCACCACAACTACCCAATCTTCCAACCAAACCTACTTTCACTTCACATTGTGATCCACTAGTGGGATCATACGCCACCATCTTGGCTAACCTCCTGGAAAGCTCTGCTATCACCCTCCCTCCTCTTAGACCTTATGACCCTCTTAAACCTAAACTGGAAGGGTTTGATGATACTAAAATTTGTGCTTACCATCGTGTGCCAGGACATGATGTTGAGAACTGTAAGGGTCTAAAGGTTTCCCTCATTCAATTATGTCCTTCTGACCCCAATTTTGATGATGATGACCTCCTGGATGATGAACCTATTTCACCCTCACCACCTTCTTCACATCTTCCTCCTACACCTATACCACAACCTCCATCTTCACCGCCACGACCTTTCTTTCCATCTCCAAAATTTAAAATCAACATGGTCACATCGAGAGATTGCTCAACCTTCTCCTAAATGCCGGTGTTGGACACTCATCGCAGAAGGCTCTTATCCACCTCTTGGTAAATGTCCCTCCTACCTAGTATACCTTTCATGATAACCCCACCCCATCCACCTCTCTGCCTCAAATTAATATGGTTCACGTCATTACCCGAGGTCAGTGAGACAAAGGGAAAGACAAAATAGCCGATCCATCACCCAACCATGTACCCAACATACCAATTGCACCTGCACCTAAAGTCACTATCTGTGGTCCAACATATCCTATTTCTGATGGGGTTACACACCGCACGATGCTCAAACAATTACACCAATCTCCTCTCAAAATGTCCTTATATGATCTCATCCAAAACCTCGAGTCACATCGTCAAGCCCTCATGGAGGTCCTTCAATCTATTGAGGTTTTACCTAATGACCCCACACCTGTAGCATCTATTATCACACCTCATCATGTCACTTCTCTCACCAAATTTCCATCTACCTCATCACCTCCACCTATTCACCAAGTTGTTATCCTTAGTTTCTGGATGATGAAATTGTCCCCACCAAACTAATGACCCAGATCCTACACTTTTCATCTCCATCCATATCGATAATATACACGTTCGACATGTTATGATTGATGGGGGTGCTAGCATTAACATCATCTCCTCTCACGCATTCGAACAAATGTGCATACCCAACAACTGCATGCATAAACATCCAGTCATGTTGTTCATTCAATGATGCTATCACCTCTACACTCAACACTATCATCCTCCACATTCGTGTGGGTCCCCGTACTATTCTCGAGTTGTTCTACATTTTGGAAGGGGAGTTTCAATACAATTTTTTTCTGGTAGACCCTGGATTCGTGCCATGGGTTGTGTTCCTTCTACTTTGCACCGATGTGTAAAGTTCAAACATGAAGGACGTTCCTATACCATTCCAGCTGACCCATCACCTTTCAAAACCTGCAACATGCTTTACCAGCCCAATGATGTCCTTGTACCTATTAAGGCATCTACCTCCCTACCTACATCTTCTTCACACATGACCCCATCCACCAGTGCCGTTGCAACCTCACCTTCACCCAAATCTTCTATTCCCACCACTGTTGTCACTTCTACCAGTCACACATCAGCTTCCCAACTAACCAACACCTCCACCGATCTAACTTCTAATGCTTCCTCCATTCCAACCACCAATATATCAACCACTGATCCCTTGGAAGGTGTTTTTCAATGCCTCACTATGGGGGAGTATCACTGTACAATGTCAATACATTCCTTACTCCACAAGAGTATGGAAACCTTCACCAACATCCTCACTATGATCACCACATAGGTGAATCTCCTTTATGGTCCTCCCCACCTCCGTACCCATCTTACCTATGGGGGACTTGATATTTCCACTTACACACCCAAACCACCATCACAAACCCGACCTTTTTGGCTGACCTTTAGTCACTTACCAACCACCGCTTCACTCACACTTTCCTACACCGTTGTGCCTGGAAGGGTTTGGCTTTGGCCTTTATGAGCAAGGTCATCACACCATTATTTCATGTACCACATGTAAACACAATGATCGTAGTGGAATTAGTTTTACCAAACTACCTGCCAAAAAGCCCCATATTGAACTCATTGAAGACATTGACCCCTCTCCACCTTCTTCACCTACCCCACCTTCACCACCTTCACCAATGGAGTCGATGGATCCTGAATCTATCCCTCCTACCTTTTTTTTTCATAAATACCATTTCCTTGGGGCCTCTGACCTATCACCATGATGGCGAGGCTCCTTCCTCTCTTCCTTTCTTGTATCCTGACATGATAGGGGATGATACTCCTTCTATTAATGTCATTCAATGTCAGGATGATGAGTCCATACTCACCTACCTTGGTGCTGAAGACTCTTATATTCACTGGTCGTTACCTTCTGAGATGTAAACAATGTTGAATGAATCGACTATCGAAGTCAACATCCACACTTAGGATGACCCCCACATTCTCAAGATTGGCCAATCTCTGGATGCTTGAACAGAAGCCCTCACTTCTTTTCTTAAAAATCATAGCCATGCTTTCACTTGGTCCTATGCTGACATGCCTAGCATTGATCCCACTATCATGGTCCACAATATTGTAACCATTCCCGATGCCAAACCCGTAAAACAAAAGTTGAGGAAAATGCACCCTCGCATTGCTCTTCTTGTCAAAGAAGAACTTCAACGCCTTCTCTCAGTTTCCTTCATCTTACCCATCGATTACCCCCAATGGATTTCTAACATCATCCCTATCACTAAGGTGATAGGGGACTTCACATTTGCACCGATTTCCATGATCTCAACCTTGCCTACCCAAAAGATGATTTTCCTCTGCTTGGTATTGACCAGTTGGTTGACCTTACCGCTGGCCATGAGATGCTATCACTTATGGATGGTTTCTCGGGTTATAACCAAATCTTGCTCACTCCAGAGGATCAACACAAAACCACATTCATTACCCCTTGGGGGACCTTCTGCTATCGAGTCATGCCTTTTGGCCTTAAAAATGCTAGTGCCACCTATCAGCGGGCTATGACCTACATTTTCCATGACATTATGCACCATATATTAGAAGATTATGTAGATGATCTTCTCGCCAAATCCAAACATCGGGCCGAACATCTTACTAGTCTTGAAAACCATCTTTGATCACCTTATCAAGTATTGTGTTCACCTTCAACCCAAGAAATGTGTCTTCGTGGTTCTCTCAGGAAAGCTCCTGGGATTTATCATTTCCTTACGTGGTATAGAGGTTGACCCTACTAAAGTCAAGGCCATTCTCGATATGCCTCCACCCACTAACCTTCACCAACTTGTAGTTTGCAAGGAAAGTTACAATCTATTCATCGATTTATTTCCCAACTCTCTCGACCATTGTCAACCATTTCATCACCTTCTCAAAAAGGATGTCTCTTTCAAATGGGATGATGACTACCACAAAGCTTTTGAGGCCTTAAAACAATACCTTCTCCAACCACCCATACTTGTTCCACCTAAAGATGACCAACCCTTCTACCTATACATCTCTGCTACCGATCACTCTTTAGGGGCTATGCTCGCTCATCATGATGAACAACATAGGGAGCAGGTGGTTTATTACATAAGCCATACCCTTCTAGACTATGAAACCCGATACACTCACCCTAAAAAAACTTTTCTTAGCCTTAGTTTTTGTTGCCACCAAACTTCGCCATTACCTACTCAACCACAAAACCTATGTTGTGACCAACACTGACCCCTTACACTTCATGTATGCTAAACCTTACCAAAATCAAATGTGCACACGTTGGCTCATGCTTCTTGCTGACCTAGACCTTGAATTCATCCACCAAAATCTATCAAGGGCCAGGCCATTGCTGACCAGCTCATTGATGCCTCTTTTTGGGAATCAATCTTCAAACTTTGATTTCCCTGATGAATCCATTGCTAACCTCTCTTTGGATGATGACCCTTACCAAATGACCTTATTCTTCGATGGTTCCAAATGTCAGTGTGGGGTGGTGTAGGAATTATCCTCATTCCTCTTGATGGTGAACCCATGCCCTTATCATTCAAACTCAACTTTGAATGCACTAACAATATCACCAAATACGAAGCACTCGTATTGGGTCTCATGACTACCTATGCCTTAGATGTTAAGTCCATTAATATCTTTGGTGATTCTCAACTGGTAGTAAACCAAGTCAATGGTGTTTATCAGTGTCATAATGAAATACTTCAAGAGTACAAATGTTACGTCGCATCATGTTGACTACCTTTGACCACTATAAAATTCAAACCATTCATGATCCACCAATAAATTTGGATACCATGGCCTACCTCGCTTCCCAAATACCCACTTCACCTACCGATTCAGACATCTTTGTTACCATAAAACACATACCGAGACCTTCTTATAAATCTTGTTGTGTTAACCTCATCCGAACTACCTCACTAAACACACAAGACCTTTGGTATAAGTAGCTTGTGGACTACCTTTCCCTTTCTATATTGCCTCCTGATCTCACATGTAATGGACAACATGCCTTTCTCAAAAAGGCCTCTCGTTATGTCATCATGGGTGGCCTCCTCTATAAAATGAGGCTTTGATGGTATCCTCTTACGATGCCTTACCAGCTCTGAAATCCCCTATACCATTAAAGAAGTTCACGATGGCATATGTGGAGGTCACTTCAGTGGCCTTGTTATTTGCTAAACACATTCTTCACCTAGGCTATTATTGGCCGACCCTCAATCATGATTGTTGTGACTATGTTAAAGTGTTGTGTAAAATGCCAACAACATGCCAATCTTCATCATACACCTAGTCATGCCTTACAGGTTGCTCGTGACCTTTGGCCCTTCTCTCAGTGGGGTTTGGATCTTGTCAGAGAGATCAATCCTCACTCTTCCCTATGACATCAATGGATCATCACCACTACCAAATATTACACCAAATGGGTTGAAGCCATACCCTCATCTCCACTAAAGTTGAGAAAATATGTGAGTTCATCAATCATCACATTATTTGTCACTTTGGTGTTCCACATCGCCTTATCACTGATAATGGAAAACAATTCAAAAAAAACTCTATAGAAACTTTGTGATGACACCTTTGCATCCAACTAAGCTTCTCCTCACCATATTATCCACAAACCAATGGCCAAGCCGAATCCACCAACAAAACCCTAAACAAAATTCTCATGAAAGTGGTTAACGATATTGGGAAGGATTGGCATATGCACATTCCTTTCACTCTTTGGGCATACCATACTAGTATTCACACTTCCACTGCTGCTACTCCTTTTCTCTGGTCTATGGTACCGAGGCTGTTTTTACCTCTCAAAGTCTAGATCCCATCTCTCGTATCTCTCTTCAAGATATGCTTACTGATGATGAATTTTTCCAAGACCATTTAGCACAACTTGAGTTATTAGATGAACGTCATCTTCATGCTCTCGACCATCTCCAAGTCTACCAAAAATGCATCAAGCGTGCCTATGAAAATGTGTCCATGAATGCACCTTCAAGGTCGGTGATCTCATCCTCAAGGAAAATCAACACGTAACCAAAAGTAAAAAAAGCAAATGGGGAAAATTTGCTCCTAATTGGCTTGGACCATACATCGTGACCCATGACTATGGATCAAGTGCTTATCACTTGTCTTCACTTGATGGTAAGCCCAAACCTAAGCCCCTCAATGCCTTGCATCTTCGACCATTCTACTATTGACTTCTAGTCCTACATCACTACTTATCTATTTCATGCTCGTCCCTTGAGTGCCATTCACCTTTCTCTTTTCCACCCCTCCACTTCAATGACTAAACAAGAATCATGTGATTACCCATCACCCTTTTTCCTTCTCTTAAATATGTGCACCATGGCTCTGCACATGGCATGATTCTCATGGATACTTTTCATCTTCTTTTAGATGAGATCCCATGGTCGTTCACCCTTTCCTTCTCAACAAGAACCAAATGCTTCGTTATAGTCTAGTCCATGACTTAAAAGCCAAAAAAATTATTTCCAAAAATAAGGGATTAACTCCTTGAGTCAAACTTCCAATATAAAAGATGAATCCCTCAAAAGGACATCTTCACCTTCAATTGTCACTATAAGTAGACTGCTCCCTCGAAGGACAGCTATAAAAATCTCGCAACTCTCTACATAGTCTTTCCAAAAAGAGGACTATTTTCTCAAAAAATCAAAATTCGAAGCTTCCCACATCGATCAGCTTCACGAAGACCTCAAGGAGACATATATTCATCCCGTATAGACTTCCCACATCGATCAATCTATCTAACAAAGTCAAAAAAAAAAGAAAAGAAAAGTAAACTTTTTCATCATGGACTTGTCTATTGTGATCTTGGATTCCTTGCCCAAGGCATTTTGCTTCATAACATATGACCTGATTACCTTCACCTCCTTACCCATTGTCTTTTCACTTCATACCTCAAGGGACCTGCTGAACCAATGACATTTGGTGATCATGTGACTATTCGTCACTCTTAGAATTATCAATCATGCAATGTCTTTAGGGTCTTACATTCACTAGCCTATCTGTAGATGTGTTTCATACATTTTGATCCTTGCCAATCGGGTGGCTTTCTTGCCCCCTCTTATCTTTTCTCTTCTTCATTACCTTTTGATCCTCCTATATAGGACTAGACCCTCGATGCCTGTCTTTTGGGATTTTCTTCTCCCACCTCAATCGACCTAAAATCACCTTTACCTATCTACCTATACTCTACCCAAACTTAATTGACCTTGACCTAATCATCCCTATGACCTGGACTCAACCCTACCTATCAACCTACCTACCTCTTCTTCTATCTTCTCATATTCTTCCCTAGCCTATGGGAGAACTACATCATCTGAGGTCCCTTTTCCCTTGGGACTATGTAGGTAGCACTTGTAGGTAGCACTTCCAGGGCATGGGGCCTGGAAGGTTAGCTTGGCCACTCTTTACCCTAACCATTTTCCCCACCTTTACCTGATTTCCTGTTCATATCAAAAACCTAGAAATCTATCCCATATCCACATCATTTGACCTACATACACTCCTCATGTTTCACATACT
The DNA here is from genome assembly GCA_018340775.1 of Taxus wallichiana var. yunnanensis. NCBI lineage: Eukaryota > Viridiplantae > Streptophyta > Pinopsida > Cupressales > Taxaceae > Taxus > Taxus wallichiana. The sequence continues at coordinate 86,892,053 of CM031240.1, forward strand.
CTTTTACCACTACCATTATTTCCCATATTCATCTATAACCCATATTTAAACATTGTACACCATTACATTCATTTGCATTAACATGTATTACCAAAATACCAAAATACACATCCATGCCTAAACTAACCTGACTCGATCCATGCCTAAACCGAACTTGACTCGATCCATGCCTAAAAAATTAACTGACTCATCCATCCATGCCTATGCCTAAACTTGACTCGATCGATCCATGCCTAAACCAACTGCCGACTCGATCCATGCCTAAAAACTGACTCGATCCATGCCTTCAACCTGATTCGATCCATGCCTAAACCAACCTGACTCGATCCATGCCTAAAAACCTAAATCCATGCCCCGACTCGATCCATGCCTAAATTAACTGACTCGATCCATGCCTAAATTAACGACTCGATCCATGCCTAAACCAACCTGACTCGATCCATGCCCTAACTGACTCAATCCATGCCTAAACTGACTCCATCATGCCTAACTCACCTAATCCATTCATATCATAACGAAAGTAAAATAAAATACACATCACAACACATAATCATCTGAACCTCATACATCTCATCATATAAATACTGTGTATCACAATAATGTACACTCATCTCAAAAATACATGTGTCTCTCATACATCATCGCTTGAGGCTACTATCCAATACAAAAATATCTTTGGCTCGCAGGCATGTATCATGTATAAAAAAATAATAATAAATACAAAATCTCTTCAAGCACGTAGGCTGGTCTCATATATAATCCATACAAAAATGACTCGGCACGTAGGCCGGTCCATAGCAAGTCAATCATCTCCCCATCTGATGTCGGGAATGCTCCCTGTGACTGTGTCTCTCCCGACCCCTCTGCCACACCTGTCTGGTGCCCGGCACCTACCTCACCTCTCTGCTGATGGCCCCTCACCTAGGGCTGGCCTCTGCACACTAGTGGCCTCACCACGACCTCATGTCCCTGGGCTCCCGGCCCCTGTACTCTCCACACTATGAGTGCGGGATCTAGTCCTCTCACTGGAGGCCTGTTGTGCTCTGTACTCGGCATAGGAGGGCACATCTAGCTCCGACAAGCTAACAAATGATCCTGATAATATCATGCCTCTACTAGGGCATCCCTAAATCTGACCATGGTCACTGTCTGTGGGGGTGCCATGGGTCTCCCTACCTATGTGGATGCTATACATGGGACCTGTCCTAGAATCTACCTATGCCCTGTTTGGTACCATTTCATGGCTCGATCGGCCCTAGGAGTCTATGTGCATGTGCTTAATCTGGGCTGCAGAGTAGTAATATGTCTGTGCTGCTACTATTGACACCTGGCTCTGTAGACCCTGCACTAACCTAACCCTCCTGCACTATGGCCAATCTAGCCCTGTAAGTCCTATACCTACACGTTTGCATAGGGGCAGCTCTCTCTCTCTCCCCCTCCACCTACCTCCTCTCCATCTCCATCTCCCCTACCTCCACCTGTATGTAGGTACTGTCCCCCCTACCCGAGCTGTAATGTCACTATCGGGGCTATAATGTGGCAACTCTGTGCTCTGTACCTACTGCTTTGCCCCTACATAATCCCAAGCTATGTCACCAAGGTAGCCACCTGCCCCTGTAGGGCATCCCTCTACATTGTGATGGTGGCTAAGTCTGGCTGCCCTGGCCTTGGTGGTATGGCTCTCAGCTGTGCTACCCACCACTACTTGTATCCATCTGCCACTCTAGCATCATCAATCTATGAATCCACTGGTTGCTCCTCCTATCCAGTCGGCATGGTGGGTCATGGTGGAGACATAGGTCTCTCCATGTCATCTCTCCTGTACTACGGGAATGGAGGTGGTACATCCTGGACTAACCCAAACTGGCACCTAACCCACTCTATGGGTATCCACTCATGCTCTCCTCACTCTCCTCCCCTCTATCCACAGATATAGTTGTAGCCCATCTAGCTCCATGGCCATCTTGTCTGTATGGGAAGCCCACATATGGCCTCCAAATGATGTCCACCCTGACAACCCCTCCAACAACCTCCTGTAGTAAGCTACATCATGAGTAGTAGCTCTGGCACCTCGGGCCTCTCCAATGGCCGGTACCCACCGCCTGTATACCCAACTCTCAAAACTCTCATGGGAATGCATCTCCTGGGGCATCCCCACTGGTCAAACACAAACAATGTGCTCGTAAGCCCAACAATGTAGTAGTATGATGCAGACAGATGTTGAACCTCCATAGTCACCCATAGGCCCATAGCTCTCTATATACCTACGTCAGCAATGTAGGTGCCCATGTGAACCATGTCCGTTGTATCACCATGTCATGAAGGACTCCCATCAGTGACCTCGGGAATCTCCCACCCTCTGCATCCAGTAGTGTGAAAGCAACACACTACCTCCATCAAAAGTACCACTAACCTCATCTCCTCTGGATGAGCTCTATACATCACTCCATAGCTCATGCTAGCACTATGGAATGTCAGGTCTACTACACCCTCACCAAAAATGGGTGCTAGTAGCTCCTCAGATGCCTCTGAAGAGATAGAATAAACTGGGCCCCCAATATGGGCAACCGCAGGATCCTGTAGACGTCCTCCAGGGTGATCGTCATCTCACCCATCGGCATATGGAAGGTGTTGGTCACCGAGTCCCATCTATCGATGAGGGAAACCATCAGACTCACCTCCCGGACTACATGCCGGTAGCACCTCACCCCTATCAACCCCACCTCTACAACATGCCACTCCTCCTGCATCGTGCTCACCTATCTATCAATAATAAGGGTGGCACCTGGGCCCTCATCCACAACTCATCTCGGGCCTGCATCCCACAAGAACAATGTATTAGTACACCTTCCCAACTTACCCTATTTCACCCCACATCCCTAACCTAATCTCTTTCCCCACCCCCATCCCATGCCCTTATCAGCTAATCCAACCTACCCAAACCCATCTACCCTACCTATCTACCCCCTACCCAAATCTACCCTAACCCACCCAAACCTACCCAAACCCTAACCTACCCAAACCACCCAAACCCAAACCCTATCTACCCTAACCCTCACCCAAACCTACCCAAACCCCCAAACCCTACCCTAACCCCTCACCCAAAACCCAAACCCATCCACCCAAAACCTACCCTACCCTCACCCAAGCCACCCTAAACCCTTCCCATCTCCCTTAACCCTTTTCCCTCTCACCTAATCCTTTCCCACCCTGCCCTTACTCTATTCCCTTTTTTGTCCCAACTTAACCTTAGGTTGACCTTGGTTACCCCTATCCCGACCGACCACCGGTCTCCCTTGACTAGCATCGGTCGTCATTTTCTTGTGACCGATACCGGTCACTACCCACCGACGTCGCCACACCGATCGACCGATGTTGGTCACTATCGTGTCGCCATGCCACCGCCATGACTTCCCAACCCTACTTTTTCCCTTCCTACTCCTTCTACCCACTTAAACCCCTCCTTACACCCCTAATTATTCCTATACTACCCTTTTACTCTACACCCTACCCTTCCCCATTCCCATTTCCCCTTTTTTTTCCCTTATTTTCAAATTTCTTCCCCCCAACCCCCATTTTTAACATTTTTTATATTTTACCAATTTCACTAAACAATCAATAACCAAGGTTCGAACTACCTACACATCCCGCTGCCACCATCATGGTGGAACCTCCGGCCTCCGTGCCGCTCCTCCTCCCGATCCCTCTCTAGCCTCTCGCCATCCTCGAATGACCTCTCACTCTCCCAACCAATCACCTCGCTCGATCCAATCTCGTGCCCCACCTCTCACCCAATCAATCTCACCTATGTGGCTCACCAACCAAGCTCTCTGACATTCTCTTTTGTCCTCTTCCTCTTTTCTCTCTTCTTGTCCTTTTCTCCTTTTCACAATGCACAAATGAATTTTAAAAATGTGGGTTTTTCACTTTTATAACCTACCCGACTCAACCGATGTCGGTTAACCCTTGACCGATGCCGGTCTGATGCCCTAGAGCCAACCACCGTCGGTTCCTCTCCACCATCATCAGTTCATACCGACCATGTCGGTTACCCTACATACTCATTGCCCTCACATTGACCTCATTTTCCTTACCTCCTCTTTCTTTTGCCTCCCCTACACCTACCTGGACCACTTTACCTTCCCCTCTGGCCCTCCACCTTCTTCAACCTCACCTCATCAGTTGTTGAAGCCTCATTATTTTACCCCTACCTCGGCCTTACCCATGTTGTGACCTATCTACCTAGACCTGAAAACTATTTGTGACCTTTGAACCAATGTGCTCGCTATACCTTGCAGACACTGTTACCTATGTTGATTGACCTAATGACCTTACCTAGCCTATTTGCCATGATGATTTATCCTGACCCTACCTTTGGTGTACCGAAACATACCTAAACGTTCTTGCACCTAACCTATGTTGTGTTTCCTGACCTATCCTATACCTAGATACCGAAATCACTTCAACCTTGTTTGGATAAACCTATCGACCTTAGATGATGTAGAGTTTGCAAGCTCTTCAACCTGGTACCATGTCGTAGTTTATACATGTGTGCATTCAACTGCCCCTACCTTTGACCTTGGCCCATTTACCTATATGCCCGATTTTCCCTTTACCCCATTCCCATTTCTCATCATTCTTCGCATCTAATTTTATCAAACCACTCGCCGATTCATCCTGTCACCTCATCAGTTCCTGGTTTGAGGGGGATCACCTTCACCTTCACATGGGGCAACCACATCTTATTTTTGTCAACGTCGCTACTCAGTACAAGCTACACAACAAAAAGGGGCAAAATGTAGACACCAAAATCATGTCGTAATCACCTTGGTCCCCTAAGTGCAGCCCTATAATCACTTCCTCATCCTCAACACCTTATCACCTACCTCCTACGCCCCACACATTTTAATTTAATTACTTTAATTAAATTAATGCCATTTATCTCCATACATATTAATTTAATTATTTTAATTAAGTTAATGACCTTTTACCCACACACACATTAATTTAATTATTTACATTAAATTAATTCACTACCCTCACACACCTATTTAATATAATTTCCTTTATTAAATGCACCTCACCTAACCACCCCCATCATTTGACCCATTAACCTAAACCCTAAACCAATGTCCTAAATAAAACCTAACATTAGACCCATCCCCTCACCTCACATTTAAAAGCCTCCTAAGGTCGGTTTTCACCCCGAGAAAAAGGAGACCCTTATCAAATAGCGGAGCAACTTCCCAGGTAATTTTTGAACAACCCGAGATATCTCACCTAAACGATGTCGGTTCACCTAAACCGATGCCGTTCACCCTAAACCGATGCCGGTTATACCGGAATGGACCAAATGGCCTATTTAGACCCATCTATAGCTTTGTAATATGGGTTGAAAAACTTCTGATCTCAAGTTTGATCTCTTTAGATGTGACAACAAAACGAAGATTGATTTGTGATCAACAAAGGCAACCAAATACACTGGCACAACAGTGAAACTTTCTTCCCAAAGATCCTCCAACGCACAACAACTTCTTCATTATTCTTGACACTGTACCTCACGTAAAAGAGTAAGTATCCTCCTTCCATCTATTTCATTTTCTTATCATCATTTGTAGTATTTTTGGTAAAGGAACCTAGTCTTTTACCCTTTGTCCATTCCCTCTCTCTAATCAGTAGCCACCTTCCATACCTAATCATCTTAATACTTGGCCCAATTTCCTATTTGACCTCCTCAGTAGTCTCAGACCTTCGCAACATATCTACACCCCCTCTGTGATCAATCCCCATCTTCTATCCACTCCACTTTTGCCCCAAAACTCCAAAACCTAGACTGTGTGATTCCACTAGCCCCGACTTAACCATCATCGGTTCTCTCTAACCATCACCGGTTATAGTAAAACCATCATTGGTTTTATAAAACCATGGTCGGTCTCTGTGTCACCTAATCTCTACCAGAATAACAACCTGTTTGTGACCCACATCTAACTTAACCTTATTTTTTTCGACATATACCTACTTGAACACCTATTTGACCTTCAGATCTGTATCTAACCTAGCCTGTTAGCTCAAATTCACCTATAACCAACCTACTTGACCTCTGGATCTCCTTCTAGCCTAGCCTAGCTTGTTAGATTAGATCTAGCCTATTGCATTTTGTATGAGATGCCTAAATCGTATTAAACTATAGTAGGACAATATTTACTTTATTTCAGCATTGAATTGTTTTAAACAAGTGGATTGACAACCATCTAGGAAGTATCGCACTTCCAGGATCTAGCATATATCTAGGCAGTCCACTGCATATATTGTTTAACTCTCTTTGGTGGTCTTGTTTTGGTTCTTATACAGGTAGTTCCTCCTAGCCAAAAGGAAGGTCTCACAATCACTTTGATTTAGAATTCAGATATGCGTGCATATAACCTTCAACCATCCGTGCAAAATTCCTCTTACCACCTTCACCTTAGTATTCCTCTTTTGATGTGGAGCAGATGAATTCTCATGACCATTTTGGATGATAAATTTCTATAGGAGATTAATATTAACTCATTGTTTCAGTATTGGGTGTTAGATTTCCTTTGGAGTTTTTATTAACTTCTTTTTGTGTCCTTATAAAGTCGTAGAAGGTTGAATCTTTCAGTTGATCTTCATTGGGTTGTAATCGGTTCATATGGAACCACCTTGGTTGGATAATAGTATTGTTTATTTGGTTTTTATGATGAAAACTTAGTTGAACAACAATGAAGAAAAATTATCTTGACTGTTATATCTAGTTAGATTTGATTGTTGTATAGATAACTAGATATTTTCTATTCTTATTTTACTTGATGACTGTTGTAAATGATATAAAAAGATTATCTGAAGATATTTGAAATTTTTGTGTAATGACTTACTCTGTTTGTTAATTTGCATAGAAATTAAGTACAGAAATGTGTTGAAGTCATTACGAAAGTTGGTAAATAGAAAATAAGTAAAAGGTGTTAGATTTCAGACTTATAATCTATTGGATTATATGATTGAAATCCTAACATACTTGAATTACTATTTTTGAATTTTAAGGGTTTAAGAAATTAACTTAATTTGATTATTGATTCTATATATTGCGTATAAATATTTGATTCCTGATTGTATCTAAAATTGATTTCCTTTCTTAGTCGAGATAATTTGGTATTTTTGTAGTTAAAGTAATTTCATTAGATAACAGTGTTCCTTTCACAAAATTGTTAGAGAGAAGCACACTGTTCTAATGGTTTAGTACTTATCATGCTCATTTCTCATGAACTGACTCATGCTAACAATTTTGCAGATGGATTTCGTGAAAGGTGAAGGAAGAAAGACTTATAAGAAGTTACATTTATTCTATTGATGAAGTTCATTTTATTCAGATGCTTAAATATATTGAAAAAATCTTGAATAGAATTTGTTGGGAAATATATGAGGTTTAGTGCCTTAGTATTTTGTAATTGATGAGAAATGTCATCATTATTGACTGAAAATCTTATGAAATAATTATTATGTATGGAATAAAGTGAATTTCACTTTTGTTATAGTAACTTATTGTATGATTGGAATTTGATAATTAGTTTATCTATTCTATATGAATATTGAATATTCTATTTTTATTCCTAAGTCATAAACATTCATGATTTATTAGATATATATGGAATGGAGTGTTCTTGGATAAAGAACTATATGTATAAGTAAATCAATCTTTGGGATAATAGGCTTAGTGGCGGAAGTAAAGCAGTAAAGGAAATGTTTCGCAGTACTAGTGGAGAGGTTGGAGCGGGGCCGAGCTCTTCGTACTAGAACCAAAAATATTTAGGCCTTTTTGTGACCTTCTTGCTTACTGGTGGTCTATGTATAGTTTATTTTTAATGTTGTTCTTCGTTTGGGCTATTTGTCTGGATCAATGGTCTTGTTGATCCTGCTTGGGGTTTTTGTCTCGGTTTTTTTGATAGATATTTTGACTAGTATCTAGTTTGTATTGTAATATCTTTCTTGTAAATGGTCCTTTGGAGCCTTTTCCAAATTATTATCTATCAAAAAAATCTTTGGGATAATGGTAAGCTATTATGAGTTATAATTAGGAAATGTCAAATGTTATTTGGAAGTATAGAAAGTGTAATAATAAGTATAAATAATGATTTTGCATTCTTATCGGGGTTATTCCATAATGTGTCAATATGAAATTATAATAATAAATTAGACCCTTGAAGAAAAGGAAACATACTTATTAAGTTGGAAAGGACTTTGTAATTGAATCATAAACTTATGATTGACATTATTATCAATAAAGTTGACAAGAAGTCACTCAATCTAACATATCAGCTATAGGAATTAGTGTTATACTTACTTCATAAGTATAATAATTATGAATACTCTTAATTAAGTAGTAACTAAATAAAAGATGTGTGCTTATGCTGAAGTCTTGACTTGCATTGTTATTATATGGTACTTGATAAAAGTATGTTACATACCTAAACAATTAGCTATGTATAAATGCACCATCTCTAATAATGTGAAATATAGAGACATCAAATTAGTGCTACCCTATAATGATTAGAGGCATGGTAATTAATTGTAATAAAGATAAACATTGTGTAATGCTGATTAAGCTTAAGGCAAAATTAAATATGTAATTTTGTACTCAAATAAAAGATTGTTTTGATCCTACTTAAAGGATATTATTGGCATGAGATTTAATAAGATAATTAAATAAAATTTGAGAAATTAAATATCCTTGGATCAACTTGAGATAGGACCTTAGGTTCGACTCATTCGAGGTGAAAGTGTCGTGAGACCTAGGCTAACTTGTCGTAATTTAATTAATACTTTGAAACATTAAGATATAATGTTCCAATTAAGGAACCTTGACATGTCAACTCACTACGTCTACTACACAACCATATCCATATAATGATGGTAGTCACTATTTGGATACTACTGCTTAGTAGTTGTACTGAGTTGTCTCATCAAGACCCTGAATTGTGACATGGTATTACATTAAGTACAAGATTTGTTAGAGTTACAAAGGTGGATTGAACCTCACAAACATGCACCCTGATGTCAACTTATGATGGCTACGGGAAGGGAAGTGGTCTAGTAATGATGTAAATCATTACAAAGATACTTACTTTCCCATAGGCATCATAGGATGACATAGTGGTACATCTTCTTGTAGGTTAATCCGGATTTGTACCTTGTACAAGACTTATAGCTATTTATAGAACCACTAATTACATATCCAAATAATTGAATAAGTGATTAAGGTGAGATGAAAAGTTACCAATGGTGAGTGTTCCACCACGGCCCGAGCATGACATACATGACACTGAAACTTTGAGAAAGGTAGTGTAAGTTGTTAATTACACTATTATGGTTTCACCAAGATCTAAGCAGTGAGATGCTCGGGGGTTTCCTTGGTGGAACATAGGTAAACAATTAGATATCTTCACTTAATTATCATATCCTAGAAAAGGAAGACCAAATGATACATTTGATGTATTGGCTCATAAAGAGTGTTGAGGGGGATTAAGTAGGATTTGTATACTCTCATACAACTGCACATGGTTTATGATAATTATCATAAATGGATTTCATTAAGGTTTATGTGGATTTAAATATATGGGTATTTAAATCATAAGCATAAAGTAAAATAAATTCCCTGGATGTTAAGTGACAAAAAGTGGATGTTACATTTTGGTATTAGAGAAGAAGGTTGTAACTCTTGGGCCTAATGAGTCCTTACACTTAATAAAAAATTATTTTATAAAGAAAATAAGATCAAGAAGGATGTACCATGGATAACAAACTAGACCAAATTATGCTTCAGGTTCGGTGGTAAATAAGTTAGAAAACACTCTAAAAATCCTTTGTGGCACACAAAATGAGACAGATGCATGGAGCAGGTGGTCAATTGTGAAAATGATCAGTTCATAGTGAAATATCTTTAACTAATGGATGAAAATCAGCCAGGAGTTTCTTGAACTTTGAATTATCGTAATGACAAATTTGGAACTTAAATCAAATATGAAGGATAAACTAGAATAGGGTAGATGAATTAGATAAGAGAGGAATATTTGTTGTATTTATAGTCAACTAAAAAGGCCATTCCTATCTAGAATGAAAACTGTAATAAATGTTGACTCAAAAGATAAAAACAACGATTTTCTTGATATCGAGAATACTGATTTTTTTGTATAGTTATTTTGACTTTTATGTCAAATATTGACGTACTTGAGATATTCAATTTAAGAACCATCTCTGATTTTTTGTTTTTGAGAAAAACACTTTTAAATAAGTGTTGTACAACCATTTTGATGTTGTAATAAAACTTTGGAAACATGAATTGCTATAAAATTTCATTAACTATTTGAGAATTATATGGTTGAATAAGTCATATTTTTGCCTATGTTCTTAAATTATGATTGGAATAAGTTAATCATTGGGACAATGATAACTTTTTTAGATGGGAGGTATGTAATGCCCCTATTAAGTTGATATATGTACCTTCTTTTGTAATTAAATATTGCAAACATTGACATGTGACTCCTTTTCAAAGATGGTTTACTCTTCGAAACTATTTGATCATGTTTGTTGTAGATGATATGTTTTATCTTCTAAATTGGGTATAATCATACTTTGGAAATATTGTATTGAAGTGAATTATTTTCATGTACTCGCTATGAAGAGTTTTGAAGCACAATTTGTAAATCCAAGTGATTTAAAGTAATGCAATTTTATGGGATTATGTCGGTAAGAGCATCTAAGTTACATTATTAAAATTGTTCTTTAATATATTGCATTATTATTAAGGAATAGTTATACCTTGGATCAATTTCAGTGATCCAAGTCATGCCTATGATTGATAGGTTATCTCAATAATTGTCAAAAAGTAAAATTAACTTCATTACATACTAACATACCATCTTGTTTAGGTGTAAATGTATATAAGATTTTCATGGTGTTTTACAACATCTTGTGAAAACATTCTTATTGAAGGTAAATTGTATTTTTATTAAATGAATTGCCAATAGTGACACTCTTGTTAACAATTCCAAAGGGTTATTGTAGTTGTGTTTATACCCTACATAGAATAGGAAAATCCCATGCGTGCCGGCCTATCACCTAGCGGGCATTAAACGCTCACCCATGGTATGCATAGTCCGAGTCTCTCTTTTATGTGAGTATCTTGAGAATGCATCATGTTAGAACAGATAATCAAATGCAAGAAAAGAAAGAACTAAACCACATTCTTATAAAGTTAGGAATAATTATCATCTCATTATATGTAATTAAGAGAAATAACAAGAAACACATGCGAGATGACTCATATAGAGAGGAAATGCATAAGTAATGAACATAGATGATTTACAATAGAGCATTATATTCATAATATCAAAGTTAATAACCCACATTACATCCCTTGAGGTCATAACAGATCCTCATATAATCATTCAAATCAATTCATGCATTATAACTATACTAGGTTCATCATATTACAAAGAAAAATGAGAACCCATCCCCTTCTATGTGTTATTTCTCACAGAGATATCCTAATACCTAACCATAATGCCCTCCATTATGATTTCTCTAGAGCTTCACCTCTCTTCAACCATATCCACTATCTCCCTTTTCTTGTACTAGGTGCTTGTATATATATCCTTAGCACCCACCACCATGCCTTCCAGAAGTTACAGATCGGTTGCCAAGTGTCAAAGTGGTCCTCCATGGAAGCATGCCTTTCCATATCTGAGATTTCCATTCCTTGTAATGATGTGTTCTGGAAAATTCTATCCCATGCCTGGAATATTCCATTTTTGATCCATAGTCACCGGGTTGGCACCTTATACGTACATGGTCTTGCTTTTCTTGTGTGCTTCTTGGGATCTTTGAATGTGGCTAAGTACAAAACCTATTTTTTCCTACGCGTGCATCGTGTGTTCTATAAAGCCCTACTAGAACCCTTTCCTATGTGCCTTCAACCCATGCACCCTTATTCAACTAGGTCTTGCGTGCCCATGTTCCTTTTTGTACTTAGATGATGTTTTTGGGCCCAACATCACCCCACACTACACTTGTTCTCCGCCCTCAGAAAAAATCTTCAATAAAGAATTAAAGAATGATGGATCCTTACAAGTGGTTAGAATGGAAGAATGGAGGAATGAAGAAATGGGGAAAATAATGAAAGAATGGGGAACTTAATTTACTTCTAGAGGAGGAGAGGGAAATCCTTCCTTAAATCAGCTTCTAATTTCCCCAAGTGTCGACCTCGTTTTGCGCTTGCTGACAGAGGTCACCCATTAGAACTAATTATCTCCATAATATACTCAGCTATTTTCCCAAATCATTGAGTGCATCCATCCTTCGAGTGATTTAAGGGTACAATTCCTTTAGCGAGTTCTTGGTGAGCCTGCAAGGTCTCAATGGCCTCGATTTCTTTTATACCTTAGATAGGATCTTTTCTGCTCCACCCTATTCCCTTGTTCTTCTCCTATAACTCCGTGAGTTCCATTTCATCTGTGGAAACTAGGATACTTTCCACCCTATATTTTCTACACAATTGTCATAGGCAGCCTCAACAATTTTCACGATAGCTTTTACATCAGCGAGGATCTTGTTGTACTAAGCAACAATATCCACACATTCATCTTATTTTCTTTCTCTTGGCACGAAAAATGCCTCCTCTATCGATTCTATGGAAAGTGGTCACTGTCCATGGTGAGTATGTGGGTCAAGTCCTCTAGAAATTGCAAGGATGACCCATACTTTTTCACGAGGCAACATTAAGTCTGGATGTTTTTAGGATAATGGCATCGTGATGATTTCTATCTTCTTGTATGCCTCATGCACCTGCTTTGTTTTGTTTTCATATTTTAACTCACTTAGCTAAGCACCGATTATCTCTTCTTGCTTCAAGTCCTTGGTCTTTTTGATGAGATCTTCTTCCTTTTTCTCTAGCTCTGCCTCTAGGAACTTTACCCTATCATTTCTTCGAAGAGCCTGAATTCAACCTCAACTCGAGAGTTTTTAGCATGTTGTAGATTTTCTTATCTAATAGCCTCGATAATTCACCAAGGGGTTTATCCTTTTTTTGGAACTTGCATCAATGCCCCTTGGCTTACTTCAAATTCCAGCTCATCAATGTGGGACTCAAATGCCCATGACAAAATTTTCCTCGTCCAAGGGTATGCACCTTCCTCATCAAATGAAGTCATAGCTAAAAGTTGTTCCATTAGCATGGTGCTCTAGAAGCGTGCACAACACTTTGTTTGGATCATCAATGTAGCCCATTCCTTGCACTTGTGATGCTTTTGTGCTCTTCCTCCTTGTGTGTGTGGCCTTTGGAAAACTTATAGCCAAACTGGGATCTCCTCCCATGCTGCCATATTCTTTTTCTACGCTCTCTCATCCTCCTTCATCACCACATATGCATTGCATTCCACTTCTTGTTCTACCAGGTCCTTGATGATTTTTGCTACTTATTTCTCCATGGCCTCATCTACTTGTTCCTTTGTGAGGCTTAAGGTCCTTTTTCTTTTGTAACTTCTTCCCCTTGCTCTTATCTATCACTCTTTAATCTCAAGGCTCAATCATGAGAAGAAACCCTTATAACTCCATGCCCTAGCTGCCAAACCCTAATTGGAAAAATAATTCCACAAGACAACACTTCTTGAAAAAAATTCCCCACGTCCGTGTACTCCTTCCACACTAGTTTGCGGATCTACCCTAGTCACGCACTCTTCGATCTCTCTAGTTTTTCTTCACACAAATTACTTTTGGATGCCCTATCACAAGAGCTTTCTTCACTTCGTAATTACAAGGTAAAATAATTAAATGTTTAACTTCATCTTTATAGCTTTTCCTTATTTCTAGTATTAAATGTTATACGACCTACCAATGTACTTTAACATTTAAATGTAACTTTTTACACCAAGCCTAATTTTAAGTGCCCTTACCCATGTGCCACATCTGTGTGACAAACCCTTTATAGCCTTTCGGTGCACAAAAATCCAACCTGAATAAAGACTCTTACACGCACGTCCATAGTGCCAAAGGCACTCCTTCTATCCTTTACTAGATTTTTTCTCTCACCTACCTCATGTTGTTCCTGTGCTCTTCATCCTTTGTACATGTTTTTTGCAAGGTCTTCTTGACACCAACCATTCTTTTCCACCTTCTCTTCTATGCACTTCTTACCCTTACACACTTTTCATCCTTCAACTTGGGCCATTCATCGTAACTTCCACTATGATCTCAAATTTGTATTTTTAGGACTATTCTTCACATCACTCCACCCCACACTAAATAGATGCATGGTCCTCGCACATATTAAATTTTTAGAAAATAATGTGGTTATTGACGTGCAAAGTGCAAAATGAAAAAAACAAAATTAACAAGCAACGAGAAAGGGAAACAAAAGAAAAGGGAAAAATCATAAAGGGAAATTCTAAGCTAACTGGAAATACTACCTTATTACAATTACCAAGAAGAATTATTTATAGTAGGGCTTCAACCTACTCCCATTGAAATCACCTGGTAACCTTTTCCCATCCAGTGCTTGAATCAAGAATGTATGAGATGATGTAAGGTCCCAACAAATGTATTTTCAACTTCTCGGGATGGCACATATATTAGGAATCATACAACAACACCAAACGCCCAACCTCAAACTTATTGTTCTTTATATGGTGATCATGCCATGCATTTGTCTTGATTTTTCTATCTTCGACTCCATCTAGCAAGTGATCTCCTTTCGTCAAACCGCATCAATTTATTAATTTTTTTCTTACAGTACTTTCTCATCAGCCTAACCCTCCTACGCGTTCTATACACAACAAAGGTAACATGAATTCCACTAGTAAAATAGCCTCCATGCCAAACACCAATTGAAATGGTGTGGCCTTGTTCAAATTTTGGTAGGTGGTCTTATATGCCCATAGAGCGATTGATACCTTATCATACACTCACCTAACCATGCCCCTTTCACCCCACTCTAATATTAATTTAATTAATTAATTAAATTAATCCATGTCCTCACAATATTTATTATTTAATTATCCTAATTAAGATAATTCCCACACCACCACCTCACCTAGCCACCTCACCCCAAATCTATTCTTAGTATGTTACCATAACTAACTAAGACCTACCTAAACCCTAAAAATCAAAGCCTACATTCCCTCTAACCACATTCCCACCCATTTAGAAAAGAATTTTCCATTTCTAATCCACAAAAAGAAAAACTAACAAGATCCAAGAAATCAAGCAGATCTTGCCCATTTTAGTAAACCTAGAAATCCCACCCTAACCAATTGCCGTCACCCTAAACAACACCGGTCAACCCAGAAACATCGTCGGTTACCTTTTATTCCCTTTGGTAACCTTATTTTGAGGTTGGCACATTCAGAGAGAAAAGAAATGAGACTAGAGCTGCATGCAAGTAGAACCAACATTCACACATGCATCGAACATCCACAGCCAACATCAGAAGTGACCATAGAGCCATTTTGCATTCACGGGAGCATCCTGGGAAGCACCATCACCACACCAAACTCCATCCATCTGATCAACTGCCATTTCCATCCAGCCATCAAGCTCATATAATAATAAGTATACCTCCACCAACTTGGTCTAATACACTATAATAGCTTTTATTATCTCTTATGTTATAGATTAAGTTGTTACATCTCCATTTCTTCATTTCTTATCAGTTTACCTTCAGAAGGGCCTTTTCCATTATTTACATCATTAGATTACCCATCCTCACTTGCTTTTGTTCATCCCTGACCACATTTGAGACCTCTGCAACCCTCAAACCTACCCCACCACCTACATCAAATCCCAGATCAAGCCCTCTAATCATTTTCTTTTGAGTTTCCTTTACCTTGACCATACCGATGCCGGTTACCCATAACCATCACCGTTTCACTTAAACCGACATCACTTCATACAGGACCTGACATGTTGGTCTCTGTGTTTTACCCTCAAACCAAGAACAGAGCCTAAATTCCCACCAAATACCCAAAACAACCCAAAACTAGACCTTGACCAGTACCAGTACTCTGACAGAGACCTCACCCTTAGATTCAATCATAGCTTAGCTTGTTGTGAATGAATTTTCTTATTATAATCAAATGAGATACCTAAATCATTTTAACTATAGTAGGATTTCATTTATTGTTAATATTGAATTGTTTTAAATAGTGGATTGACAACCTTCTAGGGAGTATCACACTTCCCGAACTAGCATATGCTAGGTAGTCCATTGTCATATGCTATTTAATCTCTTTTGGTGGTCTTGTTGTTCATTTTAGGTAGTTCCTCCTAGCCAAAAGGAAGCTCTCATGATCAGCTATGGATCAAGAAGTCATACACACACAACAACCTTCAACTAGCTTTAAACATGTATTCCTCCTAGCCCTTTTACCCTTATCTATTTTGTCACATTCAAGAAATGCTCTAAGAATCAGGTGAAACATTTTGGCATGCCCGGTGGGACCCATTGGGGTTCCTTGCATTTCTTCATTTCTAGGTGAAAGTTGTATGTTTGTTTCCTTTCTAAAAGGTTCTCACATTAAATTTCTCCCCTGGAATCTTCTCTTCTTTCTATTGTCTCAAAGCAATCATGTTTTGGTGCTATAAAAAGAACTCTTCTTTTCTTTCATTTGTATTGCATTAGTGAAAGATCATATTCTCTCATGTTCATTTTTTGTGTCATCAAATTCAATATTTTGATTTGGGCTTAAAATCAACTACATTTCATTCTACTTTACTACATTAGCTCACATTAAATGAGGGCAACCTATATGCTGGAAGTCATGCCCAACTGATGGTTGACAAATGAATCATAGAAAAGCACTTTCTTTCTCTTTCTCTCTCTCTGAGTCTTACCAAACATCACAAAATTGAAAAATACACACATTCTTAAACAACATCTCACGGAAGAAGTTATAGGTGATCACACGATCGATCATGGACATAGTGGGCACCCTGCTCATTACTTTTGTCGAGTCATTATCTCAGAGGATGGCCCACCCCCACCATAACATAACCTAAAACCTCTCCTTGTAGATCTCCTTCTTGTAGGAAGCCTTCCTCACCAAAAACTCTATTCTAAAGTTCATGAGTCAGTCTTCTAAATAGCATAAGATGAACAAACATAAAGGAAAGAGCACTCTTAGGATCATATTTTTCTTAGTGTTTCTGCTTGGCTTGTGTTTTGAGGTGAGAGGACACGTTCTTCATCTTTTTATTTCTCCTTGCATGCTCCTCATCATAGTTGGTGTATTCCAACTTCATCTGAGTGTGCCTGGACCCATTTTCATCATTCTTAGAATTTTGGGTTTGATTCCACACTTGATTTTAAATCACAACCACCTTTTTCTTCATCTCTATTTCAATTTCACAGTAACCAGTGTCGGTCCAAGTGACCATCATTGGTTACCCTCTGACCATCACCGGTTTTACCCAACCGCATGTTGGTTTACTGTTCTTTTGGTTAACCTACCCAAAAGGACACTGTTTCATATTCTTTGTTGTTTAGAGTCTCTGTAACTCTCATCATCTTCTCTTGTCTGATAAAATCCATCTACAACTTATCTACCTGGTAGATTATCAGTCTTTTGCCTTGTTTGGAAAACTATTCTTTTTCCACAAAGTGACTGACTATGTTACTCTGACCGACATCGGTTTACCCTAACCGGCATCGGTTAGCCTGTGTAATTTTCAGCTGACATTTTTACCCAATCCACCTACCACTACCTATTTTTCCTATTTTTTGTTGTATTTCTGTGTCATTTATAGAAAGTAGTCCTACCAAATCAGCAGTACTTGTTCACATGGTGTTGACTCATAGCCAAGAAAATGCCCTCATATTCCATGCTAGTTGTCAACCACTCCCACCTAGTCCTTCACCACCTTCCATTCTATCACCCATGGATCCTACCCAACCTATCACTATCACCACAGGTGATGAGGAGTTCACACGACTCCTTGATCAAAACCCTGCCACCTTACAGTTCTATCTTTCCCACTCATCCACTCGAGATGCCTCGGGTCAGTTGATATATGGACATGCCCATATCTATCCCCCCGACTCTCATTCCTACTTCACATCAGCCCCTTCTAGCTCTGCACTACCCACACCTACCTTGCCCCTAGTCATTTTATAGCTAGGCCCTATACCTGCTATGACCACCTGCATCTGCCACATCTATTACACCCACAACATCCACTATACCTTTTTCAACCACCCAGAACATAACCTCATCCATGCCTATTGTCTCACATATACCCATAACAACACAACCACCCCTGGTGTTGATGACCCCTACCCCATTTCAAAACATTGTCCTTTCTATTCCACAGTCCTTAGCCCCCATCACTACTAGAGTCACCTCGACCCTTCCACCTCCATATACATACTATCAGCAGCCTCCCATTTCATCTATCATTCATTCTAGGGTACATACCCCCTATCTCACTCCCTCATTCTCAACCTACCTATGTGGCATCACCATATACTGGAATGCCACCTCCATCATATGTCCAACACCAACCCTCTTATGCTACAGAGGTACCCATCCATCACCACCTACCAATGACCTCATCAAGTTAATGATGGACAAGATGCAGACACTGGAGGCATCGGTTTCCGGCTCATGCAACTCTCTCACCTATGATGAAATTTGTAATGAGCCCATACACCCATCCATTCCTATTCTTCCATATATCCATACATTGGGAGATGCCTAAATTTAACCACTTCAATAGCAAAGAGGACCCACAACAACATTTGTGGTCTTTCAAACATGGGTGTTATCTGATCACCCATGATGACACTTTTTCTTCGAGGACCTTTCCCATGTCTCTGACCGGGCCCACATTAGACTGGTATAGTGGGTTACCTAGACATTCTATCTACTCATTTAATCAGGTAGCCCAAGCCTTCTTGGATCACTTCTCCATCAATTGTTAAGAAGGTTACCATGACTGACCTCTACTCTACGCATCAATATGATGATGAGTCTATCACATATTTTGTCACTCGTTGGTGTAGCTTGATCAATCAACTCACATTCCAATTACCACAAAACCAAACTCATAGAGCTCTTCATGTGGGCTTGTGCTAGACATATTTCACCGACCCTGTAGGTGCAGACTTTCCAAACCTTGATGAGGCATTCACCATGGCACAAAAGCTAGAGATTTGGGCCATCGAAGAAAAGAAAATCCAACTACAAAATAAGAATGTGACATTTAAGTCAAATGATACCTCTTCTTCTTTGAAACCACAAAATAATTATTCAAAAGCCAAGGGAACCACTAATGTAGTGGTACTCAAGGCTGGCCTAGCTCATCCATCAAATCAAGCTAAGCCCTCATCTAATCTTTCCCCTATCCAGAACTTTTCAATTCAGATGAGAACAATGGAAATACACCCCAATTGGGGAGCCTTATTCTTCTATTTTAGAAAATCTCATTAAAGTTGGGGCCATCACCCTTCCTCCTATAAAACCACACACTAGTTTTGATCCTGCTCACCCCACACCACACGTGGTACAAAGAGCATGACTTTCTGTAACTATCATCGGGTAAAAGGTCATAATGATGGAAATTGCATCACTTTCAAGAACATTGTCTAGGAAATGCTCGAGAATGGTGAGTTAGTCTTGGATAATCCAAACACACCTACCAACCAAAACCTACACATTTCAAGAAACCATTTCCTAATCATGCCCCCTTCTTCTGACCAAACTGGGGAGACCTCAACTAATGATAGCAATACCCGTGAGGTCCATGCTATTTTTAGTGACACACCAGTTGCTTCCCAATTGCCTCATATTCCTTCCATAGAGGAAATCCTAGCCCAAAGTCCTCCACCTACACATGAACCCACTTCACCTATTCCTCCACCCACAGAGGAACACCCTTCATCTCCTCCCTCACTGTGAAGGAGCCTTCTATTAACATCGAGACCACTTCACCTTTGGCTTCTCCACCTAGAGAACCATCACCAGTAGTACCTCGACCCATGGGAGATGCTTGTTCATCTCCTCCACCCATGAGGAGCACCCATCATCTCCTCCACCTATCAAAGATCTAGTAGAAATTTGTTACCTCTAGGTGACCATTCTCCATCACCACCCAAGATCCTGCTGACTTACTTTTGGCTCTCTTACCCACAGAGGCTGAAGCTAGTGATTTCCCCATTTCTAAAACACATTTTATGGGAATCACCATTGGATCCACATCAACCTCACCCACACAATGGCATTTCATTCTGCTTAGATGATCACCTAGATTATGTGGATAGAGCCTTACTTTGGGGGCATCTTCTACTTCTGTCTCAACACAAATGTAGATGTCACTCGCTGACACCTCCACTATCTATCCAAAAGTGTTTCACCGACCAAACCAAACACAACCACAACTATCACAAATTCTCCCATGATACCACTCATGGCTCAACTCACACCTCTACCCATAACCCAACATGCATCTACATCCAAACCCACACCTACATCATCTTCCTTTCCTAAACCTATTACTACTTTAGGGGTCATCCCAATGGCTAGCCTTACTCATCCACCCATCAAATTAGATTTAGCTACGTCCTCCAAAACTAACACCAAACTTAACCCGACCCCTAAATAGAAGAACCAATCTCCTAGATCTCATACCCCAACCTCACCAACCACACCCTTATCACCTTCACCCCTTCCGTCCATCCTAGGACCTCACCCCTCGACCCTGGCTAAGAAACCCCCATCCACTGGTAAACCAAAAATGTAGCAACCCATTTCCCCATCATGCAAACCTCTAATATACCCAAGCACCCCACACAACCTCCACCCACACCTGTAACATTTTTACCACCCATACCTCCAATACCATCAATAACTTCTTCACTACCCATGACACTTCCTTCCCTTTCCCTCACACCTCCTGCACAACCTACGCCATCTACCTCCACAGCACCTCGGTTATCCCCATGGGTAACCCTGCCCTCTTCCACCATCCACTTTTCCCTCTACATCTCATGCACCCATATCACCTTTACCCAAGAAGGTGCAACCTAAAGGAAAAAATCTGCTACCCTCCAATAAGGTAGTTAAACCAACCACACACTCTATTGCTAGTTCATCTACCATGCCCCTACCCCAAGAGTAGACATGACCAACACCTAAGACCATAGCCCAACCCACTCCCCCTCTTGCAAAGAATCTTCCTATACAATCAGCCACACCTGCACCCAAACCCACATTCACCTCCCATTGTGATCCACTAGCGGGATCCTATGCCAAAATCTTAACCAATCTCCTCGAAACTTCCATCATCACATTACCACCTCTTAGACCTTATGACCCACTCAAACCCAAACCAAAAGGGTTTGATGAAACCAAAATTTTACCTACCATCATGTGTGCTAGGACATGATGTAGAGAACTATAAGGCTTTGAAAACCGCTCTTGTCTAGTTGTGTCCTCCTGAAGAAAACTTTGATGATGATGACCTTCTCGATGAGGACCCCATTTTGCCAGCACCAATTTCCATAGTTCTTCCCTCATTTCCTACTCAGTGACCAAAATATCCACCCCACAACTCTTAGAGCCATCCCAAGATTTGAAATTAACATGGTTCATATCAGAGAACTCACCAAACCTCCACCCAAATGTCGGTGTGCCCAACTCATTTCACAAGGTTCCTTCCCACCTCTTGGCTTCTTACCCTTCCTGTCATTACACCTTTCATGGCTCACCTACTTCATCTACCTCCCCACCTCAAATCAACATGATCCATGTTGCTACCCATGCTCAGAAGGACAAAGGAAAGGAAAAGGAAACCGACCCACCAACCAACCCTATACCCAACATACCATCTACACCCACACCTAAAGTCACTATCCGTGGCCCCACATATCCTATTTCTAATGGGGTTACACATCACATGATGCTCAAACAATTACACCAATCCTCCCTCAAAATGTCCCTATATGACCTCATCCAAACCTCTGAATCCCATCATCAAGCTCTCATGGAGGTTCTTTAGTCTATTGAGGTTTTACCCAATGACCCTACACCGTAGCCTCCATTATTACACCTCATCATGTAGCCTCTCTCACCAAATTACCACCTTCTTCTACACCTCCACCTACTCACCAAGTAGCCACCCTCAGCTTCTCAGATGAAGAGATCACACCACACCAAACTGATGACCCTGATCCATCCCTTTTCATCTCCATCCATATTGATAATATATGTGTATATGACATGTTATGATCGATGGGGGTGCTAGCATTAACATCATCTCCTCCCATGCATTGACCAAATGCGCATACCCGAAAATTACATGCATAAACATCCCATCATGTTGTGTTCATTTAATGATGCTATCACTTCTACACTTGGCACCATCATCCTCCATGTTTGTGTGGGCCCCCGTACTATTCTAGAGTTATTTTACATCTTGGAGGGGAATTTCAATATAACTTGTTGCTTGGTAGACCCTGGATTGTGTCATGGGTTGTGTTCCTTCCACTTTGCATCGTTGTGTGAAGTTTGAGCATGAAGGACACACCTATACCATTTTCAAGGCTGACCCATCACCTTTCAAAACCTACAACATGCTTTACCAACCCAATGATGTGCTTGTACCCATTAAGGCATCTACATCCATGACCACTTCCTCTTCACCTACACCTCCACTCACCAGTGCCACCACTACCTCAACCACACCTAAATCCTCCATTCCTACCACTGCCATGACCTCCATGGCTGACCCATCAACCTCCCAATCAGCTAGCTCCACCTCCGATCCAATCTCTAACACATCATCTATCCCAACTACCCACATATCGACCACCGATCCCTTGGAAGGTTTTTCAATGCCTCACTCTGGGGGAGTATCACCTATATAATGTCAACACATTCCTTACTCCACAAGAGTATGGAAGCCTTCACCAACACCCTCACTATGATCACCGCATAGGAGAGCATCTCCTTTATGGTCCTCCCCACCTTCACACCAATCTCACCTATGGGGGACTTGATACTTCCACTTATACACCTGAACCACCATCACAAACCCACCCCTTTTCTGCCGACCTCCAGTCACTCACCAATCGTTCATTTCACCCACACCTTCCTACACCGATGTGTGTGGAAAGGTTTTGGTTTTGGATTTTATGAGCAAGGTCATCACACTATTATTCCATGTACTACCCACAAACATAATGACCGTAGTGGTATTGGCTTTGTTGAACTACCTACCAAGAAGGCTCGCATTGAACTCATTGAGGATATCGACCCTTCTCCACCTTCTTCACCTACTCCACCTTCTTCACCACCTTCACCACCTTCACCGATAGAGTCGATGGATCAGAATCCATTCCTCCTAACTTTTTTTTCATAAACACCATTTCCTTGGGGCCTCTGACTTATCAACATGAGGGTGAGGCTCCCTCTTCTCTTCCCTTCCTGTATCCTGAAATGATCGATGATGATACACCTTCTATTAATGTCATTCAATGTCAGGATGATGAATCTATACTCACCTATCTTGGTGTAGAAGACTCTTATATTCATCGGTCATTACCATCTGAGATGCAAACCATGTTGAATGAATCGACTATCAAAATCAACATCCATACTCAGGATGACCCACACATTCTAAAGATTGGCCAATCTTTAGATACTGTTGAACAAGAAGCCATCACTTCTTTTCTCAAAAATCATAACCATGCTTTTCACTTGGTCTTACGCTGACATGCCCAGTATTGACCCCACCATAGTGGTCCACAATATCATAACCATTCCCGATGCCAAACCCATAAAACAAAAGTTGAGGAAAATGCACCCTCGCATTGCTCTTCTAGTTAAAGAAGAACTTCAAGTGCCTTCTTTTTGTTTCCTTCATCTTACCCATTGATTATCCCCGATGGATTTCTAACATTGTCCCTATCACTAAGGATGATAGGGGACTTCACATTTGCACAAATTTCCATGACCTCAACCTAGCTTTCCCCAAAGATGACTTTTCTCTACCCGGTATTGACTAGCTGGTTGACCTTACTGCTGGTCATGAGATGCTATCACTCATGGATGGTTTCTGGGTTATAACCAAATCTTTCTTGCCCCAGAGGATCAACACAAAACCACATTCATCACCCCTTGGGGGACCTTCTACTATCGAGTCATGCCTTTTGGCCTTAAAAAACATTGGTGCCACATATCAGTGGGCTATGACTTACATCTTCCATGACATCATGCACCGTATATTGGAAGATTACGTAGATGATCTCCTTGCCAAATCTAAATGCCACTCGAGCACCTCACCATCCTAAAAACCATCTTTGACCACCTCATTAAGTATTGTGTTCACCTTCAGCCCAAGAAGTGTGTCTTCGTGGTTCTCTTGGGAAAGCTCTTGGGATTTATCATTTCCTTACATGGTATAGAGGTTGACCCTACTAAAGTCAAGGCCATTCTGAAATGCCTCCACCCACTAACCTACAGAAACTCGTAGCCTGCAAGGTAAGTTGCAGTCTATTCACCATTTCATTTCACAACTTTCCGATCGATGTCAGCCATTTCATCATCTTCTCAAAAAGGATGTCTCCTTTAAATGGGATGATGACTACCACAAATATTTTGAGGCCTTAAAACAATACCTTCTCCAACCACCCATACTCATTCCACCTAAAGATGATCAACCCTTCTACCTATACATCTCTGCTACCGATCACTCCTTAGGGGCCATGCTCACTCATCATGATGAACAACATAGGGAGTAGGTGGTTTATTACATAAGTTGTACTCTTCTGGACTATGAAACCCGATACACCCATGCTGAAAATTTTTTTCTTAGCCTTAGTTTTTGTTGCCACCAAACTCCGCCATTACCTACTCAACCACAAAACCTATGTTGTGACCAACACCGACCCCTTACACTTCATGTATGCCAAACCTTACCAAAATCAATGGGTGCATGCACGTTGGCTTATGCTTTTGGCTGACCTCGACCTCAAATTCATCCATCAAAAGTCCATCAAGGGCCAAGCTATCACCGACCAATTGGCCGATGCACCTATTTTGGGGATCAACCCTCTAACTTTGACTTTCCAGATGAGTCTATTGCTACCCTTTCCCTGGATGAACCCACTTACCAAATGACACTCTTCTTCGATGGTTCCAAGTGTCAAGCGTGGGGGGTGGGGCTGGTGTTATCCTCATTCCACTTGATGGTGAACCCATGCCTTTGTCTTTCAAACTGATTTTGATTGTACAAACAATATTGTTGAATACAAAGCACTCGTATTGGGTCTCCAAAGGCTGCTTATGCCTTAGATGTTAAGTCAATCAACATCTTTGGTGATTCTCAATTGGTCATAAACCAAGTCAATGGTATATACCAGTGTCGTAATGAGATACTTCAAAAGTATAAGCATCATGTGGACATACTTTTGACCACCTTTGACCATTACGCCCTTCAAACCATCCCACGTTCTACCAAAAAATTTGTAGATACCATGGCCTTGCTTGGCTTCTTAGATACCCACTTCCCCATTGACTCTAAAATATTTGTCACCATACAAAGACTCCAATCACCCTCTTATTTACCTCATGAAGTTTACTCTCTATCAAACCACTTGCTCCCGACCCGAGTGACCTTTGGTATAAACAATACTCAGACTATCTTTCCCTCTCCATCTTACCTCCCGACCTCACTTGTAATGGAAAACGTGCCTTTCTTAAAAGGGTCTCTCATTACATCATCATGGGTGGCCTCCTCTATAAGTGTGGCTTTGATGGTATTCTCTTATGATGCCTTACGAGTTCTGAAATTCCCTATACCATTAAGGAAGTTCATGATGGCATATGTGGAGGTCACTTTAGTGGTCTCATGGTTGCTAAGTGTATTCTTCACCTAGGCTATTACTTGGTCGACCCTTAACCATGATTTTTGTGACTATGTTAAGCATTGTGTAAAATGCCAACAACATGCCAACCTTCATCATACACCCAGTCATGCCTTATAGGTCACCCGTGACCTTTGGCCCTTCTCTCAATGGGGTTTGGATCTTGTCAGAGAGATCAATCCCCATTCTTCCTAGAGACATCAATGGATAATCACCACTACCGAATATTACACCAAATGGGTTGAAGCCATACCTCTCATCTCCATGAAAGCTGAGAAAATATGTGAGTTCATCAATCATCACATTATCTATCACTTTGGCATTCCACATCACCTCATCACTGATAATGGAAAACAATTCAAAAATAAAACCTTGTGAAAACTTTGTGATGCCTTCGGTATTCAACTAAGTTTCTCATCGTCACCATATTACCCACAAACCAATGGCCAAGCTGAATCCACTAATAAAACCCTAAACAAAATTCTCATGAAAGTGGTTAATGATATTGGGAAGGACTGGCATACGCACATTCCTTTCACCCTATGGGCGTACCATACTAGTATTCACACTTCCACTGCTACCACTCCTTTTTCTCTAGGTCTATGGTACAGAGGTTGTTCTGCCTCTCGAAGTCTAGATTCCATCTCTTCGTATTTCTCTCCATGACATGCTCAATGATGATGACTTTTTCACCAGGACCATTTTAGCACAACTTGAGTTATTAGATGAATGCATCATCTTAATGCTCTTGACCATCTCCAAGTTTACCAAAAATGTATCAAACGTGCCTATGAAAAACGTGTTCATGAATGAACCTTCCAAGTTGGTGATCTCATCTGAAGGAAAATCAACATGTAACCAAAAAAAAAAAAAAGTAAATGGGGAAAATTTTCTCCTAATTGGCTTGGACCATACATCGTGACTCATGCTTATGGATCAGGTGCTTATCATTTATCTTCACTAGATGGTAAACCCAAACCTGAGCCCCTTAATGCCTTGCATCTTGACCATTCTACTATTGACTTTCAGTCCTACCTCACCTTCTACCTCTTTTCATGCTCATCCCTTGAGCACTATTCACTTCCCTCCTTTCACTATGCCATCCCCAATGATTAAACAAGAATCATGTGCATACCCATCACTCTTTTACCCTCTCTTAAATATGTGTACCATGGCTCTACACATGGCATGATTCTCATGGATACTTTTCATCTTCTTTCAGATGAGATCCCATGGTCATTTCACCTTGCTTTTTAAACAAGAATCTGATTCTTCACCTTAGTCTTGTCCATGACTTAAAATCCCTCACATGGGATCCAACTCCTTGAGTCAAACTTCCAATAAAAAGATGACTCCCTCAAAAGGACATCTTTCTCTCTACATCACTGCTATAAATAGACTACTCCCTCGAAGGACAACTATGTAAAGCTTGCTTAAAAAAAAAAAAAAAAATGAAGCTTCCGCATCGATCAGCTTTGAAGACCTCAAGGAGTTAATTTCCTCATCCCATATAGACTTCCCACATCGATCAGTCTATCTCAAATACAAGTCAAAATAAAAAACTTTTTCATCATGGACTTGCTCATTGTGATCTTGGATCTCTTGCCAAAAGGCATGCTACCTAATACCATATAACCTAACCATTTTTCACCTTCTCACCATTTACACCTTCATTTCCTACCGCCTCAAGGGACCTACTGAAACCATGACATTTGGTGATCATGTGACTATTCTTCACCTTTAGAATAATCAATCATGCAATGTCTTTAGGGTCTTACGTTCACTAGCCTATCTAAGGTATGATCCACCCATTATGATCCTCACCAATCAGGTGGCTCTCTTGCCTCCTCTTATCTTTTAACTTCTTCATTACGTATTGATCATCCTATATAGGACTAGACCCTCGATGCTTATCTGGAAATTTTCCTCTTTCACCACAATCAACTTAAAATCACCCATACCTATTTTCCCACAATTCAACCATACCTAAAAGACCTAGACTCAATCATGCCTATAACCTACCAACCCATTCTCATACCTCCTCACATTTTTCCCTAGCTTATGGGAGAACTACATCGGCCTGAGGTCCCTTTTCGGGACTATGTAGGTAGCACTCGAGGGCATGGGGCCCTTGGAGGTTAGCTGCCACTCTCTACCCTAACCAATTCCCTCTCCCCTTTCCTAGTCACATTCTACCCTAGTTAGTTTCCTTTTTATATCAATAATTGGAAATTAAACCAAACAAACAACAATTGCTTCACATCTTTACCATCATCACTCATACATTCATTATGTCTACCATTTCTTTACCATTATCATGCATTTTACTACAAAACATCTTAACGTGACCCATATCATCATTAATTACACAAATTAATGAATTACAAACTCAACCAATCTCAACTCAACCATACCTAAACCAACCTAAACTTCATCATACCTAAACTGACTCATCATACCTAAACCAACCTAAACTTCATCCATACCTAAATCAACCGATCAATCCATGCCTCAACCTGACTCAATCCATGCCTAAACCTAACTCCAATCCATGCCTAAACTCAATCCATGCCTACATGACTCAATCCATGCCTGACCTGACTCCATCCATGCCTAAAAACTGACTCATCCATGCCTAAACCAAAACCTGACTCCATCCATGCCTAAACCAACAACCTAACTCAATCCATACCTATGACTGACTCGATCCATGCCTATGACCTGGCTCTATCATGCCTACACTACTTGGTTTCCATCACATATACAAATCAAAATAGCAAGTTAAACACAACCATATATACATCATGCCATAATCACCATCATCTCTATAAATAAATCATCTAAACATGTGTATCCATATACATGACTCTCAAATATCTTGGCATGCACGTAGGCCGGTGTATATAACAAAATCTCAAAAACTCTCATGTACATCCTCACTATCTTCACGCAGGCCGGTATATATGTCAAAAATATGATGTCAAAAATAAAATAATCATACATGGAGCTCAATCATCTCCCCATCTGATATCAAGCTCTGTCTCATCTGTCTCCTCCTCTCGCTCCTCTAGCCCGACGTCCGGTGACCTCCCTCCACCTTGCCCTGGTCTGGCTCTTGATGGTCCTACCTCTAGAGCTGGCCTCCGTGCACTAGTGGCCTCACCCTGACCCGGCCCCTAGGCTCTTGGCCCCCTGTACTCTCCACACTATGTGTGGGATCTTCTCCTCTCACTCGAGGCCTGTTGTGCTCTGTGCTTGGCATATGATAAGACATATATCCCCGTTGCCATCAAGTGATCCTGGTAGTATCTCACCTCACCCATGACATCTCTCAATCTAGTGAAGGGTAATCTATCATGGTGGTGCCATGCCATCTGACCCGACCCTACCCCTCCTCTCCTGAATAATGGGACCTATGTCCCCCCTGTGGTGTGCCATTGCCCCAGAGCCACTGCACTATACTGGGCCAGGGAAGGGCCGCTATTTGTGCTGTGTGCAATGGCCAAGCCCTATAAACCTGTAACTGTCCCCTGCGCCATGGCCAACTGGCCCTACAAACCTATCACATGCACTATAGGGTGGCTACCTACACCCCATCTCCATCTCATCTCATCCTCCACCCTCTCCTCTCCCCGTGTGGGGTATTGGTCCCTGTACTCCACTGTGCCTAAAAAGGCCACTGTGCCTCTAGAGAGTCACAACCTGTGCCTGGCCCTGTCAGATGTCCCTATACTATGCCCAACTAGGTCACTCCAGGGTAGCCACCTACCCTGTAGGGTGTCTCTCTGAACCGTGATGGTGGCTAAAAATAGCCTGCCCCGGCCTCGGTGGTACTTACTCGTATTTGTGCCCACCCACCACTATCTATACCTATCTATCACCCGACATCATCATCATCTATATTGATCATGGCTGCTCCTCCTCCCCTGGTCGACACTATGTAGGTCATGGTGGAGACATAGGCCTCTCCACATCATCTCTCCTATACTATGGGAAGGGTGGAGGTATATCATGTGGAAAACCAAACTTCCATTCGACCGGTCTACATGGGTATCATCTCATGCTCCCCTCCCCCCGCCCTCTCCATCCCTATAAATCTGTAACCCATCCACTCTCCACCCATCTTCTGTATGAAGGGAAGCCCACATATGGCCTCAAATGATGTCCATGCTAGAAAACCCCTCCAGTAATCACCTGTAATAGGCTACATCATGTGTAGCTCTCACCACTCGGTGCTCTCCCATAATAATCGACACCCATCACCTGTAGCCCACTCAAACAAAAACCTGGCTCGAATGCATCATCTCTGAGGGCATACCAACTGGGCACACACACACAATGTGCTCATAGGCCCAATAATGTAATAAGAATGTAACACAAGCTAAATCACCGTAGTCACCCATAAGCCCACAACTCCTATATAGTTATACCAAGAATGTAGGCCCCCATGCAAACCGAGTCCTGCTCTCCACCATGTTGTGTAGAACCCCCATCAGTGACCATGGGAATCTCCCACCCTCTACATCTGGGTAGTGCAAAAAATAATAGACTTCCTCCATCAAAAGTACTACTACCTCATCTCCTCGGGGTAGGCTCGGTACATCACCCCGTAGCTCATACTGGCATTGTGGAATCCTAACAATGCCAGCCCCTCTCCAAACACTGGTAATAATAACTCCTCGGATGCCTCTGAGGAGATTGAGTAAACTGTGTACCTATTATAGGTAGTCACAGGATCTGTAAACATCCTCTAGGGTGATCGTGATCTCACCCATCGGAAAATGGAATGTATTGGTTCATCGAATCCCATCTATCGATGAGGGAAACCATCAAACTCACCTCCCAGACTACGTGCCAGTAGTCTCGACCCCAATCAGGCCCACATCTACAACATGGATCCACTCCTCATGTGTCATCTCCCCCCGTATCTCCATGAGTAAGGGAGGTACCCTATCCCTCATCCATAGCTGGTCCCTGGCCTGCATACAACCAATCATATTATTAAAACTTGACCACACCTACATGTAACCTTTCCACCCCCACTATACCACTTACCCTAACTAAATCAACCTTTCACCTATATCTATGCCCTAAATCAACACTACCTATCTACCCATGCCTCGGACCCTCACCATTTTACCTATCTACCCATGCCTCAGACCCTCACCTATTTTCATTTTCCCCCTCTCACGATCTTCCTTATTCACCCACCTACCCATACCCATAACTCTTCCCCCTATCTAACTCTCCCTACCCCTACCTATCTATTCATAACTCATCTATTTTAGCTACTTGTGGGCCTGCCTCTCTAGCTCTAACATAGCATTGGTCATCATCGACCGACCATGGTCAATAAATAACCATCACATCGGTCACACATCATCTGTGACCGATACCGGTCCTTACCCACCGACACTGGCTAAGAGAAACGACATGTCGTCACATCATCATGGGTGTGACAAACCCATGATGCCCTGCCCTATTTCTACCCACACTCCTCCTTTCTACCCATTTCCCCCACCAATGCCTACCCAATACCTATTCCCACCCCTCATTTACCTAAATCTACCCTCCCTTGTTCCCCTTTTCTCATTACATTCCCCACATTCAAATTTTAATATTGCCCCCCCCCCCAAAACCCTATTTTCCTCCTACCCGATTTCTCTCCTCCACCTACTCAAAACAAAACAAACAATAGGAATGGGCTCTTACCTCATCATGTTATCGTCGTGTGGTGGCACCTCGGGCCACTATGTAGGTCCACCCGATCCCTCTCCTACCTCTGCCATCACCGATTTCCCATCTGGCTCAATCAATCAAATCAAATCAATCACCCAATCAAATCACGCATGCTCATAGACCCACCTATCGACCAATGATCACTCACTCTGCATGGCTCACCAACTCAGCTCTCCATGTTGTTTGGTCACTTTCCACCTCTTTTCTCTCTCTCTCTTTTTTCTCCTATGTGGAAAATGACAAATGATTTTTAAAAATGTGGAACTTTTTCTTTTTATATAGCCTTCCCGACTTGACGGTGATGGTTTCACCTTGACCGACATGGTCTTGTGCCCTAGCCTACCGTGGTCGGTTCATGGTGACCGACATCGGTTAATTATGACCATTGTTGGTTATCCTATTTAGTCTTATTACTACCCATTACCCCTAATTTGCTTGGCTTGAATCCTTTTACCTCACCCACACCTGACTTGGACACTTCACTTTACCCTCTTGACCTCATCATTTACCACCTAACCTCTTCATCATTTGGGGACTCATTATTTTACCCATACCTTGGCCCTACCCATGTCGTGACCTAGCTACTTGGACCTGGAACATTGCTAGTGACCTGTGACCTCATGTGCTCACTATACCTTGTGACACTATTACCCATGTTGTTTGACCTAATGACCTTACCTTGCCTCTTTCCATGACCATTTATCTTGACCCAACCTTTGGTGTACCGGAACATACCTAAATGTTCTTGCACCGACTGCGCATTGTGTTTCCTGACCATATCCTATACCTTGGATACCGGAATCACCTCAACCTTGTTTGGATAAACCTATCGACCTTAGACAATGTAGAGTTTGCATGCTCTTCAACTTGGTACATGTATTTGTATTTATACATGTGTGTGTGTTGATATTACTACCTTTGACCCTGACCCATTACCTGGATTAACCGATTGGACCTTTACCCCTTTACCCCCATTTCCACCTTCCTCTTCATCACATTCACCTTTTATCAAACCACTCACCGATTCTACCTTTTGCCTCATCAGTTCCTAGTTTGAGGGGGATCACCTTCACCCACACATGGGGCAACCACATCTTATTTTTTCAGTGTCACTTACCAATACAAGCTACACAACAAAAAGGGGCAAAATGTAGACACCAAAATTGGGTCACACTCCCCTTGATCCTCGACAAATAACCAACTCGAACACACTCACCTAACCATGGCCCCACACCACCTAATATCTAATTTATTAATTTAATTAAATTAATCCATGTCCTCACAATATTTATTATTTAATTATCCTAATTAAGATAATTCACACCACCACCTCACCTATACACCTCACCTAGCCACCTCACCCCAAATCTATTCTTAGTATGTTGCCATAACTAACTAAGACCTACCTAAACCCTAAAAATCAAAGCCTACATTCCCTCTAACCACATTCCCACCCATTAGAAAAGAATCTTTCATTCTAATCCATGAAAAAAAAACTAACAAGATCAAGAAATCAAGCAGATCTACCCATTTTAGTAAACCTAGGAAATCCCACCCTAACCGATGCGTCGGTCACCCTAAATGATGCCGGTCAACCCGGAACCATCATCGGTTACCTTTTATTCCCTTTGGTAACCTTATTTTGAGGTTGGCACATTCAGAGAGAGCAAGAAATGAGACCAGAGCTGCATGCAAGTAGAACCAACATTCACACACACATCCAAACATCCACAACCAACATCAGAAGTGACCACAGAGCCATTTTGCATTCACGGGAGCATCCTGGGAAGTGCCATCACCACACCAAACTCCATCCATCTGATCAACTTCCATTTCCATCCAGCCATCAAGCTCATATAACAAGTAAGTATACCTCCACCAACTTGGTCTAATACACTATAATAGCTTTTATTATCTCTATTATCAGATTAAGTTGTTGCATCTCCATTTCTTCATTTCTTATCAGTTTGTAACTAGGCCTTTTCCATTATTTACATCATTAGATTACCCATCCTCACTTGTTGTTCATCCCTGACCACATTTGAGACCTCTGCAACCCTCAAACCTACCCCACCACCTACATCAAATCCCAGATCAAGCCCTCTAATCATTTTCTTTTGAGTTTCCTTTTACCTCGACCATGACACCGGTTACCCATAACCATCACTAGTTTCACTTAAACCAACATCGGTCATACCAAACCAACGTCGGTCTCTGTGTTTTACCCTCAGACCAAGAACAGAGCCTAAATTCTCCACCAAATACCCAAAACAACCCAAAACAGACCCTGACAGTACTAATACTCATGACAGAGACCTCACCCTTCAGATTCAATCATAGCTTAGCCTGTTGTGAATGAATTTTCTTATTGTAATCGAATGAGATACCTAAATCATTTTAACTATAGTAGGATTTCATTTATTATTAATATTGAATTATTTTAAATAGTGGATTGATAGCCTTCTAGGGAGTATCACACTTTCGAAACTAGCATATGCTAGGCAGTCCACTATCATATGCTATTTAATCTCTTTTGGTGGTCTTGTTGTTCATTTCAGGTAGTTCCTCCTAGCCAAAAGGAATCTCTCACGATCAGTTATGGATCAAGAAGTCATACGTGCAATTTTACCATAAAAATCTAAAGTTTGTCTCCACGGGAAATCCTTTATAGGCACCGCCTCCGCCCACTATGTCAAGTAATCGTACAAGTGATGATATACACATGAACCAGTCCTTTGCACAGAGATGGTGAAATTTTTCTTACAAAGTCGATTTCCCATTTTTAAAATGGTTTAGTGTTGGCTATTTATCGCGAGAGAAATTTCATCTCTCTTTCTAGGTTTCCAAAGGCGTTGCTGCAATGGTCACAGGCCTTGCAAAACTCAATACAATCTTTATAGATGGTTTCCCACCAAATAATAAAATATTCCACGCAATAGCTTATTCTACATAGTGTCCTCCTATAATCCCACTATGTGCTTCTTCCATAATGGCTATGTGCTCATGTTCCAATACGCATCAGCACAGAACCTCATCATGACCTAACTTATACAAATTTTCACTAATCAACATGTAGGGTTTTGTGAATATTGCTAACTAATTTCTCTCCAGGGGCCTTCATTCTTTCTGGCACCACACGTATTTTTAAGAATACTATTATATCTTCCAAGTCGAGGGTGTATACCACAACCTATATAGTTGTGCATCTAGCGTGGTTCTCCTACCCTATTCCAGTCTTGAGTGATCTCTTTAAAAACCTATCTAAATATTTGTTACCAATATTCATATGACATCACGTTGCTTTAAACTAGGTGACATAGGACAACACAACCAACATCTTGTGATACTTTGGCCAAATATTTTCAACATATTATTCATGTGACTATTCCTAGACGACATACTCGTCATTTTGGAATATGTCCTTCACCTCACTCTTTGGTTATCTAGAATGGTCCTCACTGACTACCATCAGTCCACTTGCCCAAGGTTTAACCCTAGCCTGAGTTAGAAACATAATTTATTATAGGAAGACGCTCACGATGACTTAGGGTATATAGGCATACTCGGTTGACCTAAGTCGATCGGATGTGCCGAGGTACCCTGAGTCATTGAAAGCTACCACCTATCCTAAACATGCTACTAACTTTACCTAGAGAGAAACTAAGTTTAAGTCCAAATGTGCATAAATCTAGATGAACAAATACGGAAGGGTGTTGCCACATGTCAACTACAACACTGTATCCTCGAGAAGTCCTAGGACTTCTCGTGGGTACTAGTCCTATAGTTTGTGTGTGCCAACATTCGTTAGAACTGGTTCATCAAGATGTACATACCCCCTTAGTGGTCATTAATCATAATTAAATTGGATTAAGATTCAGATTACAACAACCATGCCTAACCCTAATTCCATCATTCCTTAAGTTCTTTACCCATACTTATCTTGATTAGGTATGGAGAACTTCATTAATCCATGTTTGCATTATTGTTCATTAATGTGGCATAACAAGCAGTTATCCCAAAACAGGACAGCAAACATCAATGTTTGATTCCTATTATAACTTAGCTATCAAAATCAAGTGTGACATCCACCTAGATTCAACTAATGTTTACTTTATAAATGAAGTTATAAAGATTAAGGATCATAACCACTAATCATCTTATCTTTCGTTCTTTGGGAGAGGAAGAGTCTTCCTCTACATGGTTAAATGTTAGATTCCTCATAAAAATTTATCATTCATTACACATATAGTTTAATTGTATGTCCCATGCATACTTCATTATTAAAATATAGCTATGTAGTTAAAATAACGACATATTTTGCATTTTAACAAGTTCATTTTTAATAAGGGAGATTATAGTATCTCCTTAATCCAACTCAATATCTGATAATAGCAATAGTATACAAACAAATATAAAGAATACCGTAAATATTATTCCACATAAAAATTTTATCATTCATTACACATGGGTCAAAGCATATAACTGTGTCCCACTTTTTTGTAGTTTTTGTACTTTCAAAGCTTAACAAATATGATCCGACAACCAAAACATGACCAAACACATATAAAATGACCAAACATGCATTTTTAAGAGGCTATAAATACCAAGGTGCAGGGCATCCAGAATTTACCTGATTTTTTAAATTTTTATAGTATTTTTTAATTATTTATTTACTAGTCAAATTTTAAAATATTTATGGCCACAAAGTGGGACACACTTGTATGCTTTGACCCACATATAGTTTAATTGTATGTCCCATGCATACTTCATTATTAAACTATAGTTGTGTAGTTAAAGAACGACATATTTTGCATTTTAACAAGTTCATTTTTAATAAGGGAGATTATACTATCTCCTTAATCCAACTCAATATCTGATAATAGCAATAGTATACAAACAAATATAAAGAATACCGTAAAGATATCACTATTATTTCTGGCATATAAGTACAAAGATTTCACTTCACAAATTGAAGTCCAACACAAACCTTTCAATTCATGATTTAAAATATACATTTACAAGACTATGTAATTCAGACATTCTGCATGTCAATCATGATTAAGATCTTAAAAGAACATCACTTTTCTTTTCCAATACAACTCAAGAATGATATGAAACTCTTTACATAAGATCCGAATTAAATAAACCAATACATCATGAAATTTCTTGTCTTCTTTTATCACTTACGATGTCCATCTACAAAAATTGCTAGCACGAGTCAGTTCAATGAACTGAGCATGATAAGCACTAATCATTAAAGTAAAGTGCATTCCACTAATTGTTCCATTAAACAACTCTTCTTTAATGAAACAATTAATATACATCATACAAACAATCATAAGTAATAACATCCATAAAAGAAGTACCATAAAAGAGTATGAATTCACTTTTAAGAAAAGAACATAATATAATCTGCAACGCCTGCATTTATATCATATGGTTTAATTGATCCTATCAATTACTTCAAAATAGACAACAAGTCTTGTCATCCAATTGTTTCATAATTCCATAAGAATAGAATACACATTTAACTTTTCCAAGTAGCAAAAGAGGTTAGTTACAACATAGCTCATATTAGTATGCTTCATCTTTCCATATAAACAAAAGAAGAGAATCAATACATACTTATTCCCTCTACACACATCATCTTAAGGATAGAATCAGGTTTAGAACACACAACACTGCCTCAGTCAAGATATCAATATAAGGAGTCCATAAATAAAGAGGCAACATCTAAACAAGAATCCCAATTCAATCCAAGTAGATTAAAATAGTCTAACTGAAAGTCTTACTAACTTTTGTATGTTAGTAGTTTATATTTCAAAGGTCTGAAACTAGACTGTCCACAAATCCAAGCTATACTCAAGAAAAATAAATCTCTTAACCAATCCACAAGAAGTTCCCATCTCAGAAGAGAATTAATTAAAGAGAAGTTTAGTCAATGAACTTATACAGTCAATAGAAAAAGGATCTCAATAGAAAAGGACCCAATCCATATTTCATTTCATTTATACTATGAAATGAAATCCCTCATCTAATTTAAACTTAGAAGTTCTTATCTAGTTCCCAAAAGAGAACACAAAACCGAACGTACAGTAAAAGAATTCACACTACATACTTTCATCACAAATCTTACAACTGGTTTCCTATTTCCATTCTCCAAACTCAAGTTCAATTCAAAACTCAGAACAAAATTCATAGTACAGTCCCCAATAGTAACTGTCCCCAAGAGAACATAATTATTTCTCTATAAAACTTGGAGGTTCAATCAATGAATCCAACAAGGAACATAAATATGCAAATAGTGAAAGATAGACAAGGGTCAATACAACTCATGGACCCAAAGACTAAATTTCCAAGCATTCAAAAGCAATGTATACAATATCCCTTCATACTACACTAGTATACTAGGTTTAAATTCAACATTCTATTAAAACCCACGAATCAGATGAAATATCAGAAGAGAGTAAGAAAATAAACAATTCATTTAAGACAAGTATTGTCCCAAAATTCTTCCAACTCGACTGAACAAAATCACCACAAGCCTCTCAAGTTCCAGTTAAAGGCTTATGACAGGGAAGTATTTGTTCAACATCAAAAACAAGAAGGAAAGTAAATAATACATTCCATAAACCCTTTTTAAAAATTGCTCAACTGTTCCAAATGAACTAAAATCATCAATACCCATAACAAGATATAATTCTAGTCCCTTAATCCTTCTACAACAATAGTCAAGCCTTCCACAGGTCATGGGTTTGCTCAGGGTAGAGAAGAAAAGGAAAACACTTCATTTTCACATGCCCTATCATGCTTGAAGAGGGTGGTATAGTCTCCAAAACAGAAGTACCACAACAGTTTTGACAAGAAGTTAAACAGTCTACTTCTGACCAAAAAACTCTCAAGACCTTATCAAACAGACAATCCAAAGATGGATTTAAACTTTACAACTCCTTAAAACCAACAAAACCCAACTCGCATTACAAGTAAATAATCAACACGTCGATTCCAACATGAGTTAAAAACTTCACAATAATGGAATACACGATACAGTGTCAAATACAAGCTTTGAACATAAGTTCAGAACCCCACAAGGCTCTAACACCAGCTCAGACAAACACAAGATCAAATACGAGCCTACAATGAAACCCAAGGCCCTAAATACAAGCTCAGAATAAAAACAATGCTCTATTATGGGTTCAAGAATTTCTAATTCCATAAAGAAGAATAAAACTCCAGTTCAGAGCATAAGTACCAATCAAAACTCAACAACTCAACAAGTAAGTTTAGTATTTGTAAGAACTGAATAAGAGTACAATGTTGAATACAAAGATTCAACCAAAGTTTCAGATCTATACCAAGTTCCACTCAGTCTAAAACAAACACAAAGTCCCAACAAAATCTCATAACAAATCACGAAGCTCCCTCACAAGCTTAAAACAACCACGGAACTCCACTAAAAGCTCAACGAATTACAAGACTAAAATAGTGATTCAGAATCATTCAAGTAACAAAGTCAGTTCATTCACCGTTAGTCTTGACCCCAAGTTATAGATCTTCAAATACAAGCTATAGAGCTTAAAATACAAGTTACAGAGCTTCAAATACAAGTTTACACAAATACCACTAATAACTAGTACAAAGAAAGTTCCCAAAAGCTACCATTAACAAAAATGGATTCTCATTCCAAAACCACATAGATTTCATGAAAACATGCAAGTAAATAACTAGACACATCATGCAAAAATATATCTCCAGTGAGTAGAGTTGTTTTAATGAATCATTTAGAAGAAAGCAAGAAATCTTAATGGGTAGAGCCTATCATGCCTGATAGTGCCTCTGCCGATTTGAAGGAGACTTCCAGCTGAGTTTCCAACACCTCTTCTTCTCCAAGCAAGATCAACCAACAATAATATTTTTCCACAATGCCTCATATACTTTCCTCGAATCGAAAATAGATCAGAGAAATCAAAAATAGCCACAAAGTGCAGATCAAACTGCTAGTTCGAAGAACCAGATAGCTCCATGCAGAGAAAAATCATGAAGCATGTAAAACAAAACAACCCCCAACAAATCCACCAGCATGCCTTCCAAGATAGTTTTCTCACCAAAATTGAGGCAAATTAATGACATTAAATTGCATATTCCCACTTATCTCTCCTTTCCACCACCATCCAAAGTTGGCGAGACCAAATTGAACTTCCACATGCATTTCCAAACTTAGTGATGCCTCCACGTAGGTTCCACTAAATTTCCATGTAATTACAAAGTCCGGCAAGTACTTCACCCTATTAAATCAAAATAACATCACATTAATATCTTAGGAACAACCACTTAGATCTCACTTATCAATCAACCCATAGGTTCCCTTTCATACCCCATTAGCTTAGGATAGATACAATTTCTTAGGTTAGATCTTAGGTTAATTTAAAAGTATAACCTTAGGATATAACCTTCAAATAGATTGCCACCTTAGGTTATAACATAGCTTAACCAAATAGTGTAGGCAATAGGTTAGAAATAACTTAGCATCCCTTAGGTTATTTCCCTTCATACTAATTTAGTATTAACAACTTAGGTTAGGATGTCATCCCACGTAGAGTGGCATAGAAAGAGTTAGGAAAATTTACCTGAGTCTTGAATCCTATTAGGATAGACCTTATTAGATATAGGACACATTTATATTCTCTTTCTCAAGAATCCTGAAGTAGGTTTCTATTTCCCTTAATGCCATTAAGCACCCTACAAAGGTCAATCAAGAAGAGCCGAGCACAACACACAACAGAATGCAGGCACGGTCTTTCAAGATAATAAATAATTTATAACAAACACAAGTTCAAGTCCATTATGTATTTTAACCAATGAATGTCATTTTACCATTTAGTCTATTAAGAAGATTTAAAACATTCCTTGGATCACTGAAATTGATCCAAGGATGAGTCAATTAAAAGAGATAAGTTTGTAACTCTAAAAATCCGATTGTAGCTTATCAACAAGAAGTGAAAATGGATTCCTGAAATACATATCATTTCAGTCCAATGAATCCAAGAGCAAAGATGATTTATCCATAACAAGCATGATTTTCAACCATAAAGGAAACACACCTCATTTAAGAAAATCACATGCGAACACTTGTAATGTAAAGAAAAATATAACAATTTTTTCAAGGTGTTACACCTAGTTTCACGACCACTATGAAATAAAATTCTTGAAATAGTAGGACCCAACGGCATATGTGCCCTTATAGAATGGTTTTTGGACTAATTATTTCAATACCATGTGGTTTTGTAGAATATGAAGGGCATTTCCAACATATATTTCCTAAACTTATACAACGCGTAGATAATAGACAATGCTTCACACTCAGTAGTTGTTTAATTCAGCTCTACTAGTGTTAACTTTCTACTTGCAAAGCACAAGGGATGATCAATAATTCCCTCTCCAAGTTGTGCTAGTACTACTCCCATATCTGTTCCCGAGGCATCAACATGCACATGGAAAGACTTATCCCAAGAAGGAAAACGTAAGATGGGTGTCGTGAAAAGCCTATCCTTAAGAGTGTCAAATGCCTTTTGTTGTGCCTCTCCCCAATGAAAGGCACACTTGTGATATAATAATTCTTCTAAGGGTGCAACGATCTTGGAATAGCCCTTGATGAACTTCCTATAATACCCCATATGCCCAAGGAATCTATGCACTGCACGCTTTGACTAGTAGGCTCCCATAATCCTACAATAACTGCAACTTTAGCGGGATCTACTATAAAGCATTGTTTGCATATAATGTGTCCTAACAGGGTTCCAAATAGAGTAGAAAAGACACATTTCTTAATGTTGAGGGATATCCTCAATTACCGACATCTCTCAAACATCAGCCTTAAGTTGTCACAATGGTCCTTCACCAATCCATACACAGTCCAGTCATCTAAGAAAACTTGAAGAAACTTATGGATGAAGTCCTAAAATACTTGCACCACAATGCGCGAACACAACTAGCGCATTCTTTAATCCAAAAGGCATAATTGTGTAGGAAAAAATTCCCAATTTAGTGGTGAAATTTGTCTTCCTCTAGTCTTCCTTTGTAGTCCTAACTTGGTGGTACCCTGAGAACCCATCTGTGAAAGAGTAGACTTCGCGGTGGCTACTCCTTCAAAAATTTATTTAGAAAAGGGGGTTGGAAAGGGATTGATGACACACTACATTCAGATCCATGTAGTCAACATGAATTCTTATCCTTCCATTTATTCTTAATACTGATAACCATTGGGCTTATCCATTATGATTCTTCCACTACCTCAATGATACCAAATGCTATCATTTTTTCTATTTATTCCTTAACCCGTACGTGTAAATTTGGATTCATCTAATAAGGCCTCTTCCGAATCAGGCATGCACCTTCCTTCAACTTGATCTTCATCTCCCCTAAGGAATGGTGAACACCTTTGAGTTCATGGTACCCATGAGGAAACAAATCTTGGAACTCATGCAATAGATCAATGATCTTTGAAACCTCCTTTTCTGACCAATAGTCATTGATGATAGCTTCCTTAGGTTTTCCTCCATCCCAATGTTAACCTTTTTTTTTTAAGTGCTCGTGGTAGGCACATGCTTTGTCATTAGTGTTATCTATGACATCATGCATACCCTTTGAATGGTTCACATCCAAAGTCTCTATCTCTTCTCTGTCTATTACATAGACCATTTTTCCTTTTATTTTTCCATGCACACATGCTCAAGCTATACCTCCTCTTATTCTTCTTAATTGAGGCACATCTTCACATAAGGCTCTCCTATAAATTATAGTTGTCTATCTTCTACCATAACGCTATCTTTTATTATAAGGTGCTTGATTTTTGCAATGCCTTATCCATCGATGGCTTGGTACTCCAAAATTTGAAAGTTTGAATGAGATCAACTGCCAACTCTTGCCAATTACCCGTATGATGACACATATTTGAATGCACATACCAAGCATGTGCATAGCCTTGTAAGGTGGAATACCACTTATACACCCATAATGAAGGCTGAAACACTTCTGCGCTTCCCATCCAAACCTTCTCGCATGCTTGGGTATGAAATGAAGTGATCTCTTTACTATGGTAGTCTTGTATGACCATTGGGCATGTTTCTCCTGGAAAACCTTATAGAAAATGTGATTCTTACCTTGTGCCACTCTAGGAGGTTTTCCCGATGTGTAGCCCACTAGTGAACTATAGTCTCGAGTAAGTTATAGATGAGAATTCATTTTCTTTCATCCTCATTTTTCCATTGAGCTTCCATTTCGAAGGAAAATTTTAGGGTATGCCCCTCCGGATTAACTTGGAAACTTATTTCCTCCTAGGTGCTTGGTGAGCACACCTTTTCACCTTGCTACATATCCTCTTAATTTTCACCTAATTAACTCATAAGTCCCATGTGCCTATTTTTCACATGCCACACTAGTGGTATCACTCATGGACTGAGCATCTTCAAATAAGATAACTCCTCCATGGGGTGAATTATCTTAGGATATCTGATGGAGCACACATAGATTTTATCAAGGAATTATTCTCTTAAGGTCTTAGTATAGGGTGTCGAATTTCCATCTATCAAAGGAATAACCACCATTTCCTCCTTTGTTCTCAAAACTGATATATCCTTTGTTAAAACACATGTCATCATTGTATTATAACACCATGGGCTCCCAAGAAATGCTTTGGAAAGTTTTTGCCTTAGAAAGTGCCAAGACTTTGAAGTCTTCAGTGAATTTGGCTCCTTGAATGGTGATGACTACATCTTTTAGGACTCCAATGGGTATTTCCTTAGTATTTTTTTCCATATATGTCACATTTGAAGATGGTTATAATGTGGGCCTTCCCATTTGATGTTAGGCATATAAGGTAAGAACATTGACCTCTACTCCCTGTGTTGATGAGAATATTACTCAGAAGCCACCCATCAACAACTACATTCAAAGTAATCTCCTTGTCATATTCAAGGCTATGAGGAGGAAGGTTTGCATGCAAGACATGTCTTTTGCACTCTACCCTAGTGCTTGGTACCATTTCCTTAACCAATATTCTATCAAGGGAATAATATTCTCTTGCCTTAACATTTTGTACACTTATTTGAATTCATCCAAGTCCTTCTATAGAGCCTCAAGTTTCCTTATTTTTTCCTACCTGACTTTGATTCCTTTAGACATTGGATCTCTCCTTGTAAACTTTAAATGACATCCATAGTCTCCGATTTACTTATTTACGATGAACAAGCTCCAGATGCTTTCCATGTATTACTTCCTCTCTTGAAACTAGTATCATTAGTCTTGGCATCTACCCGATGTGCATGAACTTTACTCACATCATCACCAACACATGTTCTAGCCATGACTCACATGCTACTCTACTCATTGCATCCATTGTGAATCAGCCTTCTTGATGCTTACCATCCCAAAGCAGCTTTGTCCTTCTAGTTCTACTGGTTCATATGCTCATAAAGTTCTGGAAACTCTTCATACTTATGTTTCTTTCCACACCATGAGAATTATAACAGTCAATATGCTCATGTTTGTAATGGTTTG
Organism: Taxus wallichiana var. yunnanensis; assembly: GCA_018340775.1. NCBI lineage: Eukaryota > Viridiplantae > Streptophyta > Pinopsida > Cupressales > Taxaceae > Taxus > Taxus wallichiana. Next base: position 86,936,271 of record CM031240.1, read on the forward strand.
TAGATCCAAAATTATAACAAGTTCCTCGTGGGGACTCACATCATCCTCCGCTGCACAATTATTGTGACCATGGAATCCTCCACGAAAACCTCTTCCACACACCCCTCCATCTGTGTGCCCTTCATAACGATGATCATTATCCTTTGAAATGATTGTAAGGTTGGTGCAGTGCACACCCATATTAATAGCATCATGGATTTGATCAATTAGTCTACAATCCTTGGTATCATGGGTTATAAAGGTACATATCTTGTAATAGCAAGAAACATTCTTGTGGATTGCACACTGGAGTAATGATCCCCATGGAAAATCTCACATTCTACTTTCATAACACACAGACTTCTAGGGGCAAGTATCCTTTGTATGCCCCTCCACTTCTGATCTATACACAAAAACACATTACGAACCTCATGCGCAGATTTTAAAAATAGCTTTTCCAACCGCTTGACCATTACAACAATTTGAGCCTCGAGAAAAAGGGCTAACACTAGTTTCAATGCTTCTAATAGCTTTGGCACATAGGGAAGCTTCCAATGCCTCCGTAGGTCAGTGAAAGTCATGTGTGATAGAGCCCTTAAAAATGGTGTTATCAATCCTCTAAAAAACCATTGAGCATGTTGAGAAGGATGAATGTCATAGGATAACTTTGACAAGAGAGTCTTGAAATGCGCATCATATTCCCACACACTCTTTGTCATTCCCTATTGGATATCCTTAAGAGATCTTATTCTCTTCTACTCAAACTCTAGGATATGGAACTCTACTAAGAAGGAATTTTTCAATGCAATATATTCTACCACCATCCGATGGGGGGTCATACCTCCTATGCCAACTATGTACATGTCTTTGCAACATTGTTTCAAACTGAATGGAATTTCACTCGGGGTAGTGATCCCCTTCGTGTGCCATAATAACTCACACTTGTGCACATGCTTTATAGCATATTCAATACCCCTATAGTCTAGTAAGTGCAAAGAAATCTTGAAAAATACTTAGGGAGGTGGCTAAGACCCTTGTCTTCCCGATCCGAGCCTTGGTTTCCTTCGGTGTTTCCTATTGACCTAGCAGATCCATTGGATCCACCGGTTCCTATTCCTCCCCGACCCACCAGATCCACCCCTATAGTCGGAAAAGGACCAGAATTAGTCACGCCTAGTGTTCCCAATGTCCCACTGAATTGCGTGGTGATGGTTTGTGATATTATCCCACTACCAGTTGTATGTCCCATGCCACTCCCAGACATGATACCCAAAGCTTGCACACTTGCACTTTATCCGAATATTCCCCAAATACATGAATGGCTTGCACAACCATTGATGTTCCAAATGAAAAATTATATCTCCTAGGTGCCGATCGGTCACTCCCACTAATACCAACTAGTTTAACAATACTTATCCCTTGATTTGGAAAACCAAGTGTTAGGAGTTAGTCACTAGGTGGGTTCAAATGCACACCGACGTCTCTTATTTCTCCATGCAAAAAAATCTCATCGTGAAGCTGAAGGGACCTCTCTCCCACACTTTCCAAGATTGGGTAGCATAGACTACTCAGGCTCCACATCCTCAGCGTGAACCTCAACTCCTTCCTACAACATCTACCTCCACAAATCCATCACACTTGCAACCTCATGTTGTGTAGTCATCTCCCTTTCATGAGCTTCGCTATATTTGAGTCATCTCTCCTCCCTTTCCTTTTCAGCCACAATGTTTTCCATCTTCCTCTCCTAGTGCTCAGAGAATCTTTAACCAACCATGGGAAATGCTTCTAAACTCAAAGTAATGACCAATATCTTCATAGCCAAAGGAATAACACACAAAAATGATCCTCTAGGCTCCCTTAGAAACTTGAACTCAACAACTTCTAGGAAAGAATATGTTGAAATGGTGTATTCTAAAGTATAACTAGATAATACTCCCTTCCACTAGTGATTAATAAGATGCATCCAAGTCAAATCTGCATCCCGCAGCCTCACGGTAGTCATCTTGGGTCCATAGGCGCGATCTATAGTACCAGCTTGATCTGGATGTGTATGTTGAAAGAATTCATATAGTCCTCTTGGAAAGTAGTAAATGAATATCTCATAAAGCTCATGGTATAGGTTCTCTTCTACCCACCTATGTGCATTTAACTCATGTCTAGTGTTTAATCTTTGAGAAAACTCATACTCCAAGTTCTTGAACCATGTTTCAACACTTTCTAAGGTCGGGTGCTTTGTCATCAAACATCATATGGATAAAGATGCATGCCATTTATCACAACTTCTTCAAAAATAGGTCCATAAATGGAACCAAGATGTAGTCATTTTTATACTCTTCATAGAATAGGAAAATCCCATGCACGTCATCCTATCACCCAGTGGGTGCTAGGAACTCACCTGAGGCATGCATGGGCACCAAGTCTCTCCTTTATGTGAGTCTTGTGAGAATGCATCATCTTAAAAATAAAATAAAATGTAGGATAAAAATAAATAAACCACATTCTTATGAACTTAGGAATAGTTATCATCTCATTATATACAAGTAAGAGAAATAACAAGCAACACATGCAAATGACTTATATAGAAAGGAAATGCATAAGTATTGAACACAGATGATTCAAAGAGCATTGTATTCATAATATAAAAGTTAATAACCCAAATTACATCCCTTGAGGTCATAAATATCCTCATATAATTATGCAGAGCCAAGTCATGCATTAGAACTATACTAGGTTCATCATATTATAAAGAAAAATGAGAACACATCCCCTTTTATGTGATATTCTCCTAATCCCTAACCATAATGCCCTCCATTCTAATTTTTGCAGAGCTTTTCCTCTCTTCAACTATCTCCACTATCTCCCCTTTTCTTTTACAGGCACTTATATAAATAGCCTTAGCACCCACCACGATGCCTTTAGAAGTTACTGAGATCGGTTCTAAGTGTTGAAGTGGTCCTCCATGGAAGCATGCCTTTCCATATCCAAGCTTTCCATTCCTTGCAATGATGTCTTCTAGAAACTTCTATCACATGCCTGGAATATTCCCTTTTTGATCCATAGTCACTAGGATGACACCTTATCCATAAGGGTCATGCTTTTCTCATGTGTTTCTGGGATACCAAATGTGGCTAAGTACAAAATATGTTTTGTCTTGTGCACGTGTGCACCGTGTGTTCCTCAAAACCTGTCAAAACCCTTTCCTTGCATGCCTTAAACTCACACGCCCTTCTTCAACTAGGTCTTGCGTGCCCATGCACCTTCTTGTACTTAGCTAATATTTTTGGGGCCCAACAATTATTGAAACCTATTTTAAAGGTAATTAATGCATATCTAAAAGGGACATAGGTATGCTATAAGTATTTATGATTAAATAAAACCCTAACCTAAGTTACTGATTGTTATATTTTGAAGGGAAAAAACCTATATGGGGAATTAGACCTACCTTAGACTTAACCATGGTAAATAAAACCCTATGGATTTAACTAAGGTCAACTAGGCGCTTGACTCATGTTGTACCGGGATATAAATTACATTCAATAAGGAAATTACACCACTTTTGGAGGAAGCCAAGATGGACTTGGCGAGGCACCAAACTCTAGTTAGCTAGTTAGAATATTGTGCATGGTTTTTAACTTTTATTTTTGGCTAAATTTATTAGGCGGTTGTTGGATTTGTTAAGGGATTGTCAAACCATCCTGACATTTATTGATATTGAGCAATGAGTAGAAACTTCCTTGGGAAGCACCAAGATGGAATGGTGGAAAGGAAATAGGGTTGGTTTTACTTTGCATTTGGATTTTTTGAGCTCAATGGCTCTACATGTGGATTTAATGTTTTTGAACTATTAGTTCAATTTTGTTGCATATTCAATCTTGTCATTGCATGGAAAAAATAAAGGAAGAAAATTATTGTTGAATCTATAAATGAAAATGGGAAGAAAGAGTATGGGGGTTTATGAGGATTAGATTACAATTTTTTGAAGATTTTCTTGCAAAATATTGAAGGAAACTCGGGAACTTGGAGAGTTTCACGGGATCCCAACCAAGCATGATAGGCTCTAACCCATTATGATAATCTTCTCTACTTAACAATTTCTTGAAAAGAACTCTGCTCATATTTTGGATTTTCATTCTAAGTTTTGGGTTTTTATGAGTGGTTATTATATTTACTATTATGGTTTTTATTTTGGAATATAATATACATATATTGGTTCTAAGTCGATTAGAACATTTTCTTAACTAACTCTGCAAATGTTATGTGAGTAGATACAATAAAAAAACCATTTACTTATGGTTTTAATTCTAGTTGTGTATTAAGTTGTGTATTTTGAATGCATATACTACTGTTGTATTAAGTGGAAGGATTAATGAGTTCAGGTTTTGACCCTACCGTCTTAGTCTGTGAATATTTGTTTGAAACTTTTTGGGGCTCGAAAGTGAGTGTTAACCATTCGGGTGTTCATATTTTTGGAATATTTTAATCTCTTCACAAGGAAATTGTATATGGCTTACTAGAATGGATTTTGAGACACCTTATTATGAGTTTGAGTAGATATACTTGTTTAAAACCACCCTTTTAGGGTTGGAGTGAATTATGATCAAATGGGTTAATGTTTTTCCTGGTCCTCTTTGATATTTCTGAGATATTCACCATTGTCATTCAGGGCTTCATACGAATTGGGTTTTATTATGATCTCTCTTAAATGACATTCTGAGTTTTTATAACTTTTTTTTGAATTAAAATATGAACATATACATATTTGGGCATTGTTCTTCAGTTTTGAACAATTGTTGTTATTATTTTGCATCCCATTAAACAAGACCTTCGGTTTCAATTACTTGAGTTATTCTTTTGGGTTCATTTTTTTTACCATTGGGTTATTCACTCAAATAGTGGGCACCAAGTCGATTCCTTAAGATTATGTCCAAACGGTTTTTTTGAATTTGTTTGAATACTTTTGAATGAGTCACTGCAGACTTATCTAAGAATAAGATGGGGAAATTCTTTAACCCTACGTACTCAAACCCACGATCTCATTTTTTTATATCATGATTTTACTTAATTATCATTGATAGTGGTTTCTTAATTGGTCTTCTTTAGGAATTGGATATAAAAGTTGATCCTTAGTATCAACCGTAAATGGTTACATATTTTTGATGTGGAGCAGATGAATTCTCATGACCGTTTTGGTTGATAAACTTATGTAGTATATTAATACTAACTCATTGTTTCGAGTAATGGGTGACATATTTCCTTTGGAGATTTTATTAACTTCTTTTTATGTCCTTAGAAATTCATAGAAGGTTGAATCTTTTAGTTGATATTCACCGGGTTGTAATCGGTTTATATGGAACCACCTTGGTTATATAATAATATTGTTTATTTGGTTTTTATGATGAAAACTTAGTTGAACAACAATGAAGAAAAATTATCTTGACTGTTATATCTAGTTAGATTTGATTGTTGTATAGATAACTAGATATTTTCTATTCTTATTTTACTCGATGGCTATTGTAAATGACAGAAAAATATTATCTGAAGATATTTGTAATTTTCATGTAATGACTTACTCTGTTCATTAATTTTCATAGCAATTACGTACAAAAATGTGTTTAAGTCATTACGAAATTTGGTAAATAGAAAATAAGTAAAAGGTGTTAGATTTCAAACTTATAATGTAGTGGATTATATGATTGAAATCCTAACATACTTGAATTACTATTTTTGAATTTTAAGGGTTTACGAAATTAACTTAATTTGATTATTGATTATATCTGAAATTGATTTCCTTTCTTAGTTGGATAATATAGAATTTTTGCATTTAAAGTAATTTCATTAGATAGTAATGTTCCTTTCATGAAATTTTTAGAGAGAAGCAAGAAGTTATAATGATTTAGTAATTATCATGCTTAGTTCTCATGAACTAACTCATGCTTAACAATTTTGCGAGATGGATTTCATGAAAGGTGAAGGAAGGAAGACTTATAAGAAGTTACATTTATTCTATTGATGAATTTCATTTTATTCGGATGCTTAAATGTATTGAAAAACACTTGAACAATTTTTTTAAGAAAGCTATGAGGGTTTAGTACCTTAGTGTTTTGTAATCGATGAGAAATGTCATCATTATTGATTGAAACTCTTATGAAATAATTATTATGTATGGAATAAAGTGAATCTCACTTTTTTTGTTGATAACTTATTGTATGATTGGAATTTGATAATTAGTTTATCTATTCAGTATGAATATTGTATATATGATTGTTATTCCTAAGTAATAAACATTAATGAATTATTATATATCTAAGGAATGGAATGTTGCATGGATAAGGAATTATATTTATAAGTCAATCAATCTTTGGGATAACAGTAAACTATTATGAGTTATAATTAGGAAATTGAAAACCTTATCGGAAGTAGAGAAAGTGTAATAATAAGTATAAAGAATGATGTTGCATTCTTATCAGGGTTATTCCATAATGTGTCAATATGAACTTATAAATAAGAAATTAGACCCTTAATGGAAGAAAAGGGAAACATACTTATTAATTTGGAAAGGACTTCGTAATTGAATCATAAACCTATGATTGGCATTATTATCAATAAAGTTGACAAGTAAGTCACTCAATCTAAACATATAATCTATACAAATTAGTGTTATACTTAATTGATAGGTATAATAAATATGAATACTATTAATTAAGTAGTAACTAAAGAAAAATATGTGTGTTTATGTTGAAGTGTTGACTTGCATTGTTATTATATGTAACATCCACTTTTTAAGACTTTAGAAACAAGGTTTTTTAAAACATAATGTTCTCTATTCTAAATTAATATAATTTAGAACACACATTCCATTGCCAATCCATCTCATAACAGAAAACCATATGCAATTGTAATGACTTAGTGAAACACTGATCTCTCATTCCATGACTCGGTATTAAACTAATCTCTCATGTTGACTCAATAATGTGTATACTATGTATACTTTTTCCTTTAATCTTTTACGGTACCCAAGTTTTCTGTTTAAGAAACCTATCTCGAATACCTATTACCGATATTCATCGAAATCCTACATTTTAGACAATGTGACATAGGAAATTGTAACCAATAGCTTGCGATACTTTGGCAAAAGTTTTTAGACATGTCTACATGTTTACATTCAAAGATGACATACTTGTCGAAAGGAATATGTCCTTCACCACACTTGAAATGTTATCTAGAATGGTCTTTCTTAACTTTTTCAACCCAATATGAGTCAAATATTCACACGAAATAAAGGAAGTAACATGCACTAGTGTGGAGGACTACTCATGGTGACTAAGGATACATAGACATACTCAATCAACTTACATCGATTGAGTGTGTCTAGTCACCCTAAGTCAATATGAGTTGACCAAAACACTAGCTCATGTTTCTATCTTTGTTTAGGGTGGAACCATGAGCCAAACTTCCACTTATGTTAATCGAGTTAATCAAACTAAGTGGGGTGTTGAGACATAGCAAGTTACATCATAGTATCCTCATAATGACCCATGTCATTATGAAGGTACTATGCCACGATAGTTGCTATGTTTCAACATCCAAATGAGTTTCCTCAATTGGACTAACATACTTAAGGATATATTAGTTTATTAACCCAATCAATTATTATCTTAAATATTAATGATAACAACGCTTTTAAGGGTTTACTAAGCATCAATTTACCTAAGAAGGTTACGAGATGTATTTTACATGAAAGGAAGGTATGCAGATAAAATATGCCTTCCTAAAACCCTAAATTCATGCTTAGGTTCATCTTAATCTTATCTTTTTATTTCATATGATGATATGTATGAACTCAATGTTATGAAAGTGTGTTCATTAGATATTTTTACTTCAGTTTTAGCTTATAACAAGCTTATTGAAACTTTTACTTTAGACTTCATAATGTTGAAGTCTAAATCTTTTATTATCCTTTTTAAGCATTCATATTTCAATTACAAAAATCTTCTTAAGGAAAACATAACCAACCATCCTCATATTTTAATCATAACACCTAACAAGATCTCAAATAAATCTCTTTGTTTAATTACAAGGAAAATATCCTTTTTCCCTTATCAAGGACTAATGTCCTAATTATGAAAATAGATCACATATGCTTTAGCATAACAAAGAATTCATACACATTTATTTATCTAATCCTATTCCCTTTTACTATTTAAGGATCTACCCAAGAGTATCAACTTAGTTGTGCTCTTTCACATGAAAATAAATCAACTATTAATGTAGATCCTCAATCCAAGAAACTTATATATTATAAGATCTAATAAGTTGGTAATCCCATATCACATGTACATCCAATTTTCCCCCTTAATGAATGATATTACATAGTAATATTTCACAACTTATGTCATGAAAGTCTCATAAGTAAATCAGCAATCAACAATCATTAAAGAAATTCATTTATCAAAAAGGGAGTGATCCACTCACTAAACTTAGGAATATTTCAAGGATTACAAAATGTCATTGCATCAATATAAAACTAGTTTTAATACATCTTCTTTTCCCAAAAAAGTACATTTCAAGTAATGTCACTACATAGTCATCATAATAAAGAGAATTTCTTTAGTAAAATAGATGTAACTTTTGATATCTCTTTTTCCTTTCATCTTTTACGAAATTCATCTGTAAAATTGTTAGCACGATTCAGTTCATATGAATTGAGCATGATAAACGGTGTATTGTTGAAACAAGGTGCTTTTATCTAATTGTTTCATAAAAGGAACCCTGCTGTTAATGAAACATTTCCAAAATCATGAATTAAGATTAATAGAAAGACTTTCCAAAAGATTACAAAACCAAGAAGGAGAGAGAAAAATCATAGGTTCTTCAATGAGTAATGTTTAAGTAAGAACTAATTAAATAAACCTAATTAATTATATCTCAACACAAATATGAAATAATTATAACTTCGTCGGTCATCCAACAATAGTATTTAATAAATAAGTAGTTCATATTTCTAACTTAATCTTCAATTTTCAATCAAGCTTCCAACTTAAGTTCAATAACTCAATCTATTTCTTATTCAAGAAGAAGTACAATAATATAAACAACTTCCTTCTATAATAAGCATGTTGTTTCATATATTCACAAAGATAACTTCTGTATTATGAGTGTGTGATAAAACAAAAATATTCAACTTAATATCATCCATTCCAACAACCTTCCCTAACCCAGGATCAATTCAGAATATAATAATTAGATTGATAAAGATCAAGTCTAGACATTATAGATAAGAAACGTTTAACCACATAATAGATTTGAAACAAGACCAACATATCACACTAAATAAGTTCCCTAAAGGCCTCCATTAAAACCAGAACTAGAAAGTTTCCAATCAAGAGAAGAATTATTTTAATGAAAACATTTAAATAAAAGAAAAATATTTAAAGAGATAGGTCCTATCATGCATGATAGAGCTCTTGTCTTCTATTCCTTGTAGAAAATCTTAAAGTAGAACCTCGATAGAAAATTTTCAACAAATGCCAAAACCAACTCTAAAAATTTCCTTCTCTTCCTCTTATAACTTCCTTGCATAGTTCATGTTACCATCACCACCATGCAAGGTGAAAATAGGCATGCACAGATTCAAACTAGAGGTTCTAAAAATGAAAAACCACATACAAAGCTATAAATATCACAAAAACCAAATGAAACAATAAAAAGCCAAAACCACCTTTTATCCAACTTCTCCTATTTCACATGTAGTTTTTGCAATTTCTGAGATCAATTAATATAAACAAGACTAGACAAGTCCTTCCTTATCTCCCCTGCCTTCACAAACTCCAAGTTGGTTATAACCAAAGTTTAAAACTCCATGCAACCAAAATTTAGCAGAGGTTCCAACTCATCCTCCTTCAAAATTCCATGCACTCACCAAAATTGGTGGTAACATGGTGTTTAAAGCCCCATTAAAACCTCTTAAATACTTAGATATTGGTGCCACCAACACCTCTTCGTATGTCATCCATGCCATACCCTTTAGGCTAGTCCATGCCCTTAGGTTAGGTTTATAAACATTAGATTAGAAACCAACTTAGGTCCTTAGGTTAGTTTATTAGTTTAGTCTTAGGATATCCTAGTTACAAGACATAGGATTGCCCCATTCCATAATCAACCAAAATAATAATATCATCCAGATTAAACTTAGGATAGGATTACAAATTAGGAACTTAGATAAAATTAGGTTCCCCTAATAATTATAAAATTACCAATTCAACATTACCGAATGAAGAATCAAAATGACGTTATTGGATCACTTGTGAAGGATGAGAAGAAAAAGGTTACATGTGATCCCACAACAGTTTGAGTTTAGAAATCTAACATTCTTCTTAGCTTGGTCAAGATGACCAAGATGTCGTAAAATTGAAATTATTCCTTGGATCACTAAAATTGATCTAAGGTATAGCTATCGTGCATCGAAACCATAATAACTGAAGCACAAGTTCAAATGATTGTTTGGATATGAACGAGTTAGGCTACATTAATTCCCTCTATTCTCATGTAGTGAGCAGTCAACATAAGAAGGAATGAAATACTTCATTTAAATTCATAATAGACATGACAGATTGAATCTATTTTCGAGAAGATAAAAATTATGTACAACAAACATGATTTTTTAGTTCATAAGAGTTGTAGACACCTAAAATATTCTTACACTTAGGTCATCCAATTCAACCAATTGATGACACTTCATTAATTCTCCATTCTTTGCTCCATTCTCGGATGCCCATTAATGAAACTCTTTCAGTCATATTCCTCCTATAATCAGCTTATTCAGCTAATATCTCTCTTATTAGCTAAAATTCCTCCTTTTGACCATTTAGAACCTCCCTAGTTCTCTCTAGACCACTTCTATTTGCTCCGTAGGCTATCTATTAGTCACGATTGGTTATCCAGACCCTCCTTACTCTCAATGAGTCTATAATCACTTTCTAATCAAGTTTAACCAGCCTAAACCAAGCATAACTAAGCCTAAAGCATGTTTTTCCTAATCTAATCTAAAAGTGCTTTTTGAGCTTTAGTCCCACATGCACCCAAATTTCAAACTCGTCCATTTGGAAAACTATAAATAGAAGGGTCACCCTACCCATTCAAACACACAACTTCACTCATAAGCCCTTCTCTCTCAAGAACTTTGGAAAGGCATTAGAAATCATTTGTGATAGCTTTAAGCTATAGAACATTTGGATCTTGGCCATACTCCATTGTTGAGAGCTCCTCCATCTTGCATCCATCCATTCCAAATATAGTTAGTAAGGGAAGATCTAAAGCTTGGCCATGTAGCCAACTTGGAGAGATCTCTTCACTATGTTTGGGAGTAAACAACACACAATTTGATTGCTAGGATCTTCATAGGTTCAATGTTTTATAGCTTTCAAAAGAGTAGAGAGTAGCTTTATCATGTTAGTTTTTGATGTTTTTGTCAAAGTTATAATGGCTTCATGTTGGTTTCCCTTATTTATATCTTATCTCATGGTGCATAGTTGAGTTAGCAAAGTTTTGAGGCTCTTTAGCCACATTCCATATCTTTTGCAACTTTCCATTGCATACATTTGGCATGCCCGATGGGACACTTATGTCCATCCTCCATTAATGGAGGTCTTTTAGGTTCTTCAAAGTTCATTTTCAAGTTTTTGGGTCAAATCACTTGTTATTTCCTCATTTCTATTTCTAACACTAGATAAATGACCTTCATTTACATGCATTTTGTGGGTTTGATATAGAAATAGGAAACTTTGATTAACAACTAACATGTCGATCTTGAAAATTTGAAAATCATGAGTTTTGTAGGTTTTTCATAGGGTGTGCGTAGGTGTTTACAAGGGGTGCGTACACGTTGGAACCCTAGCATCTTCGTCGAGAATAGGCATGTACTGCATCTGCCTGGTATTTATCCTTTGCAAATTTGTATTCTCTAGGGATACGCATGCATCTCCATCATCGGCACGCATATCCGCCTCTCTGGCCGCATATGCATAAATAGATTGACTGTGTCAAAATTCAAAAAAATCTATTTTCTTGCTTGGGCATGTACATGTTAAAACCTAAGCATCTACGTTATTATGTAAGCATCCCTACCTGGTTGTAAGCATATGTGTTTTAAAATATTGGCTTTCACTAATTTTTATCTGCAGGTGCATACGTTGAGTTAGGAGCGCACTGCCGATTAGGAGTCTTTGGTGTTGATTTGTGGTGCAGGTGTGCACGTGTAAAGATTGAAATTTTTATATAAACTACAAAAAAATTAATCTTTGATGTAGATTTCTAGGACTAACAATTTAAAAACAAAGTTTTTCTTTGGTCTTTCAGTTTGCATAGTTAAGTGTTTTTGGTTTTTAGCCTAAAACCCAAGTTTTTAAAAATTACGTATGCTCTCTCCTCGTGCCTTAAAAAGTGATCTTGGAGATCAGAAATACTTATACCAAACTTATATCAAATGGTAAAAAACACTTATTTTATAAAAGATAAAGTAATATTTATATGATTTAGTAAGAATTTTCACACTACGTATGCTCTTCCTATGTCTCTTTTGGCGATCTTAGGAATCAAAAGCAAGGTGTAAATTCCCTTTATTGATATCAATTTGCAATGGAAAATTACTAAACTTGTTGTCTACAGGACCTAACACTTGTCAAAGAAAGGCATCAAAGAAAAAACACAAACCCACTAATACACATGTTTCTTGTAGGTTTCCAAATGGTGTGCTACTTAAAACCACATTAAGTTAAGCAAGATAAAAAACACACCATATTCAAAACATTATATTGTAGGTTTCGAGAAAAGGGTACGTCCCTCTCCACTTAACTGGAATGTAACCCCTTTGGCATAATTCCTTAAGATATAACAATGGGGGTGGTTTCAGGAACTCTAAAGTAATCCACCAGCTGAGTAACCTCATGGATGAAATAGGAAGCACTCTGCTTACCCACTTGACTAGTACGCCTTGTGAGTTAGAGTTACCGATTGTCTATATGGCGACCCTAGGGAGAGCACACATGGATGCAATAGTTTCCCTTTGTGCTCTAAGGGGGTAAAGTAAAGCCAAGATACTCCCAAGATAGGAAAGGGACTATTTGGGTAAATTGTGCTTGCTTAATATAGATTTGTAACACCTAGTTGAGAGAACTTATTAAGGAGGTCATTCTATCTTGGCGCCCACTTTACTAGTCCTTGTCATGTTGAACCACATGAAATGACAAATTATTTGGATTCGAACCTTGTTTTTCAATAAAGGAAAATACTCCACTTAAGTTCAACCTAAGTTCTTTTCATCACAAAAATTAGATGACATTTCACTTAGCTTAGCTTCTTTCTCACCTTCGGATGAGGTAAAACTCTACCAAAGTGATGCGTAGTTTATTTTCACATATTTTGATCTACACCTTTTCATTCGTGTTTCCCATTTGGGAAAAGGGAAGGCATATTTTGGGAGTGTTGTCATAGATTGTATTCACCACTTTTTTATCTATTTACACTCATCCATGTTTGCACGCTGAGTTGTTTAACATATAAAGTGTGTGGATGTGTATTTATATATTTGATGGCCACTTGATCTTGATTTCAAGATCATCATCATAGTTTAGATTGATTTTCATTTGATCTCCCTTTGATGTGTTACCTTGTTTGCATTGTCTTGACACAATTAATATACTTATGTCGTGTTTTTCATAAACATGATCTAAGTATGTACATTGTCGCATTACGCTACGCACATTTTAACACATCCTTAGTATGCCTTGACTTGGTTTTATTTCAAACATTGTCCCAAATTTTGAAAGGTGTTGCTTACTTTGTTTGTGTCATTTCAATACCACTTTGACACTAATATATCACTTGTTTGCTAAGCTTGATAGACGTGTCCAATTGGTGTGATTACGTGGCTTACATTTGTAATCCTCACCCTTTAACATTTAGGCCTTGTTGGTTGTCGAACTTGTCATGGTATCCTTTGATTGGGAGTCACCTCTACCCTTTGTTAATATTTACGCCTTGTTTATTTTGAGCTTGACATAAATATTGACATTGTGTTGATCATATTTGCATCGAACTCACTTTGCACTCGCATTTTTAGGGAGTATTTCCTTATGGATTGACCTTGTGTTTTACACTTGCATAATTTTCCTTATGATTATTCATCGGAAAAATTATTTTCTAGAAAAATCCTTTTTGATCTCGTCAAGAGTGTGTCATCATAATGTCTATTTTCCATATACCTTCTTTGTAAAATCACACACGCATCTCCATATTTACAAAATTTCTAGTTGGATGTCATTATCCTACTTGAATCGACATGTCACTTCCTTCCCTTTGAAGGAGTTCCATCACACTATCTAGGTCTAGAAATTTGTGCTTAAATGATGCCAAAAAATGATCGACTATCACACGGTTCACCATACTTACAAAAATACGGAACCTATGTTTATCAATTCAAATCAAAAGATTTCCTTTACAACTAAACCTCATTTGGTTATGCATGTTAGAGGGCCAATTCTGGGTACCCTGTTCTCCCACCTTTAGCTCATATTTTGTGGTATTCTTTGGATGCTTCGATCTAAATTATTATTCAGTTCCCCCACTCTTCTTCTTGATTCAGATCCAAACTACCATTCGAGACTCTAACTCTTCTCTGAAGACTCGGATCCTAACTATTGTTCAGATACCCCTAGATCAAATCTTGAATCACATTCCTCCCTTCCTTTGTAGGACCTTTATTTCAAATCACCTCAATGACGTCTTCCTCCTTTGAAGACTCATGCGACTCCATGTTCCGTCAATCAAAGATCTAATTCGGTTCTTGAGTCACGGTCCTCCCTTTCTTCACAGGACCTCCTTCATCAGTTATCTCAATGACCTCTTCCTCTGTCAAAGAGTTCCACGACTTGTATTCCCTCTAGTCAATCATCTAATTTGACTCCTACATCGTAACTTAATGGATGGCTATGTGATCCTATTTTCTCTCCTACATTGCATCATCTTCTAGAAAATCAATCTAGGTCCAAATCTAAATCATCCATTCATGAGACACTTGCCTCCAATCCTACTTCCTCTCTTGAGTCATCTTCTTCTATCAATCAATCTTCCCTCTTTATCGGACTGTTTCTTCTATTCAACCTTCTATGACTAAAAAAAAACAACCTCTACTAATTGATTTCTCTCATAATGAAGGAACAATTAGACTACATGATGATATCCCTCTAGAGGATTGCAAACAAGGATTATTTCTAGAACTTGATATGCTCACATATTGGGAAAAAAATTGATCCTTTTCAACATAACATAAAGGAAGATCCTAAAGTCATGGAACTTGATTCTTCTTTTGTTATTCCATCTTCACCTTCCTATGAGCATGATGAGATGTCGAGGTATAGCATTGATCCATGGCCTATCTTCTCATTACCAAATCATTCATTATCTATCATCATTCCTCAATCAAAATATCACCTTGGGTCATCACCTTTGAGTAACCCATTATCTTCTTCTATTCTAGAGCCACCCTCAGTAGTCCTCCATTTTCTACTTGTGGGTCACCTCTTGGTAGCCTATTACTTTCTATTCTTGGGCCATGTCCTAATAGACATTCATCCTCTTCTATATATGGGATACCTCTAAGTATTCCCTCCTCATCTATACTTGGGCACACGCCTTATCAACCCTTCTTCATCTTCTTTTATTCTTGGGCCATGTCCTTGTAGCCCAATTTCTTCCATCTTAGGGTCATATTATAGTAGCCCTTCATCATCTTTTATCACTGTCTCACCTCCTCATAGGCTTAAATTCTTGGTGTATCCTTTTCATCCATCACATCTTTCTTCTATCAATTGTTGTGGCAAGCCCACATCATTTCTCACATCAGTTCTAAATTTCAATGTTTTCTTTCTTCTCCTTCTCGGGTCAAAAATTCACATGTCAGCTTATAAGAAACCCAAACAGGTTCATTATCAAGCTCAGTTCAAAATTTCCAAGAGCTCCAAAGCTCCTAACACTTCCAATGATCTTAAGGTTAAAAATCAAACACAATTCAAGAATGCACACCAATGCAACCATCAAGTATGGCACAAAGTGTAGAAATATATGGATAGGGAACTCAAGCTACTACATACGAAATCCATGTTTCAAGATAAATCACAGTCATTTTTTGAGTATGAGCTCACCTTGATCATTGAGATTAGGGATAACATGACTCTTGATAAACAAACATGCCTAGTCTCCCTTATCAAGAAAGTCACAAACATTGTTGTTGGATATTATCATGCAAATTGACTTTGTTAGTCCCATCTTTCAAAAAACTATCAAAAACCTAAAAAATAAAAAACAATGCAAAAATACAAAAAATTGAGAAAACACAAGAAAAATCAACGATATGAAGGTCAGACATTGCAATTAGGTATTGCATACACATTGATGTTATTTCTTCCCTTTCTTACTCTTAATTTTGCAAGTCTTCCTACCATTTTCATCCCTTCAGTGATATTTTTTTAGATTATTCACATGCATTTTGTGACATTTATCTCTATGGTATCCGTTTGAACCCAGTCTTTTATCAACTTGGTAAATTAAAGAAAGACTGACCTCTTAGAGATCCTATCACAATCAACATCTAATAAAATTTTTTGAAGAAATTTTAGACATATTTTTGACACTAGCCAATGTCATCATCACAATCACTTCCACCTCCTTCCATCAAGCCATTAGTGGTTCTTAACCCCTTGTCAAACAAGAGAGCTGAAATAAGTTTTTAGAAAGAAAAAGAATCAAAATCAATCAAAAATCAAAAGCTAAAAGCTAAAAGCAAAAGCAAATTGATATATAACTCTCTCTTGGGGTATTTCCAATAATCTCTATTGGGGCTATGGGCCTTGATTGGAAGTAGAGAAATGTTGTGATTAGAATCAAATGCATCTCCATCGGGGATATGGACGCCTAGCTAGTAGTGGAGAAATGTACGGCTATCCTTCCACCATCCATTCACAAAATCACCTTTCAAAATAAATCATTCCTACACATTGGCTAGGGTGTCTTCACTTGTTGTCTATTAAATATTTACTTCAAGAGGTAATTAAATTCCATGTGCACACATGTATCTCTATGAGTAAACATGATTAGTATGTTACTAAGGATCATTTTTGGACCTTGTTGGACTCTTACTCTAGTCCATATCTCATCCCACAATTTGTGCCTTTGGCTAATCACTTCTTCATCACGAGGCTTCTAAGCTAAATTCATATCATTCACCATTATTCTTCTACTTAATTCAGATCATCCATGGGTATAAGATTCATTTTTCCATGTTTGTGAACACCTTTATCCCCTCTCACAAAAACAATCTTCTCCTTCCTTTCTATCATGTGCTTTTAGGACAAATTATGTTGGGGCATCCTTTCTTCTTATCGGCACTTCATTGGTTTACGTTCACCATAATTTTGAACCTATCCATAATGGCCTTGGGTCCTACTTCTACCTGTGAAGATTTTACCTTTGAATACTCCCACCTAATCATTGGGGAATTTTTCCATCTTCACCTTTCTTATGTGTGTGGCATTCTACCCTTGTACATCCCTTCTATTACTGGGGGCATCCATGTTTCCTTGTCTTCCTATACATATTTTCAGAAAACTATAAAAATCAAAACATTGAAATATGTTAGAAAAATCATAAAAACATTCAAATATTTTAGAAAAATAAAACACACTCAAATATGTTTCAAGAAACTTATAAAAATATAAACCATCCTACAAAACGTCACTATTTGGTTCTCACTTGTTCATGTTCGTGACTAAAAGGAATGATAACCAAATCATGCCAAGAAAAGGAACACATATGCTAATCAAACATCACGATCAATAAGATGAAAGAAATTCACTAGAATAAATTTACATAAACCTTTGCGAACAAATGAGCAGTAATATCATATATTATTATGGAACTCAATGAAATACAATGAGAATGGGCCTTGCTTATATAGGCAAGGAATAAAAATCTATGAACCAATCAAGGTCGTAGATCAAGCCATAAATCATGGAAATAAATAGTCATCAAAGAACTAGTCAAGTCCATAGATTTATGAGAGAACTAGACATCAAGGATCTAGTCAATACCATAGATCAAGGAAAGAACTATACCTAACAACTAGATAATATCTTCTAATATCTAAATAAATAAAAAGAAATATCCACACACATAAGTGGGTGAGGATAAATACAATAAAGGTAAATAATGTACCTAGGTGAACATGAGCTAAGGTAAATACCTACTCTAACACCCCCTCAAGTGAATCTAGGGGCCAAAATAGAAGTGGCATGTCCCACGGTATGAGTCCTGGAAAATAGGCCTAATGAGGTACTCATGTACAATATATCCATGAAGAAATCTCGAACCAAAAGAAGGAAAGAATCCTACTATAAGGAAAGAGAAAGAAGAAGAAGAAGGAATATTTTCTCATGAACACCCCCAAGAAAAAATTCTAAAACCCTAAGCATTCCACGCAACTCAACATAGTGAGGTGATGAAAAAGGCTTCATAAAGATGTCTCGTAACCTCCGCTTTGAGTTGGAAGGTACTCCAAGCAAAGAACTCCATCCTGAATGTGCTACCGAATGAAGTGGATGTGTATCTCAATATGCTTGGTCCGCTGGTGCTCAAATGGGTTGCGAGAAATGTGAATTGTACTTTGGTTGTCACACCAAAGTACAGTTAGTGAATCCTATGGGAATCCAAACTCTGTCAATAACTGGTGAAGCCAAAGAATCTGCTAACTTGCTGTAATTGCTGCCCTATACTCTGCCTTTGAAGATGAAAGTGCAATAGCCTATTTCTTTTTACACGCCCAAGCAACTGGAGAAGAACCAAGACAGAAAAGATAGCTAGAAGTAGAATGCCTGTCATCAATAGAACTTGCCCAATCTAAATTTGTATACCCAACCAACTGAGTAGAATCCCTAGTGTAGTGTAGACCAAAGTGGGAAGTTCCTTGTAAATAGTGCAAAATCCTTTTAGCAGCCTGCCAATGACTACTATGAGGAGAATGTGCAAACCGAGATACAAGCCCTAATGCAAATGAAATATCAGGGCAAGTATGGGTCAAGTACATGAGACTCCCAACCAACTACCTATACAACGTAGGATCACAAAGTGGTGTGGTACATGTGGATGTAACAAGTAACACCCAGCATGAAAAGGAGATGGACTTGGCTTGCAATCAGCCATATCAAAGTGCCAAAGAAGATCGTGGGTGTATTTTTGCTAACTCAAATGAATCCCTTAATCTATCTGAGAAATCTACAAACCAAGGAAATAATGCAATAACCCAAGATCTGTCATGTCAAACTGTGTAGAAAGATCCCTCTAAATACTCCAAATGTGGGAAGAAGAGTCGTCAAAAGTAATAGAGATCATCAACATACAAGACAAGTATCACAATATCCTCACCAAAATGTTGGAGATACATTGTATGATTAGAGTGGCAATGAACAAAACCAATAGATAGAAGAAAAGAATCCATCTTCTCATACCAAGCCCGAGGGGCTTGTTTGAGACTGTAGAGATACCTTCGGAGCCTACAAACAAGAGAAGAATCTTGAAAAAATCCAGTCGATTGCTCCATGTATATTTCCTCTTATAAATATCCATGTAAGAAGGCACTCTTCACGTCCATTTGGTATATGAGCCACCCCTGTGATGCGGTAAGAGAAAGTACAAGGTATACAAAATCCATCTTGGTAACGGGTGAAAAAGTCTCAGAGTAGTCAATACCT